>OZ005655.1:289744956-290344956 GCA_963930645.1 Salticus scenicus | reverse complement strand
CAAATAAATTATTCATAAATTTTATTTGCTAAAATATTAGTATGTATTCCCGTGTGTATTCACTCGGGGAAAGACGGCCATATTTTGGTAAAAACGTCGTCTTTTCCCAAATGAAAAGGAATAACTTTTTTCTCCCCAATGATCACTCTATTCTATATATGCTATACTATATCTATGAGTTCTATACGCAAGCGAAGTGTGACTCACTGACCGTCTGTGCAGCCAAGAAAAAGATTTCCTATGTTAATTGCCCACTGGATTTTTTGTAAGAAATTATTAAAAATCGAGGAAATTTATTTCCCGATTTTAATCCTTATATTTGGGTATAGATATGTATTAGTTATCGCGGGTGTTAGATTGAATTATTTTGCTGTCAAATTGACAAAATTTTAATTTTAAATTTTTAAACTCTGTCGCCCTTGGCTTTTTTTATTATTATTATTATTATTTGGCGATCAAAAGCGTAACACGAAAATATACATGCCAGATGTATGCATTGTACGAAATGTAATATGTATTATTCATTGTACGTATGTATGACATGTAATATGTATTGTACGAAATATTGTTTCATATTATTCATTACTCTTTTAATATAAGTTGTTAAAATAACCATGATTTTTGAAAGGAATTAAATATTTTCGCCAGATAATTTGGCGATATTCTTTTTTTTTCGCCAAGGATGACAGAAATGAAATCTATTCCGCTGCAAAATATTAGTATCTTACATCAGATATTTTATTTAGACATTTGAAAACAAATTTGACCTCAAACTATGATAGAATATTTATCATTTTCCTTTTAATTTGTATATTATTAGTATATTAAAATTTAAAAGCATGGTATATAAAAAGTTTTTTTTTTTTTTTTTTTTTTTTTTTTTTTTTTTTAAATCTTATAATTATTCTTATCTTAATCCTCAATGTTTCCCATCTTTATTGACTTGAATTTACTATTAAAATTTTAACATACTCAAAAACTTCTCATCACTTCGTTAAAATACACTAAACTTTTCCAAAATCTTTTTGTATTTAAAATGATACATGTATTTACTTTAAATGTCCAATATTTCATAAGATTTCCAATTTTAAAGTTTTAAAATATTTATCAAATTTACTTATTTTTCTGGTTTAGCCTTATTGTTTTCCCTTTTATAACTACAGCTGTTGCCCTCTTTAAAATATTTAAAATGATGAGGTCATTTAATAGTAAAATTATCCATTATAGCATATATTATATTTCACTCCTCCATAAAAATTGATTTTAAAATCGTCTGTTTCTTTTATACTTTTATTTTAATAGAATTTAATTTATATATTAGTCATTTTAGCAATTTTATCCAAAGTAGCATTAGAAATAATATATATCACTTCTCCATTAAAATTTATAGGACCCTACAATAAAATTAATTTGTGCTTAATATCAACACTACGAAAATTTTTATCAATCGCTTCCAAATTTTGACCTAAGTTTCAAATCTCAACCCTGTGGGTTTTTACATCGGCTACAACGTTTTCGTCTTTGTTCGTAAATAATAATTTAACTGTACTAAATAGTTTACAGCCGTATAATTCAACGTATAACTTAGTCACAGCAACGCGTGGCCGGGTCTGCTAGTATATATATATATATATATATAGGGGTTTCCAATAAAATATCACTCATTTTATTACATAAAACTTAACATATTCTTTCTCAAAATTAAATAAACAATTCCTTCATGATGTATCAGTCGACTTCTGTTCACTCTTTTTGCCTCTGAAACATTTTCTTCTTCTTTATGATGACTCTCCGAATACGCTTTTGCTTTTACCCTTTTTTATTACCCCTCCTATTTTCAATTTTGTGTTATTTTTCAATTTCACTCTTAAAAACTAGTATATTATGGCCACCATAAAACTTTCTTCTATACATTTCTATACAAATTCACACAGTCTATATTATTTAATAAAATTATTTATCAAAATCATTTTCCAGGACGAATGCTGACGATTTTCCTCTCAGAAAAGTGTAAAACAAAATATTAGAGAAAATCAATATTATGCTGTACAAAAAATATTTTAATAAATGCAGTCCCCCCCCCCCCTAAATTTATTTTATTATTATTATTATTAAAATATATATATATATTGATTTAAATTAGCATAGATCTATGGTTCAACCATTCGCTTCACTGAGAAAAAAAAAATATACCACCTTCATCTAGAACGAATAAGTGATCATTTTCTAAATCCTTAAACTAGAATTATAGATTTCCGAGCTATGCGCATAAGGCACGCCAATAAACTGAATAGACGAAATGATCGAAAATTTCTAGCCTATAAATTTCTAGATGATGAAACACTATTCTGAATCCTTTGTATCGCGAGAATTTCTCGCTTGATTATCTAGAATTGGGTCATAAACCAAGATTATATTTGCTAAAACTCTCCTCTTGTATTTTCATTATTTGCAGAGATTTTTATAAGTTTGACCTCGATAATATAGACAAACTTTCTAGAATTCTAATTGATGTTTCTAAAACTCGCTTTCAAAGGGGACTAGAATTTATAAGAATGACATGGAACTATTTTTTCTAGAGCGACAATTTAGATTCTAGATGTCAATTACAGAATTTTTTCTCAGTGTTTAAAGGTATATTGATGAGATTATTTGAAGGATACCCACATTGAAAAGTTTAACCCTTCCCTGCTCCCCCTCGGGGTGGGGGGGGGAGTTGCTTCCCCTAAAGGGCGAGGGGAAGCGAAGATCTTACATTTATTGTTGATTATTACTATAATAAATATTTTCTTTCAATTTTACATTGCAAAGAAAATAATTCCCATAATGTATACTTACATTACGAAATTTCATTCCACACTACCATCTTCAACTATAATCAACAACAGTTTAGATCAAAGTCCAACTAAATACAATTTTCATTAAATTTCGTTCATTGTACTGTGAAATACAGAATCCACAAAACTTTTGATACGCACACTCACAGACAGACAAACATTTTCTAATAATGTCCAGAGTCTTATTCAGAAGATCTCAAAACGTGTAAATCCATCGAAAACCAGAGTTCAAAAATTTCCACGAATATAATACTCTCTTCTTATGTATATAGAAGGAACTAATAGTGTTTTAAAATAATAAATAATTATTGAATATTGTGTTTATAATCAACAATATTATACCAGATTTCATGTTTTTCCGCAAAATTGAACTAAAAATATGATTTGCAAAAAACGATATGCGATGGAAAATGGAGCTTGTTCATTCCTGTTTTAAATTTTAGTAGGTAAAAATGCATAAGAAATAGTAAATAAATTCTAAACAACATTTTGGTCGCAGACTTGTGTAATTGTTAGCATTAATCTCTTTTTCCCATATTTAAAAAAATAAATAAATAAATAAAATATATTTTTTAATTTTAGTAAGAAAAACATAGTCAGAAAAACTTTTTTTTCGAGCCAGAAAAACTTTTTTTTTTTTAATTAAAAAAAAATGCAATTTTTTATCTTCTTTACTTTTTTTATCGAATCGGTAAAAACACCGCCGGCTTCCTAGCAAAGAATGTACCAGCAAGGAAGAAGTGGTTTTACAGGCGTAGCTCCTACAAAGTTTTACTCTGCTGACCGAAACAATTTTCATTTTTAGCGAAACTAGACGAAACACAAAAAAAGAAATGAAAATCATGCAGTTGATATAATAGTAATAATTCATCATTATAATGATTAGAGACCAGGAAGAAAGACTTAAATTAATTAATAAATAATTACATATGGGAGTGAAGTTTTATACAAAATCAAAAAATATTGAAAAAGTTAATAAATGTAGAAAAATAACTTTGAACTTTCCAAAAATAAAACTACTATATTTTCATCAAGGATGATTGTAGCAGCAGGGTAATGTATAATGAGTTGTTCTTGAGACATATGGATCCTATAAAATTACTATCACTGCCCAACAACTCAGATTTCAACAATGAATTAAAAGACATTTAAGATTCAGAAAAAGAATAAACAAGAAAAAAAAAAGTTAACAAACACCATCAATTTGTACATTAACTTACACGAAGCAAAAATAATTTAACAGTATTGAGCACGATACAAGATTATTGTAAGAGACAATAAACTTTTTAGCAATTAACATTAGTGATAAATGAAAAAACAAACATTTAAATTATATGCAGTAATTTGTGTACTTAGTTTATGCTTAATGTGTGTTTATTTAAACTTCTATTATCTGTATTGAAATAGGAAGTAAATTTACAGCACTGCCCATGCGCAATTTGTGAATAAATGGACACATATATGAAGAATTTATTTATTTATTTATTTATTTATTAGTATTAGATTCATAAATAATTACTTTTTAAAAAATGACATTTCTTGAAGAAATGTTCGCAGTTTTTTGTAAACTACTAATTGTGACAAGTGTAAATATAGCTTTTTATTTTTTATTAAAAAAAAAAAAAAAATCGGATGTATCACTAACACGACTTTCTCTTACCCTGAAATTTAATACTATAAAACTATAAATACAGGCTGCAGATTAAGAGGTAAGATAACGATTATTGTTATGTAAACCTGTGCTAAACAATTCAAATTAGGCTTCAGAAGAGTTTTATATAATAATTAGTTCGTTCATTAGTTTCATCAGTTTTATATAATATATTATATAATAAGTTCGTTCATTAGTTTTATATAATAATGTTAGGGAGTTAAAGGGGGCTACCGCCCCCTTCAACTCCCCGTTTCCTTAATGCACCTACATTTATACAGAATTTAATTCGGATATTAAGAAATAATTTATTTAAATTATTATTTAAAACAATTATCTTTTAAGATAATGCAGACGATTTTCATATTAGAGAAGTAGTATAACACTAAATATAAAAAAAAAAGTTGAATTTATTTTCAATATTACATTAAAAAAAAAATTGTTAAAAATGAAAAAAATCTATAACTTTATTTTAAATTATCGCAGATCGATGGTCCAACCATTCGTTTTAAAGGCAATGGCGAGCTCTTTTGAAGGATACCCATCATAAAAATTTACTCCCCTCGAGGGGAGACTTCCCTCCCAGGGGAAGGGGGGGGGAGGCGGGGCTCCTACATACACAAAAAACTTTTCCCAGTTGACTATCTCTATTACAAAAAATATATATTCGTTTCATTTAGTTTAGTGCAGTCTATATCTGTTAAACTCTACTTACCTGCAATTTCCCCCATAGATGTAATGTATTTGAATACTTTTGAGTGTCCCTGTACACGAACCATTTGCTTCATCTCAACGAAAAGCTTACTGTAGCATCCCTATATAATACACATTTAGAATACCGAGTTCGGAATTTCTGCTACTATTTGTTCTTGAGATATGCTGATAACAGATACACAGACAGACACACAGACCATTCTTTAAAAACATTATTTTAGTATTCAGGGGACCTCAGAACATGTAAATATAACAAAAACTCACGTTCGAAAATTTGATCCTAAAACAATACTTTCTCGACCCTATGGGTAAGAGAAAGTAATAATAATAATTAATTTTTAAATATTTCTATAAAACAAGGATCGGCTCAGTCACTTTTTTGAATAGCACAATATCTTTTTCTTTCCTTTTTTTTTTTTAATAGCAATATCCTCATTATTCAATTAAAGAAAACTACTGCAAATAATTGCTATTGTTTTCTTAATATATATATATATATATATATATATATATATATATACGGTGATATTAAAAAAAGTCACCTCACTGAGCACTGTTATAAAATCTCTAATTTTTAACTGAGTGTGAGTTTAGGGATTTTTGTACTATTGTGATATAGTAGGTAAGTAGCGTGGAACACATGATAGTAGTCAAAAATTGGTGTTAAATCCCACACAAGGAATAATAATCTTAAGTGCAAAACTTAACATGATTTTAATTAAAACAACTTTTAACATTTTAGACATACATCACAGATACCTGTGAAACATAGCGGGTCTAACAGTTTAAAAGATTCAAGAGAACGTCCGTTCTCTTTCAAGACGTAAATCCAAGTCCTCGATTTAATAATCTGGAATTCTTAGTCCTTCCAAAAATCTTAGTGATCTGAAAAGGGGGAACAATTTTTCCCACTCGACAAACACCAATCAAACAGTCTTTGGTCAGGAGGAGTATCCTCAGATCAACAGTTCATTGGAGTTTCAACTGGCGACAAAACGGCGGGGTACCACCCTAGCGTGGGGTGCCCAAACGGCACATCAAAGCCATCCGTGAAATCGCGGTTACTTTGTAACCATGAGGATGAAAAAACCCCTGGTATGCCCGGTTTCTCGAGACTGCAGACAATCCGGCACCAGAGACCTCACGCAGGCAGTCGAACACAATGGACACAACCTTGACTATGTCACAGCTCCTCTCCCCATAAGAAGATTTTGCACGACTATGGAGAGCAAAATCCAGCTCTTGACACACATATAACACAAGCTGGCGACACAAGTTGGCGACAAGTAGTAGGCGACCGGTAGGACCGATAGCACTCCAGTAGGCGACCAACAGCACTCCAGTAGGCGACCCCCATTTTTCAATTAAGCCCCAGGGAGGTCTTTCCCCAGATAAACTTAAAGCCCATTTCCAATTTTACCCCTTAAAAGTGAGTTAACTTTAAATAAAATGAATAATAGTAATAAAAAAAAACAATTGAAAACAATCCACTCAGTTGGAGTTTTCCTAACTTCAGAATTATGCTTAATTCTAAGTAATAAACACAAAAAAAAATTCAAAATTTTCTTTACATAACACTGTTAACTCCACCGTAAAATTGAAAGGCTAAATTAATAATAAATAAAAATTGTATTTCTGAAAGATTTCAAATATTTTTAAAACTTTTCACACACTTTTTTTTTTCTTTTACAAGGACCACACAAAAATTTTAAAATATTAAATAAATCATAGTCCACAAAAAAAAATTATAAATAGACCACTCAAGTTAAAAAAAAAAAAAGATAATAAAATAAAATAAACTTGAAAAATAAAATGCTAAAAATTAATACGTCTAAGAATTAAAATTTCATACATTCCTACACAATGCTACATACAAAAAAAATAATAATAGAGATGACATTCAGTTAATCAGTTAGGCAATTATCTACAAGAGAAGAAAGAAGTATGCAACCACACCGTAAGGATAAATAAAATACCCAATTAAAAATAAGTAAAGGAAAGAAATCTCAATAAATTTTAAAAGGAAAATTATGCAATGGAAAAAAGCAAACCTACAATATGCATCACCTTAGTTAACATGGATCACTCAGTATCCGTAACTAACAATGACATGTTATCAATCAAAAAAAAAAATCATTTTTTCTCTACAGCTTTTCCCTAAATAATTCCTCACACGGATTTCCTTTCTTTTCATCTAAACAATTTTATTACGTTGCAGTTAACACTTCTTTACATAATACCTTCTAACTTAAAAGCACAGTTTAACCAAAATTCATATATATGAAAATTAAAAAAATTAAAAACACAGAAACGATTAATTCAATTTTTGCATAATATTCCAAACACAGAAAATCTACACAGAAAATTGCATAAAATAAAAATAAAAAAAACATTTCACTCTTACAATTCTGAGAGAGGAAGGAAAACTAAATAAACAAACAAAACTTGTAAGAAACTTCCCTCCTTCCCAGTAGCAAACACCTGCTATTCAGTTTCGCGTTCGTCCACTGCATTGTTCAGTTTCTCTCTCTGATAATCTTTTGTTATACGTCTAACAAGTAAAGGATTTGAAAGTCGGGTCTGTTGGCCTACGCGCTTATCTTTCCCAAAATGATCAGTCCTTTTAAATTTTGCTTTCGGCTCCTGAAAACCCTTTAAATATCCTTTCATTTTGTCACAGTTTCGACTCAAATGCTCCGGTGATTGACACGTGAAACATAATTTCGTGACTTTCGTCCTCCACTTTCCAAAACGGGGAGCTGGGTTTTCCCAAAAGTTTGGACTGGATTCATTTTTCTTTTTTCCTTTAGCGTTAGAAAAACGGGATTGTATGGGCGAACGAGAGTTGTTTTTATGGAAAGTTTGTACATGAGACTCATTTTGAAGTTTTTCTTTACTAGTGATTTTACTATCACCTAATGAGCGTCTTCTCTGCGCTTCAATCAACCTAGCGGTTTTATTCCCCATTAAATAATATTCCTGAATCAAATCGATTGGTTTCACGGCCGCTTTAGTCACAATAATACCAAAATCTCCCTCAATCGTAATCCTAGCCACAGGTAAGGAAATACATTCGGAATCTAATGGCTGCCGTATTTTCACCGTCTCTCCCAACCAATCTTGATCATTAACCCATGAACGGTCACAAATATCTATCTCCGAACCTGAGTCTAATAAATAATTACGATAAACCCCGTTTATAACAGCATTTTTAACATATGGCCTGAAAGATGGACTCAAATAATGCGCTGTAATTACATGATTTACAATCGCCTCCGATTTATCGTTCAAAGGACACCGAGGTCTTATATGTCCAGCTTGACCGCAGAGATAACAAATTATTTTTCTCGGTTTCTCGAAAATTTCCTCATTCTGAACCAATTCTTTCTTACCTAGTTCTCTTTTTCCCTGCTTATCACTTTCCCCTTTCGCGTCATAACTATTTCTAGAATACCCGAAATTTGTTTTTTCTCTCTTGAAGGAATTTTTCCGTTCGAATTTTTTGTGATCACGCCTGACCGCTTCAAATTTATCACATTTTTCGGCGAGATTCGTTGCATTATTTATCTCTTCCCAAGTATCTAAATAATGTTCTCGGATTTCAAACGGATCCCTTTTTTTAATTTGCTCAGTGAGCATCAATTCTTTTAGAGACTCAAAATCTTTAACGTCTACGGCTTCTAACCAATTGTCTAAATAACCTCTTAATTCGTACACCAAATCCGCCCATAAAGCTGCTGGTTTTTTGTTATGGTCTTCGAATTTATTTTTAAACGCCAACGCGCTCAACTTGAAACGCTTAAATAATAGTTTTTTTATGTGCTGGTAATTTTCAAATTTATCCGCAGGCTCCTTTACAATTAGCTCCGCTATATCCGTCGGTAATAACGGGATTAATTGGGATACCCAACAATCTTCTTCGACTTTTTCTTTTACCGCTTGGCGCTCAAAAATCATAAGGAACAAAGAAATGTCAATTTGCTTTGGGTCAAATTTAGGCACCAATTCTCTTAATTGAATCCGTTTTCTACCCGGTTCTACTGATGTTACCGTTGACGCTGTGCTATTGACTTCTGCCTCATTTTGAAGCCTCAATTTTTCTAGCTCAAACTGCCTAATGTTGTCTCTTTCCTTCCTTTCTAACTCTTTCTCTCTTTCCTTCCTTTCTAACTCTTTCTCTCTTTCCTTCCTCTCTAACTCTTTTTCTCTTTCCTTCCTTTCTAACTCTTTCTCTCTTTCAACTCTTTCTAAATCATTTACAATTCTCACTAAATAATCCTTTGCTTCTTCCTCATCGTAATCAGAAGCGTTTAAAATTGCCTGAATAATATCTTTATTTCTCGTATCCTCCGATACGTCGGTCTCAAATTCTGTTGCTAATAATAGCAAAGTACTTTTATTCAATTTTCTTAAATAAGCCATTTTAAAAAAACAAATCAAGCACTCGAGAGAGAAAAGAGAAAAAAATAATAATAATAATAAAGAAAAAAGAGAAAGGGAAATAAAAAAAAATAATTGATACTAAATATATTTTTTCTCACAAGAATAATAGAAAATACATAAACAATTAATGACTACAATAAAACACTTCACTGTTACTGAACTTCAGTTCCTATCGCAACCACAACTGAGTGAATTTTGAAATTCAATTGACAAAACGAAGCAAAAACAATTAAATACCCCAAAATAAAATATGACATTAAAATTAACCCGATGCCTTTTATTTTGCACAGAAAAAAAAATCATTAATTAACTTTTTTTTTTTTTTTTTTCACTTAACTTGGATTAATATTGAGTTAAGCAAATTCAAAACAAATAGAAACAAAGATCCCGTTTCCTTTTGATTCCCAAGACTTTCGTTAAAAATTTTTCTTCTTTTAACTACAAAAGAACCATTGAAAATCTAAAAGAAAAATCTTTCCTATGATCAGTTAACACCTGTAAGAAAGTTACCCCAAAATACAGTTAATCCCCTGCAACTAAGACCTCCCTGATACTTAAATAGAAAAAGAAAGGGACTCACCACTCCTAGTTCTGAGACATCTGTTGGGCTGGTAATCTTCTTGATATTGCGTTTCTTATCATCTAAGGCTTGGGCTGCACCTAATTTACTCTAGGCGCACATCCTCCTTGCTGCCACCACTTTTCTTCTGCTGTGATATAGTAGGTAAGTAGCGTGGAACACATGATAGTAGTCAAAAATTGGTGTTAAATCCCACACAAGGAATAATAATCTTAAGTGCAAAACTTAACATGATTTTAATTAAAACAACTTTTAACATTTTAGACATACATCACAGATACCTGTGAAACATAGCGGGTCTAACAGTTTAAAAGATTCAAGAGAACGTCCGTTCTCTTTCAAGACGTAAATCCAAGTCCTCGATTTAATAATCTGGAATTCTTAGTCCTTCCAAAAATCTTAGTGATCTGAAAAGGGGGAACAATTTTTCCCACTCGACAAACACCAATCAAACAGTCTTTGGTCAGGAGGAGTATCCTCAGATCAACAGTTCATTGGAGTTTCAACTGGCGACAAAACGGCGGGGTACCACCCTAGCGTGGGGTGCCCAAACGGCACATCAAAGCCATCCGTGAAATCGCGGTTACTTTGTAACCATGAGGATGAAAAAACCCTGGTATGCCCGGTTTCTCGAGACTGCAGACAATCCGGCACCAGAGACCTCACGCAGGCAGTCGAACACAATGGACACAACCTTGACTATGTCACACTATGAACTCATAATATTATTATTTATAGCCATTTTTATTTTTGTCAAAATGGGTTGTAATTCTCGAATTTCACACACACAAAAAAAAATAGTGCTTTTATACACCTTTGAAAAAGCACGTACCTTATCATTAACCGATTATGATTTCGAAACTGGAAGATTTCCAATTAGAAAATTTTATTTCGAAGTTGAAATATTGCTAGCTCACAAATTTGAAAATATATATGCATAGTGGCCTGAAAAACACATTTTAATTAATTAAAAGGAATCCTATCAAGCATATTTTTATTAACCACAGATAACAACTATTCTGGTTAAATCAGTGTTCTAAAAGAAATAACTATTGAAATCAGTCTATTTGTTTATGAGCTACAGTGTCATAGACAGACAATTTATAACTCCCCATTTTTTTGGTTGGGGATAAAATGTAATTTAAATTTGGGATAAAAAAATTTTAGTTTGTTAAATTGAAACTTCTATGACATTTCAACATTCAAACATAAAAGTAGTTCATAAAATTTTTAACTTGCCGATAAAAAAAATTAAAGTAATACACAAATATGCTCAAAATATATTTTTAAACGATAATAATGCTAAATAGAGGCGAGGGGGGGGGGGAGAAATTAATACTTAGGTAGGGCAAACATTAAAAAAAAAAAAAAATCAAAGTGATTATAATGTTTTAATTTAATTTTATTGAATTTAAATAGTTTTCGAGAGACTTTAATATACTTAGTGCCAGTGTTGGGCATAATTGATTAAAAATTAATTGAATTACAATTAAATTACAATTATTATTTTTTTTCGTCAATCGATTAGCAAGTAATTGATTAGAAATAAATTGAATTATTACAAATAAATTGAATACGTAATTCAATTTATTTGTAATTAATTACTTGTTAATTTATTGACAGTAAAATAATTATAAGTGTAATTCAATTACTTTTTAATCAATTCTGCCCAACACTGCTGGTGCTGTTATCTTGTATGCAAAATTCCATAATTCTAAGAAAGCAAATTACAAGAATATATATATATATATATATATATATATATATATATATATATAGGTCCTAGAACTGAATTGCCTGTACCTGTACTTTAATATTCTGAATACTAAGAATTTTAACTATCTAGCAGTGAATTCTGGGTGAAACTTTAAAGTTGCTATAAACAGAGCACTAGATCGACCACTAATAAACAGGGCTGTTTACTATTATTAGAATAATGATAGAAGACAATACCATTAGTGGACGTATTTAAAAACGTTATATAATATTTTAAAAAAATAATTAGCATGTTGCGACCATCACAAAATTTTCTTCTATATAATTCTATATAACAGCGCCAGCTACTGGTCAACATGCACAAAAATCAGTCATAGCTTCCCATTATAAAGAGTTTACATAAGCGGTTTAGCACAATTTTAAACATATGAATAATTATAAGATGAAAACTTTCATATACCATGTTTTTAAATTTTCTGTTGAATCATAGCTGTAGAACTACATTAACACTTTATCAATGCGTATAAAACTTTTAAAGTGATAATGACGTCAGTTTTTGTGAGAGGCATAATTTAACTTTTTACAATTTTTTAACGTTCACGTTTAATTAAATGTATTTATTTTTATGTCGAAAGAAAATAAACTCGTATTTTTTTTTTTTTTTTTTTTTTTTTTTGTAACAATTAAATTATAGCTAATACTTTAATGGCTATTTTTAAAGCTATTAGGAGGTTATTATTTTCATATTTTAATTAATTAAAAGAAAACTAATCAAAAATTCAAAAATCGGACTTCGAAGTATTGTGTTGTCATCGTGTTCTGAGCTATACTGAAAGTTTCAAATGTCTAGTTAGTAGGGAAGTTAGTTAAAAATCGATTGCAAGATGTGTACCAGATAAACAAACAAACAAACAAGAATCAAAGTTAATAAAAACATGGTAAAAATCACAGAAGGGGAGTGTTAGCAGCGACGCATGTCGGTCGATATCCTCCCATATTAAGTCAGAGTTATTTTTCCAAATGAAAAGCTCATATATCAAGTTTGGTGTATTTATACGATATTAAACCTGAGATATAACCCTCCTGTACACGGAGAAAATTGAAACACAGTAGCGCCACTTGTCGGCCGATATGTACTGAAATTGAATTAGTTTAGTATTTCTAATGGTTCTCTTACATATCAACTAATGTGCAATTATACACACACACACAAAAAAAAAAAAGCTGAGATAAAACCTTCCCGAAAATAGGATAAATTGTATCATAGCAGCGTCATCTGTTGAGCTTTGCATCAAAAGTTGTTAGGCACCAGTTCTTGTCAAGGTGCATTTAAATATAACTTTTTATGAAATTCTGTGCATTGGCTTTCGAGCTACAAGCTACCACAAAATGTTTGTCGTATACAGACTGACAAACAAACTAATTATTTTCTAAAAATGGTTAATTGTGTTCAAAACATCTTAAAACGTGTAAATCCATCGGAAAACGAAAGTCAAAATTTTTTACGAATCCAATAAAGTAAAAAATTAGCATGATAATTGAATTCTCTACTGTTATGTGAGACATGCACTGTTAAAAATTTCTGTAAATTTAATGTAAATATTTAACAAGAGTCTCTGTAAATTTACAGTAATTCTTAGTTAAAAATGAATAATCGAGATTCTCAATCTTTATTCTCTATTTTTACGTAATTTTATTATTTAATTTTTTTAATTAAAATTAAAAATGACTGTTTCTACTTTAGAAAAAGCATTCCAAGTTGGAAATATATTCTCACCAATAATTAATTAAATTAACATTAGTTATTAAAATGAATGTATAAAATAAGTTTTTTAACATCCCCGTTTACTTTTCTCTGTAATTTTACGTAAGACTTGCGATAATAGATTACACAGAGTTTTCTGTTGAAATGTTTAACAGTGTGAGAGCAAAAGATACAGGAAACCAGCTCAAAATAAGTACATGTCAAACAAGTAAAATTTATCTTACCTTATTTAAAGCTACAAAAAATTATGTATTGCGATAAATGCATCAGAGAATATGTCTTCTCAAATTAAGACATAATGCTTATTATTAGATTTGTGTTTATTATGATTACGCATACACCATTTCAGAACAGAGACAGAGAGTGCCGTATCCTGTAATATGGCTAAAATGTAAAATCTAACTTTATTTTGCTTCTTATCCTACTAGCGTCCATAAGCACCGGATTAAAATTTCACCGCGTGTCGTGCGGGAATTTGGTGAGACGACATCCATCGAAATTCCGATACAGCGAAAATGTAACGCCCGTAGTAATGAATTGTTTTCCCATTCCGATATTTTGGTGCTGAAAAATCATTCAGATTGCGTGAGTAGAAATATTTTAAAAACTAGAGAACGGGAAAGATCTTTATCGCATTCTAACTCTTCCAGTTTAAATAGAAAATAAAAGGTATTCGTAAACTTTCCCGTCAGCTTTAATTCTGTAAATATTGATCTTAGACATGCATAATAAATCTAAAAGAGTGTAAAACTATTCGGTGTCGCACTCACACTGCCTTCTTTTACCCTGCATTACTATAAAAACAGATTATTTCATAGTTTATAGTACAACACAAACTGTAAATAGCTAATTGCACTGTAACATAAACACAAGGTTTGGTTAAAACTAAAAAATGTGTTTTGTTCAAGTAATTTGATTGCTTTAAACCAAATTTTCATTAGAAGTAAAACAATTACTCCGGTTACGACAACTCAAGATGTATTGTTAATAAATTTCAATAAAATTTCTTTGTTTATGTTTATATTAGCAAAATATTTTGTTTAAATTTACATAATTTTTTGTACATTTGTAATAAAAAATAAACAACTTTTCGTAAGAAAAGCAAAATATTTTTATTGCAATTGCAACAAAAATTCTTTTGTTAATCAAAACAAAATTTCTGTTGGAACACATTTAACCCGTTAACGCACGAATTAATTTTGCAAAATATTATTAGCTGATTATTTCACTTCTAAATTAATACAGACAACTGACAATAAAATATATTAACTTAAACAATTCTTCTGATAGTTTTAAAATTTAAAGCCTATCCTCATTTATTGACGTTTAGTGTTCTAGCGAGAAAACTTCGGGATAGAAAAACTTTGAGATAACAGATTAATTTCCTATTATTTGTTGATAAAGATCTAGAAAGTAAAGTATTGTAATATATATTATTATTCAACTTGATTTAAGTTAGTATACCTGCGCAAAAAGCAAATATAGGTGTGACGAATGAAAAATCATAAAATGACTATCCAAATTATGAAATAATAATTAATAGTAAGCACATAAAACTTTCAGGGATCATTTAGAGTGACGCTATAAACTGTCACTAAAAAAGCAGAAATCATTCCAAGAAACCACAAAAAATGTACGTGTCATTTTATTAGCTGTCATCAAAGAAGGACACTGGGCACTAACGGGTTAAACAAAAATTTTGGTTGTGCACACCAAATTCTCGTTGATTCAATAAAAAAAAAAAAAAAAAAAAAAATGTGATTGCACATATATACGTCATGCGATGTAACATTATGAGTATTTAAACATCTTTAGTGTACTATAACAACAGTTGAAATTTGTTTTAAAAACAGTTTTGTTGGACACGTTACACGTATTACTATGTGATGGGGACTACCGCTTCACTCTCAACCTCTTTTTTGAATATCGTTGTTTCTACATTCATAAGGTATTTAAGGTTGCTATTAAATTTAAAAATCTGGTGTGAAACAATTGCACGACTTCCATTACCCACTATTACACGTATTATATGCATTTTTTTTGGAAATATGTGCATTTTTTGGAATTCTCCAATAAAAGAAACTTAATATAAGTGTAAAGACATATAAAACAGAATTTACATAGCGAGTTAAAAAATACAAAAGAAAAAAAAAAAAGATATTTTTTTTTAAACACAAATTTTCGAGATCTAAAACTGAACTACCTAATCATTAGGACTGATAATTTTCTTGTAATAACCACGTAATACATGAGAATGGGTATCTAAAATGAATTTGTGTAACAGATTTCAAGAAAATCGTTAGAGCCGTTTTTGAGGCACTAACTTTTACCAAAACTTGGCATACTCAATTATTCACCGGAAAACTATAATTACATACAAAAGTATATCTAAAAGCTGGTTAGTATGGCGAGCTTGAAAAAAATCCGTACAGCCGTTTTTAAAGGAACGCACTTGCGAGACCTGAAATTGAGCTATACAGGACGACTGTCAATTTATACAGGACGACTGTCAATTTTCCTGAACTAACCAACTAGATCATTCGAAAGGACATCTAATAGAGTGTTTATATAGCAACTTTGAAGAAAATCGTTAGAGCCTTTTTTGAGATACGGACTTACGGTCCCACTTCCGGTTTCCTATGACCCGCTTCAGGTTTTCCAATTTTCACCAAAATTTGGAAAATTTATCTGTACACCAGACCTGGATAAATTCTGAAGTTTCGTATTTCCATCTTTATTAGTTTCGGAGATATGATAGCCAGAAAATTCCACAAATACATAGACACACACATACACACACAGTGACCCATTGCCAAAAACTACTTTTTTGGACTCATGAGACCTTAAAACGTGTAAATCAGGTGAAAACTCGATAGTTTTATTTAATTTTAATTTCATCTCATTCTTTCTTTGTTTTTTCTTTTAATTAAAACTTTTTATAAGCAATACTCTAACTTGAGCAGGACTGAGTAGACTGGTTAATTTGTTATATACAGCTAAGATCAATTATAAGAAATTAAAACCGGGCAGAAAAAGGTTTAAAAAAAAATGACGGAGGAATTAAGAAATTAAAGTTGGGCCAAAGCTCAAAATTAAATAATGAAGATTATTGCACTGAACTTAGTATAGAATTGCAAGAAAGCTGAAATATGAAACTGACTCTAATAAAACTAGACAACAATTATGGCTAAGGTAAATTTATCGAAGTGAGGAAAGGTCAGTTTAGTAGATGGGGTATTTGATTGTGTGAATGTGTGGAGTATATACAGTCGGTAACAAGTGTCCGAACACTAGCAAAAATTCCTATGTAAAAAAAGTACACTTCATACGGTTTTGTTAAATAAAACCTTGTCGAACCCTGCTCTTAGTCAGTGTAAGAACATGATTCGATAAGGATTTATTTAACAAAACCGCATGAAGTGTACTTTTTTTACATAGGAATTTTTGCTAGTGGTCGGACACTTTTGTTACCGACTGTACGTGTGGAGTATGTATGAATATATTGTTCTATGTAATTAAAATTTATGAGAACAATTATATGACAGGTAACTGAGCAAAGTTCACCTATATCAACTACTTTTTTTTTTTTACTTTCAAAACTGTACATTTTAAATGATTGTTTTTCGCCTAAATTAGCATTTTTCCCCTCCAACAACGTCTTATGTTAAAATTATTGTGAAAGGGGCAATCGTTATTGTTTGAAGCATTGAAAGAGTGCCATAATCAATACTGGGACCCTTATTCCCCATACTTGTCTTTGGAAATCTACGGTTGCTTTGAGAAGATGCTAACGTAATCATTATACTGCATCTGAAAATTAAATTTTGCCCCCCCCCCCCATCCCCCGGTAAGCAAAAGGCACTCCTCGAAGTTGAAAAGCTGCACGAATCGAAATTCCGATAGGCACACATGGTCCTTTTTCTCACTTACCCGATATTCTCTTGTTTTAAAAATTGAGAGCTCATTTAATTTGCTCTCCCTATATTTTCTGCCGGGTCGAATATTTGTTTACCTCACACAGCATACAAAACTTCATTCCATTAGCCGAAAGGGAGAGTGGACGCTAAAATGTAACAGTAATCGACTGAAAAATGAAAACTTTCTTTCACGTAGTTATTATGATAGATGTTTATGTTAAGGGACATTCCAAGGAAGGTAAACCTTATAGAGACAAACAGTAGAGTTAATATAAAATGTAACAGCTATCAGTTTTTAATTAAACATATTGTACTTTAATGTTACAATTATCTAAACGATGGTGTAAAACAATACAATAACCTCTGTATAGTAGACCTTTCCTGAAAGGGATTAGTCTGAGCGACTTTGCTGAGAATATAGGATTACTATCATTTTTTGAGAAGTTTTCATCAATTTATACCCTTAATTCTTTATTTTAAATATCATAGCTGCCAACTCTCTTTTTTTTTTTAACACACCATTATTTCTTTATAAAAATTTTCGAAAAATTTCCCTTGGCGAAATTTAAAATCGAAGTAACCCGGGTGTTTCTCGCCAAGTTATTAACTTACGCAATTGCGATAACCATTTCAATTCATCGCCAAAATGGCAAAAAATATTTGAAGTCGCTAGTGGGGTCCCATACTAAAGCTGTGCCGTTTAGTTACTTCATATATTTTCAATGGTGACCACCTAATATCGTAATACTAAATTTGACGTCATATTTCTGTCACTTTATGATCGATTGAATTATACATAAGTAAATAAAATACTTCTATAATAAGTTACAATTGCAAATACAATATAAAATCTACCTTTAAAAATTCTGTATTACAAGCTATATCTGTTTACAGCAAAATTAAACGCGATCAAAAATAGAATTAACTTACTCATAAATTAAATGGTCTTTTAACTACAATCTGTAATAAAATATGTTATATTATTTAAAAATACTAAGTTCTTGCACATAACTTATTTATACGCTTATTGCATCTCTTTATTGTTCTAATTAGCAAGCTACGCCCGCTTCGCTGATCACTATATTTAAATAAATTTTCAAAATAATTGAATCACGGTTTATATATATATATATATATATATCCTGGCAGCACCATATCGGATCCACGTTCTCACTGCCTGCAGAAAAGTCTTCCTCGGGCACTTCAATTTGGGTGTTTATCGACGACAGGTAGAGCTGCTACTATTCAAGAATTACGATTGCAAAGATGACTGTATCTCAGTACCTATTAAATATTTTAGTTTTGGAGCCATGTCTTTTAAAGCCCTTGTTCATTACACTATATTATCATATGATTCCAACTAATATCTATATAAATAAAGAGAAGTGTCTGTGTCTGTGTGTGTATCTGCGCTCTGGTGCTCACACTACTAATCGCAGAGCTTCCAAATTTGGCATATAGGTACCTGGGACCCTGCAGGTGTGCACCTCATCGAGATTTTTTCGAATTTCGAATTTGAATTTTTTAAATTAATGTTTTTTCGATTTTAAATATTGGCTCTAATGCTTCATTTTTCATGAATTTATTCTTCGATTGTAATCGTCTACGTATCTTAGCAACGGCTATTATGCAATTCATTTTTTACTTCCATTACCCTACTACCGTAGGTAATGGAAGTATTGTATTCGGTCTCAAAATTCGATATCGGGTTTTCAGCTGATTTACACGTTTTAAGGTCCCCTGAGTCCAAAAAAGTGGTTTTTGGCAATTGGTCAGTGTGTATGTATGTGTGTGTGTGTGTATGTATGTGGAGAATCTTCTGGCTATTATAGCTCAGAAACTAATAAAGATAGAGCTACGAAACTTTAGAATTGAAATACGTCTGGTGTACAGATGAAATTTCCAAATTTTGGTGAAAATTGAAAAACCGGAAGTGGGACATCGGAAACCGGAAGTGGGACCGTAAGTCCGTATCTCAAAAACGGCTCCAACGATTTTCTTCAAACTTGCTATATAAACACTCTATTAGATGTCCTTTCGAATGATATAGTTGGTTAGTTCAGGAAAATTGATAGGCGTCCTGTATAAATAGCTCAATTTCAGGCCTCCCAAAGGCGTTCCTTTAAAAACGGTTGTACGGATTTTTTTCAAATTCGCCATTTTAACTCACTTTTAAATATGCTTTTGTATGTAATTATTGTTTTCCTGTCAATAATTGAGTTTAACCGGAAGTGGGACATCGGAAACGGAAGTGGGACCGTAAGTCCGTATTTCAAAAACGGCTCTAACGATTTTCTTCAAATTTGCTATATAAGCACTCTATTAGATGTCCTTTCGAGTGATATAGTTGGTTAATTCAGGAAAATTGATAGGCGTCCTGTATAAATAGCTCAATTTCAGGCCTCCCAAGGGCGTTCCTTTAAAAACAGCTGTACGGATTTTTTTCAAACTCGCCATATTAACTCACTTTTAAATATCCTTTTGTAAGCAATTATTGTTTTCCGGCCAATAATTGATTTTTTGTAAAAGTTGGTATCTCAAAAACGGCTCTAACGATTTTCTCTTTAGTTCACTTTTATGTTTTCTGATCGCATTATCTCTCAAAAATGCATATAATATGTGTAATAGTCGGAAATGGAAGTCGTGTGGTTGTTTCACACCAGATTTTTTATTTAATACATTCATTTGAAGGCGATTTTCTTTTTATTTATTTATTTTTTTTTTTATTATTATATTTATTGAAAATCAAATGGTAATGCAATCCGCGTTTGTAATGATCGATAGATGACGCTTTCTCAACTGCAGTTGTTAGTAAATATAATTAGCCACGTGTATTTATTTATTGTTCTTTCTTGTTGTTCTATCGTTGTTTCAGCGTGAAAGCTATCAGTGGTATGATATATTCACCTTAGCCCACCAGAGGGCGAGCATTTCATTACAATCGCGGATAGAAATAAATTGTTACGTTTATGTATAAGTTTTATACTATAGCAACTTTTTATTTTTCATTTTTTTAATTAATTCCTTTAAGAGAAAAATATTTATTATCATTATTATTATTATTATTATTTATAATATTTATTGGGTGAAAAAAATGGTAGTTTATAGTAGAAAGGATAAACTGATTAAAATTCGTTTTTCATGTATTTAATTCCTTTTAAAAGAAAATCTACATTTTTATTTTATTTTATTGCACTTGTCGGAATCAAATCGTAATATAGTGTAAATAACTGGCGCTATAAAACACATGGTTCAAAAACTAAAATATATAATAGATGCTGAGATACAGTCATCTTTAATATCGTAGTTCTTAAATAACAGAAAATCCACAAGTCGTTGATAAATACCCAGATTGAAGTGCCCGAGAAAGACCTTTCTGTAGACAGTGGGAAACTGGACCCGATGCCGTACGGTAGAAAAAAGAGCTGCCTTAGGCAACGGGTACCCGAAGAAGCGAAATCTAAAGCGATTTCAGTGTTTTTTTTTTTTTTTTTTTTTTTTAAGATTTTATTTGTAATGTGATGTAAAAAATAAATACTGATCCAATTCTTTTGAAAATTCATTTAAATATAGTGACCAGCGAAGCGGGCGTAGCCTGCTAGTAATAAATAAAAGAAAAAATAATATTTTCTTTTAAAAGGAATTAAATTAACAAAAATAAAAATAAATTTTAATTAGACAAATTTTTAATAAGTTTAATCCTTTGTACTTTATTACCATTTTTTCCCGATTGAATGCAATAAACTAAAAAAAAAAAAAAAAAAAAAGAAAGAAAAAAAGAAAAGGAAAAAAAGAAAGAAAAAGAATAGAATAGAAAAGAAAAATCCATTTCAAAGGAGTTAATTAAATAAATGAAAAATAAAAAGTTGTTATATTTTTAAAATTATAAGTGTTACAAGTAGTATTTAAATTTAAAATTTAATGCATTTAATTTTTTCTGCTGTTTTACCATTTGTTTTCAATAAATACAATAAATTATTAAATAAATAAATAAATAAAGATTTCTCCTTTTAATGAATGAATTAAATAAATGAAAAATAAATAGTGTTATAGCCATTGCTAAGATACGCAGACGATTGAAATGAAAGAATAAATTTTAGAAAATGAAACAGAAATGTCAGTGAATAAATTCGATTTTTTTTTTTTTTTTTTTTTTTTGTCTAATTCCTGAACGGTTTGAAATTTTTGCTCTGAAATAGGAGAATTTTGTTATGGTAGCAATATATATCGCATGTGAAAGTTTGAACGATTAGTCTTCGCTGTCGCTCAGACATTAAAGAAAAAAAAGAAAAGAAAGAAAGAAAAGAAAAGAAAAAGAGAGAGATAATGCCGTTGGCGCCAAACTTTCTTGTCTACGACCGTATCTCCTCTCGGAGGGCAAAGTTCTCCGCATCATGAAAGGTATCAATGTGCGCCGAATACTCTAATGAAGACGTTTTAGTTAGTTAGAATGTTCTATCATCTTAAATAGGGAAGTTATTAATTAAAAGCATCTGGTTTATAAAGGTACTCTATTTGCCACCTGTAAAAAGTTTCTTTAAATTGTTGTTCTGACGTCATTTTCCATAGGAAAATTAAAATGTAAGGGTGTAAAAATAAACAAATAAATAAATTTCAATGTTGCTATTGGTAACAAAAAATTTGTCGTCTGAAAATAAATAATAAAAAGCTTTATCTTAGATATTTTCAATTAAAAAATAAATAAATTTAGGATTATAATTTGTAATCTGTAGATATCTCCCCCCCCCTCCTCCCCCCCTTTTAGAAAATTGATTTTCTTATTGGTAATTTCTTATGTTGTTTATATATATATATATATATATATATATATATATATATATATATGTGCATGTGTGTGTGAATAATGAAATAATGCCACGTCTGTATAATCGACTGCATTTCTTTTTGTCTTAAAAGTGTAGTATTTATCTTTTTTAATTTAAAAACATATTTTAAAATACTTCGGATATATTTGACATAAAAAAAGAAATATTTTAGATTCAAACTCATTTAAAAATGACAGCATCTTCTAATTTAGCATTGATAATTTTTTAACTTTACAGAATTAGACATTTCATATTTATAATTATGGCAAGAAAAAATTCATTAACTAAAACTCTTATAAAGAATTCAGAAGATTTTATCCTTCTTTATTTTATGAAGTAGGTAAGAGAGAATTAAAAATTGAAGCTTTAGAAGATTTTTCCAAAATAATAATGATAATAATTTTTTTCTCTTTTCGGATATTTTCAAATGTGTAAAATTATTATCTAGCTTTGCACTAAAAATATAGAGAGGATAGTATATACTGCATTTAATTAACTAAAAAATTCAATAGTAAAAAATATAGGCATTAGAAAAAATAGGTATACTAGATTTTTTTTTTTTTTTTTTTTTTTTTTTTAAACAAGCAATTATACAAAAATTTCATATCGAAGTAGTGACAAAAATTTAAAAGTCGCCAAGGGGGTGATGTACTAAAGCTATAATGGTCTAGATATTATGAATTTTTTTCGATTCTGAAAAAAAAAAAAATACTGGTTTTTAGCATAATATTTCACAAAAAAAAAAAAAAAAAAATTAAATATTATGTATTTCAATTTGACATTGAATATGGGGATTTCTATAACATTTTTCTGTTTTTGTCTTGTGCTATGTATTATCAATATTACTATTCAGTGAAAGGAAAAACAGCGAATAGGCGGGTAGAGCGCCACAGGGATGTTAAGCGAGTCGAGTAAAGACGAAGTTTTCCTCGGGGGGTGGTGAGTGGAGCGAGAGGGGCAGAGCGTCTTAGTAAGATAACATAGTACATTATATATAATGCTGACAAATTGTATCTGAGCTATGTTATCTCATATAATGATAAATTAATAGCTCCTAAAAGGAAATACAGGGTTCAAGTGGCTTACTTACGAAGATATTCCAATTGTTGAATGTTGAAAGGAAATTTATTTTGTATGACCCTGTATAATTAAATGTAAAATTACCATTTCATATAAGTGTGATTAAAAAAAATGAAATAACCACAACGTACAAAAAAGAAATGTAAAAAAATTTACTCACTACTAAAATATTACATTTAATGAGTGTACCAGCGGACTTTGCCCTCTTCTCTGGTCACTTTATTCACACCATTCATTCATAAATATAAAATATCACAATATAAAATACCAAGAAATATAAAATCTAAAGCGTAATTTGATTGAAATCAGTCAAAACCTCGACGAATGCTCCGCTGCCTTCAGCAACGTCTTCTCTTCTCTATTAGGGTGCGCTGGTGCCAGAGCCCCCTATCTGCGGCAGCACTTTATCCAGAAGCATTGCGCCGGTGCAGAAAAAAAAGAAATTCATGCACGAAATGCATTCATGCATGAGAAATCTTCTTTACTAATAACTAATTAACTAATACATATTTTTAAATTCTGTTTTTACATTCAGAAAATTCCCAGCTGTTAAATTGACGCACCTTTTGTAAATATATATTTTTTAAATTTGTAATATTTATTTTGAAGCTGTAAAGTACGAGTTTTCAATATGTGAAATTTTCCATTTTGCAATTTCAAAATAAAATATTAAAAATTAAAAAAAAATGCATTTTAGAAAAGGTACGTCAGTTTAATAGTTGGGATTTTTCTAAATATGATAACAGAATTTAAAAATATATATTAGTTAACGAATTATAAGTAAAGAAAATTTCCCACAGAATAACATTGGCTCGGGCTTCTAGCGATGGTAAGTGAAAAGGGCCGTTAACGGGAAGGCTATAAGAACACGATTCGACAACGATTTATTTAACAAAACAGTATTAAATGTACTTTTTTTACATAGGAATTTTTGCTAACGCTCGAATAATTTTGGTATGTAGAAAAAATTTTGGCTAATGAATTGGTAGATTGGTTTGATGTGATGTTCCGGAAAAATAGGTTATTAGTGCGGGGCCTATTCTAATAGTACGTAATGTAGTCAATGATCACATGCTAGATATCGTATGAATAATCTAGGGACGCCGATGATAATCAAAAGCTGACGCCTGCCTCTCTCCTTGTAGGCTCTCTAGTTTTAACCACTGAGCTTCTTGCAACTTTATAAATAAATGAATTTTGTCGCTGTAACTGTTCTTGCAAATGATTTTTGCAATTTCATTTTATCATTAGAATTAGGCAACAGTTAGGAAACAAACACCGGTGAAGTAGTTCATTTGTTTCGTTTTCGGTTTTCAATTTGATCAAAATGATGGAAGATGATTTTGAATATAATATTACATTTCCGAAAAGTACAAAATGGACAACTGAACCTGTTGTTATTTTATTTGGATGGGCTGGTTGTATTGACAGATATTTAGCCAAGTACAGCGATATCTATCAACAAAAAGGGTAATATGATAGGATCGTGAATATAAAATTATTTATTTCTCTCTTTTTGTTTTATTTCTTCTAAGGCATAGGCCGTTTACGCATTTATTATGAATTACATCATCTCTGTTTAACGCATTTATTATCAGTATTCTGCAACTTGTCTTCTAAAAAATAATTAATAATTGTAAATTAGCCAATTAGAAATTATGTCGGCATGTATATTTTTGATCAGGAAATTGGCAAGAAAGCCAAGTAATTACTTCAGATGTAGGTTAATTGAATATATCTCAGATTTTTTCTAAGTACTCATTCTACATTGCAGATTTTAATAATATAATTGCAATATTTATATAAATTTTAGAATTTTTCAAATTATGAATTATGCTATTTACAAGAATCGGTAAACACTTACGTATATTTCTGCAAAATCATAAGAATCTAAGAAATCGTTGAAATCTTGCACTTTTTTTTCCTGTTTTGTATTTTTACTTAAACTCTTTTTGTAAAAATTCCATAAAATATGTTTCTGATATGAAACGGATTTATCATTATGCTGTTATTATTATATTTTAAGATTTGGAATATGTGGACAAATATCAAAGTTATACTATATGACTTTATGTATAAATTTTTATTGCATTTAAAAATGTAAAAGAAATCCTAAAAAAAAAATATTTTTTTTTGTGGAGGTTTTGGTTTGTCATTCTGAGGTCATTTTCTGCACACTAAAGTGCAGATCAGAACCTGTAGATTCTGAACTATTGCAAACATCTATGCCTGAAACTGGCATCTAACCATTAAAGGCCAGAGCACTAACCATTTGGCCACCAGATGGGCACCTCCTTAGAAAGCACGTTTGGCCACCTCCGTAAAAAGAATAAATTTATTGTAAAATGCATATTAATTTCTATTTTTCATGAAAGCTTTTGTAAAATCAGCAAAATTTAAATTAAATGTAAATGGGGTATCCTAAATATTCAAGGAAGCAAAAGAGAGAGAAAGCACTCAAACATGAAAACTGGTAATATAATTGACTTTTTGATTGAAGCTAAATGCATTTTCTGACTTAATGTCAAAATTACTATAAAACAATACGTATATATTGGTTCTTAATATATATCGCAACTTTTTGTGTCATTCTTGACTCTATGTTAAATTCAGTTCTATATTTTTGTGTGCTGTTATTGTTTTAGTTCTATTAATTGCTAAATTTTAAGATTAAATTTTATTACTTTATCTATTATATATATATATATATATATATATATATATATATATATATATAAAGGGAATACAGAAAGTTGACAAATCTCATTGCTTAAATCTCTTCAAAACTGTTTAGTTTTTATTTATTTACTTCAAGACTCTTGTAATAATTTGTACATTTTCAGTCTATTATTATTACAGAGTGTTTCAAAAGCCAGGAACCAGCAAAATATCTGTAAAAGAAAGCAATTCCATTGAATATAAATAATGATTTCAAAAATTCTGTTATTTAAATCTATCGATAAGATAAGATAGTGTTGCATGGTGATGTATCTGTATGTGTATATTTTTGTAGGGTCAGGTGGGGTAAAATAGGTCAAAAAACAGCATATTTTACATATGCACTTAAACAGCAAAAAATGTATTGATTCCATTTGTTAAAAAAATATGCAAATGAATATTCCTTTTGACATTTTAAGAGAAATATCTCTGGAAAAACAAAAAATTTGTACTGAAAAATAAATTTTAAAATGTGCTGTTTGTGACCTATTTTACCCCATGGGTTGGTGTAAAGTAAGTCATCCTTTAAAACTGTTTTAAATTTTAATACAATTTACTTCATGCAAATGAAATTACAAATACACATTCTTTTTTTTTTTTTTGATGAAAACTTTATTTTGTGTTTTTTCAAGGAAAAAAAAGTCTCTATAGTCCATCGTTAGTTTGGGAAGAACATTTAGAATTTACGATGCATCTACATCAGAAATATCTTTCCCTGGAAAATCCAATAGGAACTTCCATTTCCACTTTTTTTATCAGAATATTCATGATTGTGTGAAAGAATGATGCCATGAAATATTTTCTTTGATCTTTTCCCAGGAAATTCTACTTTAACACATTTTCTAACTTTTACGAATTGATTAGTATTAATGCTGTCCAAATTTTCTTCTTGCGAAAAACTTGAGTTTTTTTTCCTCTTACAGTCTATGTTTCTGTGATTTTAGCATCTCTGTTGATTTTTCGTCATACAGTCAATTGAAAAATAAGTTGGTTGTTAAAATTTCTCATGTTTTCTGTTGCATATGGGTTCTTTTTCTGTGTGCATTTTTCAAAGCTTCTTTAGTTTGATTTTGTTACAAAGTGTTTATAATAGCAAATTTTATTTACTTAAAAGGAGAACATATAAATAGTATCCTGTTCCATGACTGTTGAAGTCTCACTAGAATTAAATTGTCAAATTGGTGATCGATGATCTAGATTCATCCACTCTTGCATTTGAAGTTGATGCTAAACTGCAGAGTTTCACTCAGACTGTTTCAGGAGAAAGTTGCATCCTGCCTGCCCTTTGTATGAAAAAATAGCACCCTTCTTAAATAAGCTGGAATGAAACAACTTTCTGAATTACACCTACAAACTGAATGTTTTAATTAAGCTTTAATATGTATTGTCTTTTTTTTTCTTTCTCTCTTAATATTAAATTATTTTATATCTATGTGTATGAAATGGCTTCAGAACAATATATAGCTTAAGTTTAAACTAATATAATAAAAGAATACACTTGGAGTTATTTAAAACACAAAAAATGTAATTAGTTACTTTATGTTTGCTAAGCTTAACATGATTCAACACCTGACCTATTTTACCCCACATGTGTTTTTTTACTCCAAAATATTAATATTTTATTTTTTTCTCACAAAAGTTAAAAAAATTGATCTTAAAAATGTGCTTTTGGAATATGATAAGTAAATACTGTAAAATTTGCTTTTGAATTAGTTTAAAACCAAAGTTTTTCTTAGCAACTCATCCAAGTTACTAATACAAAACACAAAAAATAACTACTGACTGTAATGAAAAAGTATCAGTTGCAGTTAATTTTGCATACAAAATGAAGGCTAATATAAATAATATGTAAAACCAGCAAAATTGAAATTTAAAAAATGTTTGGATGTTTTTTTAAAGAGTTTTTTTGAAATTGACCTATTTTACCCCCACCTAACCCTATTGATTAAAATATACATTTAAATCTACATAATTTATTTTATTTACAATTTTCATGTTAACAGAATTTTTCTATTATCTAAGTTAGTCTTGGTCCACATTAATTTGGATAATCGAGACTCTATTGTATCTAAATAATATATATATTTTTTCAGGTGCACAACAGTTCGCTGCATTACCTCACCTAATGTAGTATCTCCCAGAGTTCTGGATGAGAAGAAAATTTTCACGCTAGCTAGCGATATTGTGAGTCTCCTCCTCGAAATGAGATTTGACAAGCATCCTATATTTTTCCACATTTTTAGCAATGGTGGAGCTACAGTTTATCGTTATGTCAGTGAGAGGATACAGAAGAAACATGCCGAAGAGTTTCAGGTATAATGCTTAATCTACGACAGTTTGTTATTTGTTAGAGACATTTTATTTTATGTTTAATAAGTGAATAAAATGAATAACACATTTATGTGAACAATATCAGTTTTATGTTATTTTAGTTTGTTACAAAATATGAAGAGCACTACTTTTCAGTTTCAGTTATTTTTTTCAGTTCATTAACTTATGGGTGAATTTATGAGTGAATTTCTTTATGTTTATAATTTAAGATATTTCTAGCATCTATTACTACCTTAATTTTTGGCAGATTATTTGATAAAAAGGTGAAAATGCATGTGATGCGTTTGCGTATCATCTGTTGACTATTTACCTGAGCCATAGTTGTAACTTTCACTTTTTATTCTACTTAAACAAAAATAAAACATTTGAGTTTTATTTTTCAGTCTATAGATGTGTATCAAACACTGTGATAGTCTTCGTTTATCCCATGCAGAACTTATATTTCATTTTATTAGGTGCTCAAAAGAAGATACTTGTTTGTTAATTAAAATGCATACTGTCTGATTTTGTGCTTGATTACAATAATTCATTTGTAAAGCATCCTATCATCACACAGGTCAAACAGAAAAGAGCTCTCTGACAAAAATGAAAAGCAAAGCCAGTGTTTAATCCAGAACAAATTTAGTGCCGCATTGAGGCACTTTCACAAAGTCAACTTTTAGCAATGGGGTATCTTCACAAACTCACTTTTCAGCAAAGAGGCACCTTCACAAAGTCAACTTTTAGCAATGGGGTACCATCACAAATTCACTATTCAGTAAAGAGGCATATTCGCAAAGTCAACTTTCAGCAATATAGCTGCACACTAAAAAATTTTATAAGCTCCATTGCATCGAACACATAAAAATACCGTCGATTTGGATATTTAAACAATGGTAAATATCTAAGTAAACACTTTCTTATCTTTCATATATATGAAAGAACTTGATTTGCCCATATTTATATATTTATTTTGCAACTGTTCCATTTTATTTTTAAATGCGTTTTAAAATGACAAAAACTGCTTTGCGCATTTCGTTTAATTGCTCTGAAGCATTATTAATTTTCACAAACTTACTTTGATGTTTTCACAAATTATTTTATAAATTCACAAATGGGGTACCATTTTGAAAAAGCTGGATTAAACCCTGAAAGCTGAAAAAGTGTGTTTTTAGATAAATGGGTAGGGGGGGAATTTGCGACATATACTATGCCACTAGGGCAACTTTGTCTTGAAAAAGTCTTTCTTTGAATCAGAACATAGCTATCTTAAATGATTTTAATACTAAAAATTATAAAGGTTATGTAATTTAACATTTCTGTACACTTTAATGTTAGGCATTTTACTTTTCATAGCAAATATATCTATTTTCTTAATTTGGCTTTCATTTTTTTTTCCAAGTAACAGATTACTTGCGGTTAATCTGCCAATTAAGGTTATCTAAAGATATTTTTTATAAGCTCTTAAAAAAATAACAGCTGCACATTATCTGCTGCTCTGGTCTATACACCAAAAATGATGGTATTATTAAATGTAATTATTTATTTTTTAAAACATGTTTAAGGTTCAGCCATTTTTTTTATTTTTCAGTAAAATATATTGAAAAAATTATGATAAAACTATTCTTTTTGAGTGACTTAGCTTAAAATTGATAAGGTCTGGGAAATTTAATAAATTTTTGAATAATAATGATGTGTGATATATTTTAGTAATTGTTTTATAGAAACAAATTTTTCACCTAGCCTTTGTTAAAAAATAAATAAAATAAAACATTGAAAAAAAAAAAAAGTCCAACTACTTTTACTTTGACCTTTGTCTCCATTCTTTTCATTCATTTAACTAAAAAAGTAAATCTTTATTTCCCAGCTTTATATATAATTAAATAATTAATTTGTAATTAAAAATAATTCTGTAAATAAACTACTTTTGGTGAAATTTAATATGTTTAGACATACTCTTACTAAATTGAATATGGGGCTTCAGGAACTGACTTATAGAAGTGGGGGCCCCACACTGTAAAAAATATGTCCTATATGCTGCCAGAAATTTTCTGTAATTACAAAAAATATGTTCTGACAAAGTAATTTTTTTTAGTAAATTATGCATATTTTCTCAAATTACAGAGAATTTCTGGCAGCAAATGGGACATATCTTTTTTACAGTGCAGGGCAAAATCATTAATTGGGGGCCTCGTTCTATCACAAAATGCACAAAGTGGATTTTGTATACATGTAAATTATTTTCAAAAGACAACTGGTTTGGGGGCCTGAGTGCTTGTTGCAGATAAAGTCCAGTTTCATATGCTTTTTAGAATAGTTGTTTTTGTGGCATTTGCGAGCATAATAAGTGAGTCAGTCGAAGCTTTAGGGATAATAGTAAAGACAGAACTTTATTGCACAAACTGGTGCTCACTTCATCAGATCTGTATCTAGATCTGTATATTTGTTGTTTTAAAATGTAATTAGTTCAAAAATTTTCTGTTGTTGTTGTTGCTTATCCTCCTTGTCTGACGGAGTCTGACTTAAATGTTGATTGAGCTTTGTTATTATGAAATATTTTTTACAATAATTTCATCACAAATTGGTTTAGATAATGAATTTAATGATATTTTGTGAATGAAAATGAATGTTTTTAAGTACATTATACAAATTATGAAATATATTTGCTTGCGTTTTGCATGTTTTGAACAGCAGTGTTTTCAAATTGTAGTTGAATACAATGTGAAATATTATTTTTCGAATAATTTCTTCATATAATTTTTTTTCAGGTTAATGAATTTTATAATCTTTCTATGAATGTAAGTAACTGTTTAAGGAAATGTTGTGTATATTAATTTGGTATTTTGCCTGTGTTATGTATGTTTTTGTGTTTTCGACCACTAAAAGCAATGTTTCTAAAATAGATGTTAAGTTTGAAAATAAAATCCATGGTGAATCAATGTTATTTAAAAATTAGAGTTTAAAACCTAAAACATTCATTTGCAAACATTTTTGGCTGCAATCACGCAGCCTTCATCATGGAATTTGGTGAATTGGCTAATCAGAGAACTCCACCCTGCGATTATTTCTGGCAGTGAATATCATGAAAGGTTATGTAATTTCAGAAGAAAACAATTGCAAATGAATTTTTTAGGTTTTAACTTGTTTTTAATTGCATAAATTTGTGTTTAAGTCATCTTAATATAAGTAAGGGATGGGATTCCTTATTGTATTGATATATTGTTGAATTTTGTGTACTTTGGGATTTGTATACAGTTGTTATTTATTGATTTTATTTTTTCTTTTAGCATATATATGAGTGACACAAAATGTTTTTACTGACTTCCATATTAAATTTAATATTTTTTTTCCTACTGATATATATATATATTTGTAAGTAAAGGTAGCAAAAATTAATACACAGATTATTTTGTCAAATTTAATATATTTTGAGGCTCAATAAAATAAAATAAAATGAATAAATAAAACTATATTTGTAATAATTTTGTGTTTTAAACTTTTTGTTTCAATAGGTATTTTGCATTGCTGTGTTCATTTCAAATGGACATTCATTTTTGAATGTATAAAATGGAGTTCAAATGGATCCAATATTTTCAATTCAAAATATAACCACTTTCATTTTCTATTTTTTAATTAAATTTATATAATAATTGCTCTTGTTTTTTACGGAAAGTATTCTATACAAAATATGAATTTTATACCAATTTTGGATGAAAATGGACCTGAACACAGCAGCAGGGTTATGAAAAGGGGGAGTGGATCTTGTATGATGGAAAAGCCATTTTCTTTGTGTGTTACAAATGTTACAAAATCACATAATGTACATCTTTGGTAGATTTAGTGGAATAATCCTGTTTTCTTGGAGTGTCCTGAGTTTTTTTTTAGCTTTGTTCAGGGGTGCAGAATATGTGCGAACGATGTTCGGGGGAAATTCTGGCTGTCTGGGGAAATTTTGAATAATTATTATCTTAGAATAAAATAAAAATGAAAACGGAAGTAAGAAAAAATTACTGAAAAAACAAATTTTCGAATATTAAACTACAAATTAACAGCTGTATTCTTCTTTTACAAGTGTATTCCCTTTAAATACCCGTTACCCCCTCCCCCCCCCCCCCCCAAAAAAAAAAAAAAAAAAAAAAAAAAACTTTCAGATAATAGGTTGATGCGTTATTTTTGGGGAAATTTCAGAGGTCTGAACATTTTCTGCACCCCTGGCTTTGTTATGAAATTTTGTACTTTTTATGCAGTTTATATACAATATTGGAATAAAAACTTCACTTAAGTTATAATTTAAAAAGTCTACTTATTTATTCCATGGTCTATTTGACCGATCAGCCGGTCATCCTCAGGGAACATCTGTTGTGATCCATTTTTGTCTTCTTCCTTTTTCCTTGAGCATGGCGTGCCATCTATCATCCAAATGCTCATTGGCTTGTCGATCATTACAAGTATGCTCATTGGCAGGGCCTGACTATCACACGGACACCCAGGGCTCTTGCCCCGGGCACGAAATTTCTAAGTAGCACAAAATTTTACAGATTATTAAAAGATTCCCGTCTTTATTTTATTTAGTGTTTTTTTTTTTTTTTTAGTTCTTTTTTACTTGTATAAAAGTTTTTAATAATTTATTAGAAGTAATTTTTTCCATTTTTGAGGCCAGAAACACAAAAAGATTTCTCTTTCACCAAATATTTTTTTCTGCCAGCATGTTTGCTGCTGAAATTTGTATCAGAATAGAAACCAAATAAAAACTAGTATGTTGTGGCCACCACAAGACTTTCTTCTATATTTTCCTATACAAATTCACTCAGTAACAACATAATAAAAAAAAAAAAAATCCGAGTTCTTTTCCGTTAAAAGTAAAAATTTAAATTATCACATATTTATAGTTCAACCATTCGTTTTAAAGGTATTGACGAGACCTTTCGAAAGATACCCATCTTGAAAATGGGGGAAGCGATGCCCCCACATGCACAAATTTTTTTTCCTTATTAACTACTACTATTAGCAATAATTCATAATAATTTTACAGTCACAGGTTAAGAATAACTCTCATTATGTACATTTATGCGAAATTTTGTCCTATACTACCATGTTAAAAATTTAGAAGAAATACGATCACAGCGCCTCCTGTTGTGCGATTGATCCCCAAATCTAATCAGCACCAGTTTATGTCAGGAGCTAAGTAAATACTAAGTTTGGTTAAATTTCGTTAAAAAAAAAAAAAAAAAATTAAGATTTTTTTTCTAAGTTTTTTTTCGTAAAAAGTAAAAAAAAAAATCGATAACTTTGTTTTAAATTATCACAGATTTATAGTCCAACCATTCATTTTAAAGGTATTGACGAGACCTTTCGAAAGATACCCATCTTGAAAATTTACTCCCTTCGAGGGGGGACTTCCCCCCCAGGGAGGTTCACGAGGCTCCTACACGTGCAAAAATTTTTTCCCAGTTGACTATCTCTATTATAAATAATTCTTGTAAATTTCATTATGACTGCTAAAAAATAATTCTCTTTATGCACATTTATACAAAATTTTGCCCTATATCACCATGTTAAAAATTTAGAAAGAGCGGGATGGCAACGCAACCTGTAAGACGATTTTTACCAAAAGTTGATAGGCACTAATTTATGTCAAGGTGCAACTACATACCAATTTGTATGAAATTCTGTGCAGTAGTTCCTGAGATACAGTTGCCACAAAATTTTGTCACACACACACACACACAGACAGACAGACAGACAGACAGACAGACAGACATTTTCTAAAAATGGTCAAATCGTGTTCTACAGCTCTCAAAACATGTAAATCCATCAAAAACCCGAGGTCGAAAATTTTTACGAATCCAATACTTTCTCTATATTACATATAGAAGAAAGTAAAAAGATTGTATATACTTTATTTATTTATTTTATTATTTTTTTTTTTTTGCAGGCCAAATAAAATATTTTCTTCAACTTTGGGCTGAAAGAATGGGGGAGGGATAGCTTGTCCCTTTGGCCTTCTATTCGCTACGTCCCTGAGAGTTTTTACAAATTCTCCTGCTGTAAGAGGGCATGAAAATTTTAAAGTGCCATGGGCACAAAAACTTATTAGTCGGGCCGTGCTCATTGGTCATGATTTCTATTGTTTCATACAATATAGCATATTTATGGTTATTATAATTCACTAGTTTTTTAACATTCTGAAAATCTATGTTTATATTTTGTTCATGATTCGTTTTAGTTAATGCGGTTGTTATTTTGTCATATTTAATATCATTTTTATGCTCATTGATTATATTAATGATTTTCCTTTTGGTCATGCCGATATAGTATCCTAAGTCATTATTTTCTTTCCTATGTTATATTTCATAGATGCCTGCAGTTTTTGGTCATTACTAGTATGCTGTAAAAATTATGTTTGTAAAAAATGTATGTTTGTAAAAAATTTTAAAATTAAAATTGTATTTTTGAAACTATTTCATGAAAAACCTTTTAATGTAAATTTTTTGTTGCCAAATACAGATTGATTGTGACATAGTAATAGGATTCTATATTGATTTACTTCGTAAATTTTAAGATTATACATGGAAATAGTAAATTGTACTTTAATTCAACTTCTAGTTGCTATATTTCTGCATTCTTTTCAATGTTTCATTAAAAGGGTTTTTTATCCAATGGATTTCCATCACACAAACTTTTTCAAGTGATGATTAAAAATTCTGAAATTCATACTACAATTTTTTTTTTTTTTTTTTTTTTTTATTATTATTATTTTTAATGCTAATTCCTAATCTTATCAATGTTGTTAATAGTATTCTAGTCTAGAGTCATTGAAATGGTTTTAACTGTGGACTCCTCTCTGGTTGTTTACAATATTTTACACTGCATCTTGAAATAACATTTGTTATGTGAAATTTCATTCTTGATATTTTTTGCAGACTTGATTCTAAAATAAATATGGACCTTTTTTGGAAGAAATATATATAAGGTATATCACTTGTTTGTAAAATAGATTTTTCCTATAAAGAAGAGAGAGAGAGAAATTTCTAAACTGGGAGGAATTTAAAAAAAAAAAAAAATCGAACAAACCATACATATATTATTTTATTACATATGAACATTTTGTTGTATGCAGTTAGAGTAGTACTGAGTTTGCCAGTCACTTTGCTATGATATTTTATATCATATATAATGTTTTAGAAGTTTATTATATGACTGTTATGATAATAATCAACTACAACTTATCATTAAAAAAAAATAATAATGATAAATAAATAAAATAAGAAAATTTAATTTTTATATATGCTTTCTAATTTCAGATTAAAGGGTGTATCTTTGATAGCAGTCCTGCTAAAGTACGAGCTTCTGGTTTCATTCGAGCTACTCTTGCCATGACAGATGGTAATATTTTTAAGAAGTATGCCATAGCACTTCTTGCCTTGGTCAAAGCGACTGTGCTCGGTGTCTACAGTGCACTCCTAAGTTTTTTTACAGGAAGAATCAACTACTACAGATTATGGAATGCCCTGCTGGAAGAACCTAACATTTGTCCTCAGCTTTTTCTCTTTTCCAAAGCAGATAATGTCTGCTGTTGGGATACCATTCAAGAGTTTGCTGAGTGTCGCAGAAAGAAAGGAGTTCAGGTCAAAACAGTTTTGTTTGAAGAGTCGCCGCATGTTAAACACTTGGTTAGATATCGAGATGAATATATAATGCATGTGTATAAATTCATAGATGAAAACACTGATGTTGATACTATAGGTGATGTAAGTTAAGTATTTTTCAATACTTTCCAGTGATGTCCAGATGTATCCTTTAAGAAATTATTCTATGAAGAATATACGGTCTGTCCTGAAAAATTACCAATGTGATCATAATCCAGAACTTAGTGTCATTGCATTTTAGATGAAACTTTTTGAATTAAAAATTATTTTATTCATTTATTTATTTATATTATTCACCTCATAGATAATTTTTTTTTGTTGTTGAGGTATGAGAGATTTGGTGTATGTAAAAGAGAGAAACTGAGTGTATGGTAAATTTATCAAAATTATATATACATATAATATATAAAATAGGTATTTTTGAAAATTTTTGGATGGTATATTGAATCCTTAAAGAAATATCAAATTTTAGACATTTTTTTTTTTAGAACTTTTTGCTAGGAATAATACAAAGTGAGGTAGTATTTATTTTGTCCCATTCTAATTCCAGCGCCATTTTGTTATTGTACTTGATAATGACTACTGTGATGCAACAAGAAAAGAGACTTTTGAGCAATAAATGTGCTTAAAAATATCTTTTGGATATTTTATTTATTGGAATAATTACTGTGACATATTTTACAACTATTATGATCATTTTTTCTTATATCACCAAAAACTTTTAAATTTTATTAGGTTATTGCATGTTAAATCTATAGGAATATGTTTTGCATATTAGCTTTGGTATGTATATAGTGTTGTAAACTCTTTTTAAGCTTGAATTGTTTTTTTCTGACAATCTTTTTTTAAGTTGCCTTGAACAAATAGATACCTACATTTAACAGACCAGAAACAGGTTATTTAAAATAATTTTAAGATTCATATGGATCAAATCCTTCATTATCTCATTTTATTCTGAGAATTTTCTCAGGATGTAATAACATTATTTCTAAAATCACAATCTCTAATCCCTTTTGCCGAATATTATTTTTCAGGTGAAAAAACCTGTGTTATAATCCCATGAAATAAGATGGTTTAGAGATTTTCATTTTCTGTTTTTGTATATTATTACTCAAATGAATTCTTCTCACTGAAAAAAATTATCTCATTATTTCATGCTTAATTGCACATATTATTGTTATTGTCATTTTATAGTAGTTTTGAATGTTGTTCTTGTACAAATTTTATCATTACTTCAAAATACGAAACAGTTGCGATATCATGTATTCTTTTATACCATATTGGAACATTTTTTTTTTTTTTTTTAATTTAAGTCTAAAGACTCATATATTTTAAATTTTTGATACATTATTTTGATAAATCCTTCTCATTTGAAATGCACTATGACGATAACTGTATCAAAAAACATTTAAATGCTTTTTTCTGTTTTTTTTCCTTTTGGCTTGTAATTTTATTGAGAAATTTGAAGACAAAGTTGTTGTAAACATGAATTATATTGATGTTTTTATGTGAAAATGTTGTTATCCTAAAGGATTTATTTTATTTTTGTTATTATTTTGTATGATTCCATTTTAGTTTGTTTTCGTATATTTGTATCACTGTAACTGTCACTGTTTAATTATTGACAACTATTACTTAGAAAATTTATTTAAGTACATGTCATTAGATGATGTAAAATATTTTAATCTGAAATTTAAGTAATGCCCATTCACTAAATATATACAGAGATAAAATTTGAAAAAAATAAAAATAAATAAATAAATAAGTGACATTATTTCTAAAATCTAAAAGCAATATTCGTTAGAATTGTTTTTTGTCTGAATTTTATTCAATTCATTTCTAAAAAAAAAAAAAAAAAAAAAAAAGTATTTTATTGATAAAACATTGTTGAGAAATAAAAGTGTGGAACACTTTCAAAAAACATGTTATCAATGTATAATCTGTGGCACAGAACTAATTTTATTTACAATTTTTATCGAAATGCTATTAATGCGCTTATGTGATCATAATTCTTTATTCATTCTTTTTGAGAAGAATTTTTATTTTATATTCATTTATATTTATTTTTATGTATTCAAGTATGCATATGTGTTTTTTTTTTTTTTTCAACGTCTTTACTTATATTAGATGCATTATTGATAGTGATAGCACATAAAATCATTTTAGGGACCATGCACTATTTAATGTACTTATTGTGTAGGCCTCCATCAAATCCAAGGTATTTGTTGAGTTTCTGTAATTGGTGAAAAATGCAAATATTGCTATTTATAAAATCAAAATTCAAATTATGTGTCAGATATTTAAAGTTAATGATTTTTATAGGCCTTGCAGTTTTCACATGAAACATACGTTAAACTATTAAGTAAGACAACAATGTTGTTACTGATATTTTTTATGTGCAGATTCAATTGTTTTATTCTGTATTAACAAACATTTTACCACCATTCTTTTATTTCCAAACAAATAAGTAATATTTATTTTAAACTTTTAATTATGAAAATAAAATAATTATGTTAATAAATAATATATAAATAATAAATAAATAATAATATTTATAGAATGCTTTCTGCCTTGTAATACAAAAGATAAAAGAGCTGCTCAGTAAATGTTGATTGAATTAGATTTTTGATAATGTTCATTTAGGCATTAATATTATTTATAGGTTTTATGTGTTGAAATATAATTCTCTTTACACTATGTGGTTTATTTTTGTCTTTAACTAAAAACTAAAGTTATTAGAACTACAAATGTATTTGGTCAGTACCATTTGTGTTGTCGCAGAAACAAGAACTCCTGAGTTCTGAAATAAGTCCTAGTAAAAATTTGCTTTAAAAGATACCCTATATACTCAAATGCAGGTAATGGCATGAAAAGCAGGCCTCTTGACCCCTTAAGCACCTCCGTATACCTTAGTATGTCATTAACTATTCCATTTAAATACCTAATCTCATTATTATTATTATTATCTTCATTAATGTTAAATTGCTAAATTAATTTGACCAATCCATCAAAAGTCTCTACTATAAATAGTTTAAGTTGCTATACTAATTTATTTCTTACCATTCACCAATTATAGAAATAAGTAAATAAATAAAATTTCATTACTCGGACTGCATCTTTATTTGCAGGACAGATGAAAACAAATTTTTTACAACTTTGATATAAGCAAATTATGCAGGTCTGATATCCGGTGGGATAGCACAGTTGGTAGTGTATTGGTATGTTAAGCCGGGGTTACCACGTAGTAGAGAAGCCAGTAAATATTTTATATATTACATTGTGCAGTTCTGTATAGCAATGACAGTACTAAAAAAAGATCCAACACATGTTTATTTAGCAATGACAAGACGATAAAAAAGTGATTAATTAGGGATGTATGCACTTTTATATGAGGAAAAATGAGAAGAGGCAACAAGCTTTTCCTCCTAGGTGACAATATGTCACGTGATTAAAAGGGCATAGTTTATTGCTTTTCAATTATTCAATTGGCTCTCTCCACCCAGACTGGGCAGTGGTTAAGTCTAGAAAGGATATTTTTGGTCTGTAGGGAAAAAAACAATTTGAAAGAAATGTGTTAAATAATAATAATAATAATAAAAAATTAATTTAGCTAACGGCTACTTTTTAAGAAAGCGGAAATGGTAGTTTCAATTTAAAAAAAGAACAGATTTGAATCATTATTAAAGAATACATTAATTAAATTGCAACTTAGTATAAAAAGATCTAATTAGGGGTTTTTATATTACATATATATATATAAAATAGTATTTAGTCAACAAGGAATTTTTTTTTTTCGTGTAGAAGCATTGTTTTCCTCCCTCCCAGGGATATAAATTTTCGATACCAATCAGTATTTTTCAAAAAAAAAAAAAAAAAAAAAAAAAAAAACAGTACCTCTGAAAAAAAAAAAAAAAAGTTTAATCATAGATCTGTGATAATTTGAAACAATGTTATTATTTTTAACAACAATGTCGTCAACAACAAAAAATTCTTAAATGTTAGCACAAATTGACTTTCAACATTAAACGTTATACTTCTCTGAGATGAAAATCATATGCACACACCATGTAAAATAATTTGTACTGCATTAATTTGTATAGGAAAATATAGAAAAGGTTTTTAGTGGCCAGAACACACTTATAGTTCTGATTAATTTCACTCTCAGTGAAGCATGCACAGATTAATCTTTTTTTTTTTTTTTTTTTTAAATCTGTATTTCTGCATTTTATTTTAATGTCCAAAGCAGAATTTTCTGTATCTATCTGCTGCAAAATGAAATTTGCCTGCAATGCAAGAATGCCTTACAGTCTGGTATCATAAGAGGTATTAGCAGTTCATAAAATATGTAAAATTTGCATCTACAAATAAAATACACCAAGTATAGTAATCTAGAGTTATTGAAAATTATATTTGCATTTTTCAGCTTTGTCTATCTGTTTGAGCTGTTAAATTAATCTACAAAGCTTTAAACAATCTGCAGTGCTCACTACTGTGCTGTACTATTTCTGCTACTAGGTTGTAATGTTACGGCAGTTTGAGAAACTTATAAACTCTATTATTTTTTTAAATCACAAACTTATTCCTGTGTTTTTCATTCATATAAATAGACAAATCTTTATTTTGACTTCTGACATTATATTAAATAACTCATATGCAATTAATATGAAATATAATTCCAAAACCACTTTCGACAAAATTTAGTACATCTGATACAGAGCATGCTTGAACTGAATTGAATAGTGTGCTTATGGGGTGATTTTGGGCCTGACAACAGAACTTTCAGATTATAGGCAGGAACTTTACACTGCTATAATATTATCAATTTTATAATCAATTAGAATACAACTAAGTACCTTGGAGGGCGGCACTTCACATTCTGAGACTTTGCATCCATGGCAGATTTAACATGCAGCAGAAGCCATAGTACACATTGCAGTATTAGGTTGAGCAAATCTGATGCTCTATCAACTAGAGGATGATCAAAGTCTATGTGATATTTATATGCACATTTTACTACTCATTTATGTATATTTTTTTTTTCAACAAAATTAAAATGTTTGTGTTACTTTTTCACCCCACCCCTCCTGTAAAATTATGTACTGATGTTATGTATATTTGAGGAAATCTTTTGTAAGCTATCTTAAAGGGGAGAGTTTGTCTTTCCTAGCATAGCAATTTTTAATATATATTCAATATTTATGAAATAACTTATAAACTTGATTAATGTTTGATAGTTTCCTATACCCCCTAAAAATATATCTCTTTTGAAACATAAAATTTTCTAAAGTTAATATTGTTTTTGTAAAAAAAAACTTTTTATTTGCATATAAAATGATACATTATTAAATTTACCATTTTCTCATTAAAAAAAAAAATAAATAAAGTTTAAGGGGTTAGAGGTAGTCAGGATTTTCAAAAAATCAAATTTTTTTTTTTTGCATTTTCTTAAAGTGTAATATCTTATAAATATTCTCTGAAAATTTGAAGTTGATCCGATAATTACTTTTCGAGTTATTCGACAAATAACAAAGGGCGCTCGAGCACTCCTAAACGCTCGGGAGCAGGTATCTAGCGGGAAGGCACTCGGGAAGGCAGAATGCTTCGTAGGCAACGGCAAATTGATGTTTTGGAAACTTCCACAATGGCTGAAGAACTATTATATGGCCCAGGAATAGATGACTCAGTGTAAGTGATTAAATAATTCGTATTTCTGTACGTAAATCTAGTGCGAAACTTTAAATGCGTTTTTCTCAAAACTATGTTTTTTGAACTGGTGACAACTGTAACTTGAAAACCGCTCAGTAGATTTTAATGAAATTTATACAGCTTTTAGAATACATAATAAACTCGGGCCTGATCGAAGGATTTTTTTTGTTTTCAAAAATTTCGATTTTTTAAGACCAATTAACTGTTGACTTTTTCCCAAAAATTTAGAAAAAAATTTCCTGAGTCCGCCATTTTTTTAATTTTTGAAAAAAAAAAAAAAGCTTCGATCAGGCCCAGGATTATCTATTTATAAAACTAATTTTTCTTATCCGATTGATTTTAGATGAATCTCCAAGGACTTATCATTGTCACCGCAAGGACCTTTTTTTTGGACTGGGTCAACAGAAACAGCTATAACTTTGGAAATTATAAATTTTTTTTTTTCAAATTTTCGTGACTTCAAGTCAAAACATTGTATAATAATGCCATATTATTACTTTTGTAAAATAAAATGATTTAATAGCGAAAAAAAATTACTGAAAATTATCATTTTTTCGTGTCTCTGACTACCCCTAACCCCTTAACATCGGTGGCATATTTTATACCATACACCACTCAAAAGACAGTGATGAATTCTAGAAAAATTGTATTTTTTATATTTTGGTCATATTCATTTTAAGTATTTTTTTTTTTTAATCTATTTTTTTTTTACTTCTATAATGTTATTATACAATCGATTAAATATAAATATCATTACAAAGTTATATTTAGGCTCTAAAAATATTGACTTTTTGTGCACTGTTTAATAAACATATGTTTTGTTACTTTGAATGTTCATGGCTGCTAAAGTCAATTCTAAAATTGAGATTTTATGATTAATATGTGTACTTTGTTAAAGTTGTTTAAAGAGATCTGAATGATCCTGTCTGTGCTGGATCTTTTTACATTCTTTTATATTGCCTTGTACTTATTTTTGTGTTTAAAAATCTGATTATTATTATTATTTTGTCATAACAATGTAGTTTTGATACCTAGACATTTTGTTAATTTAGGTCTAAAAGTGCTTATGATTCTGCTTTTTTATGCTTCTTCTTATTATTATTTTTTAATTACTATTATTAAAACTACCACAAAAATGCTCAAAATCAAAATGAAATTTTATATATTAAACATACTTTAATAAAATTTCAACTGAAAATGGTTGTGATAAAAAAAAAAAAAGATATATATATTAAAGATAACTATTAAAAAAGAAAAAAATAGTTTTTAATGATAATATGCTTGCAAAGTTTACTTTTGTTTCATTTATGTTATAGTCTCCCAGAGGACAAATACATTGTCCTCAGAGTCAGAAAATGTCTTTTTTAATTTATATATTTCCTTTGTGTTTTGTATATGCATAAAAATAAAGAAATATAATTATATAGAGTTATTCAAAATGATGTACGGTATTTTAACAAACTAGAATAAAGTGAATTATAAACACTTACCAGAACAAGTTTAAAGAAAAGGAGTGTTCAAATATTTTTATTTTCTGATATAAGTGTACAATATGACATTTTTTAGTCATGCAAGCAACGTTCAGGCGATAATTCATTTCTTGCAACACTTATTCAACATATCTATTGTTACTAAATTCAGACTATTATCTATGCATATTCCTTGGTCTGCCAAATTGCATGGAGTGGTGATTGCACATACACATTGTCTTTCAGAAAACACCATAAGTAATGTCACATGGGGTAATATCTTGTGATCTGGAAGGCCAATTAAACATCACTCTATGGTTTGGTCTAGGGTTCTAATCCAGCAACTAATAATCACAATATTGAAGAATTTATATACTTTTCGCTTCTAGTATGGAAGGAAAAATATTGAATTGTCTTTCCTTTTAAAATCATTTTAGTATGTCATTGTTTAAAAATGAATTCATTATGGTCTTTTAAAATACTGTACATCATTTTGAATTATCTAATATAATTCAGTGATATACATAACTTTTATGCTTGAAAACTACATTATCTCATAAACAAATACAAGAAATCAAACAAAATACACTCCTGCTGAAAAGTTTAGCAAGATTTGCAAACAATCAGTTTTTTTTTCAATTTAAAAACTTCTCAATGATATGTTTTCAAACATTGGATATTTAAGGAACTGGGTCTTCCCCATGTTTTTCAGTAAAGATTGGTTTAAGACAATATTTAGAGGGCCGGTAACAAATTGAGCAAAATCAATAATGTTTGTGATTACCTTGTATCGTTAAGTGAACAAAATGACTTTAGGATTATTTCAACCCTGCTCCAAAATTATTATTTTTTTTTTTGTGAAAAACCCATTATTAGCTTGTAACTATAACATATTTTTGTTTATTTATTAAGATTTATGAGATTATAAGGGGTTTATCACAAAAAAGAACTTTTGCAAAGTTGCTGAAATAATTGGATCTTCAAAGTAATTACATGGCATGTGAAAAACCCCTTACGAAATTTCAACTCTTAGAAAATACCTAAAATTAAGCTCGTTCTTTTGGCAACAATTTGCTTAATTTTTACTTTATTGAAATTAAATTTTGACAAAAGTTACCCAATATAGCTTTCAACCTGTGTAATAAAGATTTTTCTGTTTTTCATAAAAATACCCATATTTCATGAGATATTTAAGATAATTGTAATCCGATTGCAGTATATTGTTTCAAAAGTATTTTTTCAATTTATCTGAAAGCGGGAATAATTTTTGTTTAAAACTGTGTTTATTAAAAATAAAAAACATGCTGATTTTTTTTTTTTTTTTTTTGGGGGGGGGGGGAGTTTTAAAATAAATTCTTATATCTCCATTTTTTAATATGCTATCATCACACAAATCCATCCACAAATTGTACTGGATCTGTATTAACATGTCGTAAAGTTACAGATCATTTCGTTCTCTTAACGATACAGGGTGATCACAAACATTATTGATTTTGCTCAATTTGTTACCGACTCCCAGATAAGCATTTAAATTGAGAGAAAAAAAAAATTATCATTTGCAAATCTTGCTAAACTTTTGAGCAGGTATACATATATATATGGTTTTTCTACTAGTCATTTGAAGAAAATCTCTATTCTGGTAATAAAATATAAAAAATGATTTTTATTTATTTTTTTCTTTTGATGCAGTTGTCAAGCAAATGCTGTGTGATACAAAATATTTATTGGCTGTGATATATATACACACATATATATGCTATTTGTAATATTAAAGAGTGAATATTGTTATTATTTTTTTCCTTCGCTCTCCTTTTAAGTTTATTTTGTTATTGTTATATTTCTATTTATTAAATGGAATTATATTTGCTTCTTGTTTTATGTATAATTACTAAAGATGTCTGCCTTAAATAATAATTTAAAAAAATCAGTAGGCTCTATCAAATGTAATGAAATGCTCTAATAAATCTATTTCACTTTAATTTGTATTGTTTGTTTGATTAGAACTTTATAAAAAAAAAAAAAAAAAAAAATCTATTGATATTTTAATGGTAAGAAAAAAAATATTTGCTATATAAAATTCTTTTTTTGAGGTAGATATACATATATATGAAAGGTATTTATTTTTATAGCATTTTCTTGAGATATTAGCTGCTGTGTCACAGTAGAAAAGCTGTAAAAAATTAATAAAAATGAGCGTATATCTGCACTATCTTAGCAACAACAACAAAAATTTAATATCATTATTTTGATTTTCACGTACGGTGGCTACACTGTTAAAAATTTCAACAGAAAACTCTGTGTAATCTATTATCTTAAGCCTTATGTAAAATTACAGAGAAAAATAAACGGAGATGTTAAAAAAGTTATTTCATACATTTACTTTGATAACTAATAATAATTTAATTAATTATTGGGGACACTATATTTCGGATTTGGAATGCTTTCTCTAAAGTAGAAACAGTAATTTTTAATTAAAAAATTAAATAATAAAATTAAGTAAAAACAGTGTAAGATAACAGTGTAAAATATTAGATATAAGATAAAAATGGGACATTATTTTTTCTGAATGAAAACTGTTAGATTTTAGAAATTCCTAGACTGCTATATTTCCTTGGCATCAATGAAATAAGGTTAATATAATAATTTGGCTATGACCTTTTTTTTTTTTTTTTTGCATTCAAACTGTAAAATTTAACAATTAATTTGCTGCTTTTTCAGGGTTGCTACGGCACCTGGAAAACTCATGAAATTTGAAAATCTATTAAAAAACAGGGAAAACTCAGGGTATTTTCAAAATATATTGAAAAACAGGGAAAATTCAGAGAATTTAAAAACTTTTTGGAAAAATATTGGCAAATTTTTTCTCAATCAAATTTTTTTATTTTTTTTTTGTGCTTTATAATGAATCAATTAGTTTGTTTCCCTAACTATAGTAAGTTAATAAAATTAATATACCCTAAATATGTTCAATTGACTTGTAAACATATTAAGATTCTAATGCTGCATGATTGCGTGTCATCTATTTTACTTCTAAAAGGAGGGAAAACTCAGGGATTTTTTTTTTTTTTTTTTCCTGATGTGTAGCAACCCTGTTTTCTTTTGTGATTAAGCAGCTAATCACAACGTGAACTAATTTCTGTAATTTTTTTTAAATTGGGGAGAATTTACTGGTTGCTTTTTGCCAAAAATAATTTAACTTTTCCTAATATATTATTTACACTTGTTCAAAGCAAGACTTTAGCTAGAAAAAATTTTCTGAGACTGTTTTAACTTTAGTTTGTAATGTTCAGTGGTAAAAAAGAAGTACAACTAAAAAAATTTAGTTGAATATGCAAAATTTCAGGAGAATGAGCCCCTTTCCCTGCTGGATCAAAATTATAAATTCCAATTATTCATTGTAATACAGCAATACTGTTAATACTAGAAAGACAGGATATGCCATTTTGAATGTGAAGAAAATAACCAAAGCAGTCATTTTGACTATTTTAATTATTCTGGTTTGGCACTTGCATTATTTTCTATTATCTGGTCATTTATGTCAAATCAATCCATGATCTGAACCTTGATATCTTAGAAATTAATGATTTTTTGGTGCAATGTTAGTAAAATTATGAAGAAAAATTAAAATTTCTAAGGCTTTTAATTTTTGGACTATTAATTAAAAATGAAAAAGTGCAGAAAGTTTTTGAAAAAATTTCAAAATTAAGCATTCGAGGCTGACATGAAAAAATATATTTATATATATACATATATATATATATCTACTTAATTAAAAAATGCTTTTTAAAGATTTGGATTTTTTTTTCCGAAACTTTACTTTTAAGGATTTTCAATACCTTATTTTATTTCTTTTTAGAGTGTCAATAAAAGCATTCTAACAGCTATTCATATATTATTTATTAGCTTTTATTAATATCATAATTGCAGTATAACATTTTTAATTTATTAATACAACAGATATGAACATTAGTATTTCTGTTATGACTAAAAATTGTTACTTCCCAACTCGATGATTTTATTCTTTTGTTTTTGGAAAAACCAAAAGAATTTAAGAACAAGGAATTATATTTTTGCATAATTTAAAAGAAAAATTCCATATATAAGTATGAAATATTAAAACAAACAATAATTATTTCAATGTTCAAAAAAATTAAAACTAAAACATATTGATGAATTAATAATTATTAATTGTTTGAACTTGTATATTTAGAATAAATAACATGGTCATAAAACATATCTGAAATCATTATGCATTATCTTATGGAGGGCCTACTTAGCCGAAATTGGGTCTGGGACTAATACTTCTCCAGGGACTCTCTTACATTTATTTATTTTTTAAAAAAAAAGGCCATTGAAATAAGTTTTACATTTGATTTGCGAGCCCACTTCAGCAAGGGAGCAATTGTTCCCTTGTCTGAGTTGTAGGCCTTAATTTTACGCATTAATAATGCTAATTCAATTTGTATTTGTAAAAGGAAAATGTAAGCAAATAATGAACTATAATCTGCAAAACACTTTATTCCAAATTTGTGGTTTTGAGAGAGTTTTTTTTTCTTTTCTTTTTTCCAATGTCATGAGAAAATGTCAAACTTTACAAAATAACAGAAACATGAATAACATGAAAAAAAAAAAAAAAAAAAATACAGCAAGAGAAAAGAGTCAATGTCTTGGAACAACTATAGTATCTCCCCACAGCTGAATTTGGAGATTTATTTTTGGCGATTATGGCAAAATCATAAATCCAAAATAAAGCATGCAGGCTGCCACATTATATCGCAAACAGCCCAGAACAACATCGTTATCGTTCAAATCAGTGCCAAAGAAATATTGCCAAATTCAGCTGTGGGGAAATACTACAGTTGTACCAATGTCTCATCAGCAGAAGTCTGGCACTCCAATATCTCTTCACCTCGGAGCCCCCTTGCAAAGCTGAGCATCCCAACAAATGGTTTCTGTCCATAACTTCTTCCCCACAGAGAGGGCAATTTGGGCTCATAAAAATCCCAAATTGCCCTCTCTGTGGGGAAGATGAAGTTATGGACAGGTTTAGAGAGAGTTAGCTGTATTATAATAATTAATTTAAAACATAGCATTACTTTAAATGTGATCCTATGAAAGAAAATTAAGCTTTAAAATAAAGCATTGAAATAATAATTAAAAAAATTTGAAAGGTATTCAAGGCTGTTTCTCTCTCTACACAAGTTATAATTATATTGTTCAAAGGTGCACTTACCTAAATTTGTTAAAACACCACCAAATTCTTTAAAAAAATTTTTAATTCTTCCTAAAAATTGATAGTATTGTCTTCATAAAAACTTCCTACTTCCAGTTCTTTGTGGATGTTTTGATATGTTCTGAACATGATTTCACAATTTTTACAAAAATTCTGTGTGTGACAAAGATTTTCCATCCACTCTAGCTCGAGAATTAATGCACTGAATTCTATATAAAGCTATACTTAGATACACCTTGACATAAATTGTTGCCAATCAACTTTTGGTGCTTATTGCTTGAAAGGTAATTTACTATACAGAGTTTTTCATCACAAGACAAAGTTGTAGTTCAAATTTCATCGATTTTGGAGAATAAACAAAAAATTTACATTTTAATTGCAAATTAAATTTTATTCTAATACACATATTTCAAATTCTAATTATGATTAAATTATTTTTAATTAATACATCATTCAAAAGATATTTTAAAGTTCTTTTATATTAGCAAAAGTGGAATTCGAGATTTCACCTTATTTACACGTTTTGAGGTGTCCTGATTAGGTTTTCTTTTGTATCTCAGCTACTAATTAAAATAATTCATAAGTAATGCATCATTTGAAAGCTTTGTTGATTTAGAATTGAACAGTAGATTACAGAAATTTCTACCGCCAGATGGTGCTGTTATATTGTAAAATTTTAATATTTCAAATTCTAATGAGCGAGGAAGGTGTTGTAAGTTCTAAAACGGGGATAAGGCGCCACCGAGCGGGACTTTAAAGTCAGAAATGTGAAAGATCATAACGTGGTGAGTGAACAGGCTGTTTCAGATATTGAAACTGGAAGAGGCGCTACCGAGCGAGAATTTACTGTGGTTACATTTTTCAATAAAGCTATTTTCACTATATGTCAATAACATGTTGTAAGACCTGAAACTTGAAAAAGGTGCCACAGTTGCCACCGAGCAGGAGTTTCGTAAAGTCGGATTTTTCAAGGATCGCGAACCAGCTGGTCGCCGAAGGCGGCTAGTAAATAATAATTTGACTGTATTGAATAGTTTACTACAATATAATTCAACATATAACTTAGCCACAGCAATGCATGGCCGGGTCTGCTAGTTAATATATAAATTACCCTTTAATGATTTTTCAATGGACAATACTTGCACAATCTAGCCATAATAAACTTGTGCAATTTAAAAGGATGAAATGTAATTTATGGATAAGCAACGGTTAATAGATGGAAATAATATTTATATTTTATTTTATAAAACGATTTAGCTTTGGAAAATTAGAATTTTGAAAGACACTTATTTAACAAAAAGGTATTTACATAACTAAGGATAAATTATTGATTTTAAAGAATACGTTTTTTGTTCTCAACAGATTTATTTAATAGATTAGTAGATAAAATATTATTAAAATTAAGATATTTATTTATTTATATAGAGACAAATGTTATTAAATATTAAAGGTAATTTAGGATTTGTTATATATATTAATAGAAATTTTATTTATTGAAACTATAATATTTAATTATTAAATTTATTTGAAAATGTAAGTGAAACCAAAATATGTGAAGAAACTCCTTCACAGCATGATTACAAAGATTTTTTTCCTTACAAAATTATATATTTGGAAAGTAAAAATTACTGTGATTAAATCTTTAAAAAGGATAAGACAAACAAAAAATTATTTTGAAATGAGTTCATAATATGTAACTTTATTTGTTATTGAGAAATTCAAAAAGGTATTTTTTGTAAATGTACAACATTTATAAATTTCTTTCTTTTTTTTTTTTTTTTTTTTTTTTTTTATTAATCTTAATCACTAGTTAGTTGTAGAACGACTAAGGCATCCATTGAAAAATGATCAATATAACAAACACTTTAATTTAATGTACACGAAATATTTATTAACAATTCAATTTCTTTCAATATCGTGCAAATGAATGGCAGCATCTAAGGCACAAATTTTTGCACGTGATTCCTGACTTTGATTTGCCTGCAATATTTTCTTTCTTTCATTAGCCAAGTGATGCTTTTCTAGAAGCAGGATCTTCGTCCTCATTCATTTTAACTGTTAAAAAAGGTTACGTTGAAAATATATTGAGCAAATATACATACTTATCAAAAACACAATCAACTCACACACAGAATCAAACTTTCCATTCTTACAATACAAATTTAAGATATTACCTCAAATGATAACGATGATGCTTTAGATCAGTAATATTGATGAACAGTAGAGGCACTAGAAATTCCCCGACGGGGGGACACCACCTCCCCGACAGGGGGGCACTACATAAAGAGAGTTTATTATATGAGTATTTATCAAAAACTGCAATACTGTTAATAATATTACTATTAATATTTGTACCATTCCATTTGTTAGTACTCCTCGTGGTTTTGGAGATCATCGTGTCACAGACAGACATTTTCTAAAAATATTGGGTCAAAACGTGTTCTGGACCTCTCAAAACATGTATATTCATGAAAAACTGGAAGCTGAAAATTTTTATGAATCCAATACTTTCTTCTATTAAATATAGAATGGAAAAACTGGAATGCTCCAAATTTGTAAAAGGAAAGAAAAATGCTGCTAAAAGTAAAAAAAACTGAAAATTTTGTATTTGTTCCCCCGAGAGATTTTAGGAGTATGCCCCGATGGGGGGGTCACAGACTCCCCGAAGGGGGGGCCTGTGCCCCCCCGGCCCCCTAGCTGGCGCCACCCCTGTTGATGAAGTGGCTAAAGAACTTTTAAATTGAAATTTTCCTTACGTAAATTTATTGATTATTTAAACCCATGCGAAATTTTCACACTTTATTTATCTCTTCATTACCAATAAAATTTAAAATTATTATTTTCTTAAAGGCATAAAGGCGTCATTTAATAATAATAATAATAATTATTATTATTTTTTTTTTCACATGAAAACATATTTCATTTTATGCTGGGAAAAAAAAAAAAAAAAAAATTGCAACAATTAAAAACTTAAATTTCTATTTTCATATTTTAATCAAAAATTCGTTACAAATGAGGTACCAAATGAAAGGGGCGATTTTTCTGAATCTGTCGGATTAAACACCTTATCGATCGGTCAATTAGATTTTTAAAAACTAACTAAGTAAGAAAACTAGGTGGTAATCTTCATTCACACACAGAGTCCAAGGAAATTTCTTAGCCTTTATATATATATATATATATACAGCGTGACAGAGTCAGTCAGTCAGTGATGAGCATAACTATATATCTTGATACTTAATTTAGTCTAGAATGACTAGTTTCTTTCTCATAAACAAAAGATTCATTTATTACCATTGAGAAAAGTATATTGTTTATAAAAGTTTTCCATAATCTTGTTTCAATCATAAACAAAACAGCATTATTTTATTCTAAATCAATTGATTATTTCGGAGATCATCGCAATCAACATGTGAAAAAAAAAAGGTAATCAACAGAAACAATTTATAAAACTTTTATTAGAATATCAGTGTATGGATATTTCATACACAATACAGATAAAACTTGAACGATATAAAAGTAAAACTATTAGAAAAATATTTCATAAAGAAAATAAGTATTAAAAGTTTTTTTTTAAACAAATTATAAAAAAAGCTACATTTCTCTCTCTATAAAGTGACTGTCAACTTTTAATGTTTTCCACATAAGTTTATCTAAATAATTGGCACAAAATATCATATGAGATGAGTGAGTGCTTTATAGTTTGCAAAGATGCACAGACAAATATCACATTAATGTCTAGAACACACACACACCAAACACTTAATACACAAGACAAAACTTTGGCATTAAAATGTAACACACCACAATAGAAATAACTCATCTGTTCACAAATCATGTTTAATACTGAACAAAATTAATTCCATATTTTATAAGGGTTTTAATTTCAACTCTACTTTATAGATTACAATTGAATGGCTTCAAATTCATTGTTTTGACGATTTCATTTAAAAGAAATACTGCAAAATAGCCGTTTAGTCTTATGTAGGCAGTTTTTTATTTTTATTCGCATATGGAAAATATAAAAATGTCATTTATGTACAGAATAATATATATATATTATAGATATTTCAAAATCTCAATAAATTATAAAAATGTTTTTTTTTTTTTTTTATTAAAATTATTTTTACTATCTTAAAATATAATACAAAATGCTTAAAATGTTTTTATTATTTAACTATTTAAACTTCATAATAATTTTAATATGTATTTCAACACAGCTTTCCATTTATGATTAATCTGTTATGAATCTTCAATAATAAGTTTTAATAATATTCTTAAAAAAAAAAAAAAAAAAAAATCTTTCAAGCATTTGGGACAATGTCATATTCAATTTTATCTCGTGCAATTAATATTTTTATTGTCTTGAACACAAGTTTATAAGATACAATTAATTTATCTTTTCTTTCTTTCTTTTTTCTTTTTTTTTTTTTTTTTTTAATAGGCTATTGAGCAAGATAAGTCAGTATAATTGATAGCTGGACTGGTCAACTTTGCTAATGTATTTAAAAAAAAAAATGATAGAACTAATGCAGAAAGTATATAACAACTTATTTTCACTATATGTCATCAAGGAACTTTTGTTTCTAAATTATTGTGCTGAAATTATATAGGCTTAGAAATTTGATAACATAATACATATACTTAATTATATATATGTTTACTGTTTAACATACAGGGTGCACACAAATAATTACTCTTTAGCAATTGCACTGATTTTTTTTTTATTTCTTTTTTTGGCAGATATGTTTGGGCAAACAAAGTTTTCTTGATGCCTGAAATTATTAGCAGAGACTAATTTCGAAAAAGGTTCGGAAAGCACCAGCTTCCTTCAAAATGACTGAAAGCAGGTTTTTGAATTCTCAGTTTCAGATTTTCAAATGGAGACATTTTTTTTTTTTTTTTTTTTTTTTGAGAAAGTTTGCCTAAAGAAACAGAAAGTACATATTGTTTTGGCAAAGCTCTATTATTAAACCATAAAAATACATAAAATGGAAAGAAACTTAAATCTTTGCATCTGTTAAGACATGTATATGAATTAAATTTTTAGCATTAATAAATTAAATTTCTATGCATGTATAAGCAGAGTGTATCACGAAAAACTTTTTTTTGAAATTCAAAATTTCAAGTTGATAAAAAGTTGTCACTGTGATCACATGTACCTCAAGTTTAAAAATTTTGTTTAAAAAAGTAGACTTTATGATTACTCCAATATATCTGAAAGAAAATGAAAAACAGGGTAATCATTTGTGTACACTCTGTGTGTGTGTGTGTATAAATGTACAATAGTGCAAAACACATGCAGACTGGAAAATAAAACACTAATATCATACTAATATACCTACATTAAGGGAAAAAATAATGACAAAAATTCTAAAAATTTCAGATCCATCAATTAATATACAAAACTTTTTTTTTTTTTAATGATTGTACCATATAGTAAAAATTAAAACTGAAATCGAGAAATTACTTAAAAACATTTGTAAAAGCCTGAGGATTTTTTGATTTTTTTTCATAATATTTACAAAGAGATTCATTAATACATGATCTAGAGCAAGTACAGAAAACTTTTAAATACACATAAAAAAAAAAAAAAAAAAAAAAAAAAAAAAAGACACCTACAAAATGGCAGTGGTATATTAATTTAAAATATAAAACAATTTAACAACAACATTATCAAAAAATTTATTACAAGCAGAGGTTGTACTACTTGAAAGGAAATTTTTCAATATCTCTTTTGTTAATTTCATTAACATTTTTCGGTTTAAGTGCAATCTTTGGAACATAATTATTTTTTAAATAAAAAATTACATTTTTAGTTTTGTCTTGAAGATAGAAATTTAAAAAAGAAAATCATATAATAGAATATTTTGAAACATAACAAGTAAATAGCAATAACAATAATAAAGGATGAAAGCAGCATTTTGCTATATTGAATAATGAACAATAGAAATAATAATAAAAAGAATGAAGAGATTCAAAATTATCAGAATCACTTCATTTATCAACTTAAAAAAATTTCAAATAGCTAAAAGATATCCATAATCTGACATACAGTTCTTATTAAATTATGTATGTTTATATATATTTATACTTAAAAGAATTCTATTTAAAAATACATATTTCCAAGTCATATTTCTTTTATGAACAGCAACAAAAGTATAACGCAAACAATTGTATCTTAAAAATTCCCCAAAAAGATCATACATATAGTAATAATACACAATTAATAGGGTTGACTTGATATACCCATTTACAAAAAGTAATAATATCTGATTTACAGCGTGAATTTTCATCACTTATCACTTTCCACAATGTATACTGATTTTAAATGAAATTTTCAACTTTTAATAAACGAAGTTAGTTTTTTTTTTTGCAATCACTGCTTGATCCAATAAATGTGGCATGATACATGATGTATAAAAACACACACTTATTCCAGTATAAAAATAGAAAGATATGTTGATAAAAATGAAAGGTATGTTGTTGAAAGATATGTTGATAATATGTTGAAATACAGGAATAGTTGACATTTTAATTATTTCATTAATTTTTAGAATTTGAATCAAGGTTATTCAACTATGGCAAAAAAGAATAATAATAAAAACTTTTAAAACAATTAAAAGACTATAATTATGTAATAGTATAAGACTTCAGCAAAAAAGAAGTGCTCATTTACTTTTTGGACTTAAAATTCTTACAGAACAAACACCAATTCCCCCCCCCCCTTTCATTAGGCATTTTATTATGCAGGCAGTGGAATGAGATTAGGATGCCCTAAAAGCAAATATATATCATAACCAAATTCGCGCTTAAATTCAAATTAATTGGAATGTACAAGAAACTGGGAAACAAAATTACAAACACCCAAAACTACAATAAAACTGTGGATGACTATGGTTGTGGTCTTAAGTTCATTTTTGTCCTTCAACACTTTCAGGTATGTGACACAGGGTAACGTAAAAATATAGGCTAAGCCAGATATAGCACCACAGTACCTACAAAAAGAAAGAAAAAGTACTTTTTACATGCTAGTACATTTCAAATAATTTGAGTCTGTAATGAAAAAGACTTATAACATATCTATCGTAAAAGTAAAGAAAATAAATAGTGGATCTCCCCAAACACTCATATATGCCTAAAATCTCTTATTTGGATTTTTGCATGATCATACTTTCCTTACATAGAAAGGAAAATGATTCATGACAAGCATCATCATCACTTGTCACTTTATTTAATTCTCACATTACGAAAGAATTGAATTAAATCCCTCCTCCGCAACATCAAATCGCATTCACTTCTTTGTTTCAGATTTGTGTTTTTGGAAATGCAAATGATTTTTCTCTACCATTCAAAACTAATTCACTATATATATTTTGACTGGTGACAGACTTATAGACTCATTTAAACTGTTTTTTTCTATTACACTATATAATATTAATATTAATCTGGTAATTTAAAATATTTTATGCTTATTGAAAGAATGGCAATTCATAATATAAATCTATTTCTTCATGACATATGTCAACTAAAAATAGATTATTTTTCTGTAAAATTTTCTCAGTCGTGTATCTGGTTTTCATACAAGGAGGATGCACTAAAAAGATGCATCTGAATATTAAAATAAATATATCTCAATTCCAGCAACTGGAGTACATCTTTTAAATGTCTAACAACAATGTATAATTAACACAACACATCTTTTTCTTTTAATACACAATTAGCCAGATTCATGACAGGAATTACATATTCTATGTAGTAAGATGCATAGCTCTAGTGGAATTGGATTAATCATCAATGTTGTCAGATGATTGTCAAACTGCCTGCAGCATAGAAGGTAAGTGAAGATTTCAATTGCATTATTCTAGACTGACCTTTCTAGATTTTTTAATTTAATTCAATTTTCTATCAATTCACAATGGGAAATGCAGGAAAAAAAAATAATAAGAAATTTCAATTATTTCTTGAAACTCAGTTCACAGCAGGTTTTGTTTGCCACTATGTTTAAATGACTTTTTAAATTTAATTACTACATTTTTAATGCCATTTTATAAATAAATAAATAATCTATTGAAATCACTCAAAATTTATCTTTGAGTCTCAGCTGCTTTCGGCAAAGTTTTTCCCTGTCTGCACTATGTCAAGTCCAGGTCCTAATGCCTGCAGCAACAACTTATCTGGGAACTCCAATTCGGGCGTTTACCAGAAGACAAGTCATATTGCTATTATTCAAGAACTATGATTTTTACAGATAGCTATATCCCAGCAACTACTGGACCATGTATAAGTGAGACTTAATAACACAGTTTTTCTAGACCTAGCTCTGTTATAATACACTATTATTAATTATAATTATATTAAAAAATTATGAATAAACTTAATTGTTATAAATTTTAAATTAAGAATTTAATAAGTTTAATCCTTTCTGCTATATCATAATTTGATTTAGATAGAAACAATTAAATAAATGATAAAAAATATTTCCCTTTCAAAGTAATTTTTATTTCTCCACATTAACAGTTGTTTTAAAATAGCAATGATTGAAATGGAAAACCACATTTTATTTAATTTAAAATAGTAATAATAAATAAAAATTGTATAGCTTAGAAAAATATATTACCAGATTGAAAATATATACACAGTTTGAATAAAACTTAATAATAATAAAAAAAAAACCTTGAAGAGATGCAACCCTGCATGGTCAAAGTTACCCCCTGCCAAGTTTTGTAGCTGTGTGATCAGTAGCCTGACAAGGAAAGTATGAATGAGTAAAATTCCGATTTAAACCAAATCATGCTGTAACATTAAAGGGCATGGTCGAAAACATAGGATAGCGTTCAAATTTGCTGCAACAACTCCCCAGGGAGCAAGAAATGACCCTTAAACTTTTAGATGCTTTTTATCAAAATCGAAAAATGAAGACTCCAGCTTGCAGAAGCGTGGTGCTGTGGCAAGGTCTTGGATTCGTGTTATGTAGTTCCTGCATTCAAGGCCCGACAGAACATTTAACTTTTTTTTTTTCCCCAAATATGCATATACAGATATATTATATGCATACTTTTTTTTAATAAAATAAAGGGGGAAAAATTAAGGAAGATAATTATTAAATTTAATTAAAAAATATATTTAAATGTTTAATTAAATTATTAAAACATTTTCTTTTTTTTCAACTGAAAAAAAATATTTTTAATTTTTCTTTGTAATTTATATAAATGACGAGTTTAAGAGAAAATAAATTTTATTTGCACATTTTTTTTTTCTTTCCTAAAGCTTCAGTTAATTTTTTTATCAATATTTTATGTGAAAGCCGCTAGTAGCAAATGGTGATCGTCTGCTTTTAATTTTGTAATTCTTCGTACATAAAAATGAATAGTATTCTATTAAATTGTTAAAACATTTTATTTCATGCGAAAAAATGCTTTTAATTTTTCTTTCTAAATTAAATAAATGAATAATTCAAAGAAAAATATTACCTTTATTTATTTATTTATTTTTGCTTTATATAAATTTTTAATTAATGTTTTTTGCCAACGCTGCTAAAGCATAAAGCGCCTCCAAAAGCTGATCGCCTGCTTTTAATTGAATTATTTTTCATGAGGAAAAAGAAAGAACTTTAATTTATATAGTCGTTATTGTGATAAATTTTCGTTTATATGTTGTGCTTATAAATTGAAAAATGCTTATGTTTTGATCATTTTTTTTTTCTAATCATAGTCATTATTAACTTGACACTAAATTTGTAAATTTAAGCATATATATATATTTATTTATTTATTTATTTATTTTCCTGTAAAGAGATAATTTTACCCTATATTCTTTAATAATATAGGGCATATTTATTTTTAAGAAAGCGCATAGAGCACGTTAGAGAGAGACGTTAGAGAGAGCACGTTAGAGCACGTAAGAGAACGTATAGAGCATATTTATTTTTAATTTCATAATTATTTTCTCTAAAATTATTCATTTATTTTAATATTTTGTTTTATTTCATTTATATATACAGGGTTCATACTCATATATGGGAAAAAAATTCCCCGAGTTCCCAGACAATTTTCAACATAATATTAGCGACATATTACAAGAAACACTCCTCTAGACAGGACAAAATACACAGCTACTTCCACTGTATGGCGTCATATTACTGTCAACCATGATAGAAATTCAGGTGGAAATCATTGTTTACATGCGTATTTTCACAATACTTACTCAATTGAATTCTGATATGAAGCTAAACAAGAAAAATCTTACTTGAGAGAAAGAAAATATTTGTTTTTCCAGGTTTTATAACCAATTTTCCCTGACTTTTAATGAAAATTTTAATTTTCCCTGAATTTTTTTCAACAAATTTCAAATTCTCTGAGTATTCCCTGTTTTCCAGGTTTTCCCTGATGAGTATGAACCCTGTATATATTAATAATAATATTTAAAAAAAAAAAATAAAAAAATAAATAAAAATACGAGCAGTCGCCTGGGTTTGATCTCGGGACCTTTCGCACTGGAATTGAATACTCTAACCACTGTCCCACACCGTGTTTCTAACAAGGTCTTTTTCGTAGGTTTTTACAGAAACAACTAAAACTTTCAGGGTCGTTTTCTCGCTCTATGGGGGGTTGTTGCAGCAAATTTGTATGCTACCGTATGTTTTCGACCATGCTCTTTAATTTATGCTTGGTTTTGCTTAAATCGGAATTTTACTCATTCATACTTCCCTTGTGAGTTCCAGAACATGCACTCACAAACAGATATCTCTCTTTGTTTATGAATAATATCCATAAATTTAATTTTATAAAATTTGTGATTGATTATCTTATTGAAAGTGATAAGAAGAATATGTAAGCACACTTTAATCTTATTTTTACAAATATGCTTTTTTGCACATAAAAAATATGATTCAATTTTACTTGGAATATACACTATAAAATGCAAGGACTTGCAACAAATGTTTAGAGTAGAAAAAGACATGACCCGTTCGACAGATGAACAAAGTAGGCACAAGTGCTGCAATCAAAGCGGCAACACACAAAACCTATTTTAAGTGAAGAGCAAAAACAAATAAAGTCAAACGTAAATATAAATACTGGTGTGACCAGAATTATAAGCTTAAGAGAAGAAAATAAATAGATTAAATTAAAAAATTAAATAAAATCTAAAACAAAACAAAAAACAAAGTTACATGAGTAATTTTGAAGTATCAGACAAGAATAGAATGGAAGATATATCATTAGCAAGGTTTTTAAAATTTTTAAATATGTAAAAAGATTCATGGATATCCAAATAGGATTAGGAGATAGGAGAAGAAATATGTTAGTTTTAGAAAAATCAAAACAACGACCATGAGCCCAGCAGTGGGAAGCAATTTGATTTTTCTAAAATTAAAATATCTTTTTTTCCTATCTCCTTTTCACATTTCGATATCCATGAAGCTTTTTACATATTTAAAAATTTGTAAAATCTTGTTAATGATATTTCTTCCTCTCCATTCTTCTCTGATGCTTAGAAATTATACACATAACTTCATTTTCGTTTTGATTATTATTATTATTATTTTTCTTTAAGATTTTTTTAAACTTTTTTTTCTTCTTTCATTTTTATAATTTTGGTCTCACCATTTTTTGTATTTCTTTTATTTATATCTACTTTATTTGTTTCTGCTCTTTATTTAAACTTTCACTTAAACTTTTGTACATTGCCGCTTTGATTGCAGCACTAGTGCCTTTGTTCACCTGAAGAAAGGTTGTATTTTCTTTTGAACCAAAACAATTGTTGTGAATTCTTGCATTTTATGGTATTTATTCAAAGTTTTGTACTTATTACTTTTAAATGCCATTTCTGTGGTGCTTTATTTAATATCACTTCGTTTAATACAGTCTAAAGAGAATAAAACTAGTTGGCATAGGTGGACTCTGCTCAGTTCCCCATCATATTTATGTTCTCATAAATTTCTAGTGCGAGACATATTATAATCACGTTAAAAGAAATGAATTTGACCAAAGCTTGATACAGTGACAGAATGAAATTCCCGCCTAATAGGCTATCCACCGTTCACTTCGATATATTTATCTTATTCTAATCTATTAATTTATTTTATCAGGGTCGATTCCTTTGTTTAGTTTTCATGCTACTATTTCCAATGCAATAATCCTCAAAATTCATATTTATATGAAAAATTTACAATTTCGCTATGTTGATAAAATCGTAAATTATGAATTATTTACGAAATTTTCCTATTAGAATATTTGTATTCAATCATGTTCAAATAAATATCATAAATGTAATTTTGAAGTTGTCTAATGTATTTATGATCCTCAAAATGGAAGTTTATGCTCAATTTTGCCGTATTCTGACATGTTAAGTAAATTGTAAATTCCAAATAACTTACGAATTTTTTAAATTGGAAAAATCGTAGTCTATGATATTTATGCCAGTATCCTAAATAATATTTCGAAAGTGGTTTGACATCTTTACGATGAAAATATCCCTCAAGATTGACGTTTATGTGAAATTTTGCTCTATTCTGCCATGTTAAGAAATTTGTAAATTTCCAATAACTTACGAAATTTTTATATTGGAAAATTCATAGTAATTTAATATTCATGCCAGTGTCGTAAATAATATTTCAAAAGTAGTCTGACATCTTTATGATGAAAATCTCTCTCAAAATTGACGTTTATGTGAAATTTTGCCCTATACTGCCATGTTAAGAAGTTCGTAAATTTCCAATAACTTGTGAAATTTTCAAAGTAGCATATTTATAGTTACTGATGTTCATTCTGGCATCAAAACTGATATTTTAAAACTGGTCTGACATTTTTACAGTAAAAAGTTTCTATTTAATGCACGTTTAAGTGAAATTTTGTCCTATTCTCCCATGTAAAGAAAATCATAAATTTCTAATAACTTACGAAGTTTTTTAATTCGAATGTTCCAAATGAATAGGGTTCTTGCCAGTATCGAAAGTAACATTTTAAAATTGATATGACCTCTCTGCGATCATTTGTTCGTGAGATATTGTGTTAACAAACTAACAGACTAACTCACTAGCACACTAACAGACACCATACAAATTTTGTCATTTTCGGATTCCTCACACCCTAAAACATATAAAAAAGGTCAAAAAACCGAGGTCAAAATTTTTCACGATTACCTAAGTTCCCCATACCTATAGTATGATGGGGAACTAAAAACTGCTAAATGTTAAACTATTTCTGTGGAAAATTTCATCCATTGACGTAATGTGCACACTTTCAGTGGCGTACCAAGGGTGGGGCGAAGGGGGCGGTCCGCCCCAGGCCACTGGTCATGAGAGGGCCTCCCAAGATACTTAGCCTTTATGTATATATATATATCTGGCGAATTTGTTCTGCCATTATTGTAACCTGGAAAATTTTCTGCAATTCTTCTCTGAGCCGTAGGTTCATGTCTAAAGAGCATTAATGTACAATATGTGATCATAGAGAAAAAAAAATAAAAATTGCAAAGTTTTATATTTCCAATTATTAATTACTAAATAATAAAATTTTAAATGAATGAAGTAATAAGCTTTCAAAAATTCACATAGTTAGGTAGAAATTTTATGATCTCTGTATAACTTATTTGTTAAAACAAAATAAATAATGCAGTATCAGATTTTTGTGAAAAGTTAAAACTGAAAAATGATTACCATGAACAGTTAGAATATAATTACCATTGCACAACCTCCTGCCCACTCTTTCCTTCCTAAATGCTCTTACAATTTCCTAGACAAACTTACTTTTATTTTATCTTATTTTTTTAATTTAAATTGATTCAAATTAAAAATCTCCCATTCTAAAAAAAAAAAAAAAAAAAAAAAAGTCTTTTTTGGCTTTTATATTCCTTTATATATATTCTGTATTTCTGTTTTCATGTATCCAGGTACATAAAAAGAAAAGATAAAGTTGATCATTGCTTGATCACCTTAATTAAAACAATTTCAATTTTCTTCTGAAATAAATAACATGATTAACAAATTATTATTATAAATAACCAGAAAAAATAAATCATCATAAATAAAAATTGTCTTACCGTATGATTGTGCCCACTCTTGGCAGGAAAATGTTAAACAAGATGCATATAGTAAGAACTATTATGTTCAGAACGAAGACATGTTTCCAGCTAAGGGTAAGGATACAAGAAAATTTAAACATAAATATGAAAAAATTCAATCATAGATATTTTATTTTAATAAAGACTGTAAAATAATAATAAATAAAAGATAAAATGTTTCCCCAAATTATCAGAAAATAAGAAAATTTGAAAAGAATAGTTGATGGCACTGGATTTTTAGTTATTTTTCCTGAAGGAAGAAATTGGCAGTAAAATGAATGCACATATAAAACTGCCAATATTAAATTGCATAACTATACATATAGTTGAACTCTAAGTATCATTAAATATCTTTGAAAACACAGTAATAATTCACTTAAGTGTTTATGTCAACTTTACATTTTTTTCCCTCAAAATCAGTGCTGTAGTTGGGCGGGAAATATTTGGTTTGTTACTGAAAAAAAAAAAAAAAAAAAATGTGTAAAACCAAAACGTCTCCCCCCCTCCCCCCTACAAGCGAAACAACAATTTATGCTAGTTTAAGAAGATCTGAAGATCTGTTTTCACTCTCCTAAATTGTTTCTGGGAATCTCCATATATAAAAAGAGGTACAGAAAGCACATATATTTACAAACAAATCTTCTGTTTGGAAAATATGGAATGTATAATACTTTTCTTGTACTAATAAGTATTGTGTACGCTAATCGAATTAATAGAAATTTATATAATTCATTATTTTATAATTATTTTAGTAAAAATATTTATGAATACTTTAATGGGTAAAATGATGAAAATTTAATGTGAATTGGCTTTAAACCAATTAAAAGTAAATAAATAAAACCAAATCGACCTTTGATTAAAAAATTTTAATTGACTTTTGGCATAGCAAAATTATGGTAGTGTCGATATTTGTCCTCTGAAAAAGTGAGTTCCCACAAATATTTTTTTCCAACAGTAGTACTAAATATTTCCTGTAACTGTATGTTTTGTTCTAATTATAGTGTTAATTGCCATTAGGGGGTGGGAATTGATTAACAGTTTTAACTGGGTTAATCGTAGTTCTTTAATCGAATAATCAGATTTTTAATCGGTTTTAATTTCTCTTTATATAATTTTATTTGAATGATGAATAAAACTCTCATACATACTTATATATAGTTGATAGATAGATAACAACAACAACAACAAAAAAAAAAGATATAGATGTTAATTTAACTAGTTCCTTAAACAATAAATAATAATAAACATGCAAATAAATAATGAAAAAATATATTTCTAATATATTCTTAAAAAAATTTTTATTTGGAGATACAGCTGATAAATAACTTATATTCATTATTACTTTTTTATTTTCTAAAAACTAAATTCTCTATAGTATTACTTTATTCATAAGTTTGACTTTTTTTTTTTTTTTTTTTTTTGTCAAATCTATTATATCCATTTTATAACTGAAATTTAAATCAATTTTTCAGAGTAATAATTGGTGACTTTAAGTGTTAATTTTATATAAATATTTTTGCTTATTTAATTTTTATTTTAATAAATTAATTTTCAATTCATTTTGAAAGAAAAATTAAATGAATTTACACATATTTTAGTTTTATATTTGCAGGCCTTGTACACCTCGCTTGTCACTATTTTGAAATGAATTTTCAAAATTCCATATCATTATTATAAAAATTTCAAATTCTTCATTGTTTTTATATTTCACTTCTTCATCACTTCGTACTAGAAAACAGAATGTTATTTTCTGTTTCTACTTATAGATATCAGCAATTCTGAACAGACAATAAACGCTTGAAGATATTGCGAAAGTCTGCTGACATTTCCCCCAACAAAAGGATACTGGAAATCCACATTCTTTTTTTTTTTTTTTTAATCTTGAGCATTTCTGTTTCATGGAAGCTTCTTGTTTCTGAGGTGACTATTGCCCTAGTCAACACTCCCTGCAGAAGACTACAGGTGGTGTTGTCTCAGCATAGACATAAAACAGCATTTTGTTTAATAACTGTCCTCCCCCTTTTCTCTATCAACAAAAGTGCAACAACCTCTTTTGAAAGGTTTCATTTTTATTTATTTATTTATTTATTTGCTTTTTCACTATTTGATGGAAGTTTCTTAGAATGTTTGTTAGCAAAATATGTGTTTTTTTTTTTTTTTTTTTTAACAGAACAGCATTTTTACTTTAATTCGTAGTTTGAAAATTGTAATCGGATTTTGAAAATGTTTAATCAAATTAATCCAGCCGATTAACTCATTTAAAAAAATTGATTGGGACTAAGAATTGATTGATTAACCAAACCGATTAATCGACACAGCCCTAATTGCCATAGCAAACATTTTCGATTATGTTGGTGTTTCAATATTTAATTATATTATTTAGTACAGAGTTAAAAATTATTAGTGGCATTAAGGTTTGTACTAAGAACAAATAAAGTAATAATATATGAATTACACATGAAAGGAAATGTTAATGTTAGACATTTAATATAATCTCTAACTAGCTTCTCTTAAAACAATAATAAAAATAAGCAAGCACACATATATAAACATACCTTGGATAAATACTGCCAAATGTGAAATGCATAATCTGCACCCTCATAATATAGACAATCAAAGGGTACAAAGTCAGAACTTGGAAGAGCAGAAAGACTCTTGTTATTACAGCAAGAAGATCACTACTACGAAAGTTATTTAAAAAATTCTGAAACAAAATAAAAGTTATTTTTAAAAGATAAATACTGTAATGCGTATAATCATTATAAAACAGTTTAACCATATTTACTTTAGACCACAAACTATCTGATAGGTAAAAAAAAAAAAAAAAAAAAAAAAAAACTCGTTTATACAATACAATTTACATTGGCTACTAATGATTCTAAACATTTCTGGCCAATTTTAGACAAGTAGTCAGTAGTGGCACCAGAAATTCCCCGACGGGGGGACACCACCTCCCCGATAGGGGGGCACTACATAAAGAGAGTTTATTATATAAGTATTTATCGAAAACTGCAATACTGTTAATATTTGTACCATTCCATTTGTTAGTACTCCTCGTGGTTTTGGAGATCATCGTGTCACAGACAGACATTTTCTGAAAATATCGCGGTCAAAACGTGTTCTGGACCTCTCAAAATGTGTATATTCATGGAAAACTGGAAGCTGAAAATTTTTACGAATCCAATACTTTCTTCTGTTGAATATAGAATGGAAAAACTGGAATGCTCCAAATTTTTAAAAGGAAAGAAAAATGCTGCTAAAAGTAGAAAAACTGAAATTTTTGTATCCCCCCCCCCCCGAGAGATTTTGCGAGTATGCCCTGATGGGGGGTCACAGACCTGCAAGTAGTCAATAGCTAAATGTAAAAAAAAAAAAAAAAATGCAGTATGAAAATTGTTATATTGTAGTACACTGTAATCATAAAACATTAAATTAGTGAAATGGAGGAGCAAATGATTGTACTATTACACCAAATAAAATATTGAAAAAACTCAAATAGATCATAGAAGCTCTAAAAGAAGAATAAATAATGTAACATATATCTTTTTTTTTTTTTTTTTAAATATTTATTTTAGCTATCAAAAATCATATTAGCATACTAATGTATTTGTAGTAAACAGGAGCATCACTAGAAAATTTTTCAGACAGGAGCAAATTAAAATTGGAAATGTTAGATAATATTTTAGAAAATTGAGATAGATTCATTTGTTTGGTTAGGTGGTTAAGTTACTTTGTTGAGACGATTGAGCAAGTCTGTATGTAAAACAACTCTTTACAACAATTTTTTATACATGCAATTTTATCAAGAAATTTTATTTACAAATATTTACAACTTCTCTTAAAACAAAATAAATCCAAGAAAAAGTTGCAGTCAGGTTGATCTAAGCCATACTTGCAAGAAAGAAATTAGAACCAACCTGATCTGCAGGGTAAGTCAGTTTGGTGTTAGTTGGGTCTGTTGTATAAATTTTATATAGCAATTTTGATAACCATCAAAATTTACAATCTAGTTAATTTTTTTTTCTTTTTTTTTTTTTTTAAATGAGTTTTTCTACTGATTAGAAATTTTTAAGAAGGGGCCAATGCCCTACTTTGTCTCAGTGTGCCAATTCCCGTGATTGTAACTGTTGTAAAATGATTCTGTGATTTTTCTAAAAATCAGTTATGATAATTTAACTTGTTGACTGATAAAACTTCAGCAATGTGATTCCTTTACACTAAAAGATCTTATAAAATCAAATATATCTTTACATTCCTAACTTTGTAGTAAATTGTGTTATGATGTTTTTATTGAATCAAAAATACTTTATTTTTTAATATTGCAGTTATTTTTTTATCTATCAATATACTTTGCTATTAAATGCATAGTTTACTATTTAATACAGAGTAATTTCCATTGCTTGTTAATACTTAGCATAATATATCATTTTATTTTATTATTTAATGAGAACAAACAGCAAACAATGCAAAAAATTACCTTAATTAAAAATTCATTATGTCAAAAAGAAAAAAAAAAAAAAAAAAAAAAAAAAAAAAAATATTTCTTTCTATTCTTTAAAAAAGAAAAAAAGTTACTGCCCCTGCTATTTATTTTGCTTTACAAATTTACAGAATACTATGAGGGTTTAAATCCTTTTACGTGCCATTTTGCATATTTGTATTATGTTAAATCTCACATTCCTGTTGAATTTTAAAAGCTTAAATATGCAAAGTAGTACTTTTGAATATTCTGCATATTTTTGGCAATGTATTGCACTACTGTAGACTTATGGAACTTTTATTAAGACAGATTGCTAGATACGACTGTAAGCGTGTTTTGTGCTGATTACTTTTTATTTAAAAGTAAGAAAAATTGTACATTAACTATATATAATGTATTCCTATTTCTGTCTGGCAATCGTGGACTCAACAAGGAAACAGGCTGGCTTTCTGGAACATCTCTTTATTTAAAATCCATATCCAAGCTTGGGGACTGATAAGGCAATGGATACCGACGGGGTGTCAGGTGCGACCCCGACCGCATATAGCAAAATTTGCCAACGACCTCGCACATTAACTTTCGGAATCAATGGCGTAGCTTTTTTAGATTATTGCTGGCAGAGGATAACTATGGAGGATGATTCATTTTGGTGAGTTTCATCTTTTATAGTCGCAATTTTGGTGTATTTCTGGCATAATTTTAATCTCCTCTCTTTTTCTTTATTGATTATATTATTTAATGACGCAATGCTTCTTTGTGTCCTATTGGCCATGATTTCTTGCTAACAAGACAAAGTGGCGTCGATAATCGCCAAGTCAAAAACAACAATATTAATAGCTTTGCAACTGACATAAGTAATCAAATCCTAACTTTCATCTATTATTATTCATTTATCTTCAAAAATTTTAAACCTCCTCTATAAACATCATTTAAGGGGTGATTGTGACTCAAAGGTAAAAACCCTGAAATTTAGAGCCTCAAATTAGAAAATATCAAATAATACTCAAACTATTTAGGGCAGAAGCCCTCAATCCTTTTACATTTCATTCACATATCACCTGGATGACAAATGAACAACCAATGAAAACAAGAAATAACTTTATAGGAAATAAAATATACACATGGGTTAGAGTAAAAACCCTGAAATCAGGGGTAAACCCTGAACACAAACACCCCTGTATAATTTATTTATGAAATATTTTCAGGCATCAAAATACTCATTCAATTTAAAATATTATCTTATTTATTCATTTTCGAACGATCGCGATTATGAATTTTTGTTTTTTTTATTTTTGATACATTGAAAAGTAACTTCATGAGATTTCCTTTAAATCATTTTGCATTATTAATTTAAAATATAAAAATAACACCCTAAAATATGAAAATAATAATTTGATTCTTACCGCTTTTTTATCCTATTATATGATATTATAATATATGTTTTCAGTCAAATAAAAGTTGAAAAATATGTAACAAAAATAACTACAGATAAACTTACATGAAAATTAATAAATGTGAAAAAATCATAAGTAAAACTTACTACAAAAACATGAAATAAATGATTTAAAATGTCAAAAGTACCCCCCGTATGACTTGTGTATTTAAATATATATATTTAAATATAGTAATTTGGTCATTTTGCTTATGCTTAGTATATTTATCTAAAAACTGTATTATTGGTGTTCAAATATGAAGTAAATGTGCAACTTTGCTGATATGCAATTATTGAATATTTGTCAATGAAATGACATATATATAAAGAATTACTATTATGTGAATCTCATGTTTGTAAGTAATTATTAAAAAAAAAAAAAAACTTCCCAGCAATTAAAAAAAAAAAAAAAAAAAAAACGCATTATAAAATACATGATTTAGTATTGATCTAGCTTACCAAAAAACTTTAGTGCACATAACAAATCGATACAAAATACAAAACAAATTTCAAAAGTAAATATTACATTGTGAAAGGAAGTAGAACTGATAATGCATCTTATTAATATACTGCCTAAAAGTACTAATTTTTTATTGTATTCTAAATCGTTTTACTGATAGTATGCGCGTGAAATCCATATTTATTTGTAATTGTACAGTAGTTAAAGAAGTTTTAAAAGCAAACATTTTATTTTTTCAAAAATTAGAAAACGTAAATAATTACATAGTGCTCTTAATTAATGAGCATGACAGACTCCCCCCCCCCCCCCCAAGAAATAAAACTCAATATTTGTATTATTGTGATTTAAAATAAAAGAAGAAATACAAGCAAATATATTGCGCATTGCAAAATATATACTTACATCCTGTATACAGTCTTTAGCAAATGGAAATGAAATGAAGAATACACCTCCAATGATCAAGTATGTCATTCCAACAAGTACATAAGCAATGGCCAAATCCCGAGCCTACAAATGCAATAGTAGTAATAATAATTTCCTTTTATTATGCAATAGAATAAAATATCATTTTGTAACGCTGGTTGCTGTTATAGAAAACACTAAGAATCAAAACTTTTGTTTTAGGAAATTTTAAAGGACAAAATAAAAGTTGCATTTGTACTGAATGTTGAGAGAGAAGAGCATGATTGTGAAAATTTTAAAGTGGGTTTTAGTTTTAAAAGAAAAAACACTTAGTCATTATAACTGTAATAACTAATCAGACCTAAACAATTGGATATGTCACCCACTGCAACTCAACAATTAAATAATATTAGTTGATGCAATTAAATGAGTAATTGATCAGAATAAATGATTCTATTTTCAACTGTAAATAAATAAAATATGATAAAACTCTTAACCAAATTTTAAATAAATTGCTTGAAACATGCATACATATATAATTATCATGAAAGAATGAAAAATAAATAAAATGATTAAAAAAAAAAAAAAAAAGAACATGTAATTACTATGGACAATTTCACTTGCATTCAAACATTTTATAGCAGATAATTTTTTTAAAACAATGATAAAAGATACTGATAATATATTCAATGAGTTAATACTTATTAAAAAAAAAAGTATTAAATTATTTCTAAATTATAATATACCTTACACAAGCTTTTCATAATTTTGGCTGATTAATTTCAGTCACAATCGAGACCATCTTCAAAGCCAAGACAAACGTCGACGTCCTTCTGTTTATAATCTCGCGGAATGCCGTGGTTGTTACTTCGCTTCACTTCAGAGTCTTGCAAGATGTGTTGCCATGCAGCAGGGATGATGGAATGTTCTCTATCGTTTCAGTGGGGGTTAGTAATAATTTCGAGGGCCTCCCGTTTTAGAGCGTAATTATGGTTATTGTAAGGTGCTATTTTTTTTATGTTAATGGAGTTAATGTTTAAGGGGTTGTAGCGGAGAAAGCGGTAGAGGTTTTTCCTAATTTAAGGTCTGCACGGTGTTCTTTTTCTCTATCGGCGATTTTTCGTTTGGTCATCCCAATGTAGCAGGCTTTAATTACCATTGATATGTTCAAAGTTGATTTTATAAATTCCGGAGGTGGAGTTTTGTGGAATGGGGTCTTTTTCGTTCCAGATGTGTTGAAAAATGTTTTTGTCTGGTTTTATTGGAATGTTTAGGTTATTATTTTTAGCTTCATTTTTTATTTTAAGGGCTGGCGCCGTTACAAAATCGGATTGCGGTGGTGAAATTAGGTTTAGTTTTTTGGGCATTATTGATTTTGTTTAAAGATTTTAGGTGTTTTTTGTATAATTTATTTATAAGATTTTTAGAATAGTTTGCTTTAGTGGCGATTTTTTTGATATTGTTAAGTTCTTTATTTAGTAATTGTTTGTTAGAGCAGATTAAAATAGTGTGGTTGATATAAGATTGAATAGCAGATAATTTGTAAGTGAGGGGGGTTTTACAATTTTTGTTTATAATTTCAGTGTTAGTAGTGGGTTTTCTGTAAACGGTAGTGTCAATAGTGTTATTAGGGTTTTTTATGATTTTTTTGTCAAGAAAGTTTAGAGTATTGTCGGTTTCTTTTTCGATGGTGAATTTAATATTATTATCTAGATTATTGAGGTTGGTTAGAAGGTTATCTGGGTTTTCGGTGTCGGGTATAATGGCAAAGATGTCGTCTACGTATCGAGTCCAAAGTTTACAATTTTTGATAATATGGTTGGCTGAGTTTTCGATAAGGCGGAGTTTTAATTCTGCAATGATACCGGAAATAGGGGATCCCATAGGGACGCCTTGAGTTTGATGGTAAGTATTATTGTTAAAGTTAAAGTACGATTCATTAAGGAGGAGGTTATTTGCTCTGATTAAAGTTTCGCTAGTTTTATTATCTCCAAACATGGTGGTTAATTTAGTGTTAATTATTGTTGTGATTTCTGGGATATTGATGGATGGGTAGAGATCTTTTACGTCAAAACTAACTAATTTATCGGTATAATTTATATTAGTATTACAAAGTTTATCGAGAACCATTTCATTTGAATCACAACAATAATTAACACTAGAAATGAATCACAACAATAATTAACATCAGAAATCACAACAATAATTAACACTAAATTAACCACCATGTTTGGAGATAATAAAACTAGCGAAACTTTAATCAGAGCAAATAACCTCCTCCTTAATGAATCGTACTTTAACTTTAACAATAATACTTACCATCAAACTCAAGGCGTCTGTATGGGATCCCCTATTTCCGGTATCATTGCAGAATTAAAACTCCGCCTTATCGAAAACTCAGCCAACCATATTATCAAAAATTGTAAACTTTGGACTCGATACGTAGACGACATCTTTGCCATTATACCCGACACCGAAAACCCAGATAACCTTCTAACCAACCTCAATAATCTAGATAATAATATTAAATTCACCATCGAAAAAGAAACCGACAATACTCTAAACTTTCTTGACATAAAAAAAAATCATAAAAAACCCTAATAACACTATTGACACTACCGTTTACAGAAAACCCACTACTAACACTGAAATTATAAACAAAAATTGTAAAACCCCCCTCACTTACAAATTATCTGCTATTCAATCTTATATCAACCGCACTATTTTAATCTGCTCTAACAAACAATTACTAAATAAAGAACTTAACAATATAAAAAAAATCACCACTAAAGCAAACTATTCTAAAACTCTTATAAATAAATTATACAAAAAACGCCTAAAATCTTTAAACAAAATCAATAATGCCCAAAAAACTAAACCTAATTTCACCACCGCAATCCCATTTTTGTAACGGCGCCAGCCTTAAAATAAAAAATGAAGCTAAAAATAATAACCTAAACATTCCAATAAAACCAGACAAAAACATTTTTCAACACATCCGGAATGAAAAAGACCCCATTCCACAAAACTCCACCTCCGGAATTTATAAAATCAACTTTGAACATATCAATGGTAATAAAGCCTGCTACATTGGGATGACCAAACGAAAAATCGCCGATAGAGAAAAAGAACACTGTGCAGACCTTAAATTAGGAAAAACCTCTACCGCTTTCTCCGCTACAACCCCTTAAACATTAACTCCATTAACATAAAAAAAATAGCACCTTACAATAGCCATAATTACGCTCTAAAACGGGAGGCCCTCGAAATTATTACTAACCCCAACACTGTAAACGATAGAGAACATTCCATCATCCCTGCTGTATGGCAACACATCTTGCAAGACTCTGAAGTGAAGCGAAGTAACAACCACGGCATTCCGCGAGATTATAAACAGAAGGACGTCGACGTTTGTCTTGGCTCTGAAGATGGTCACGATTGTGACTGAAATTAATCAGCCAAAATTATGAAAAGCTTGTGTAAGGTATATTATAATTTAGAATTAGTATGCTTTTCTTTAAAAATAAATGAAATAAATTAGCCGCTACCGGGCATGTACTTCTTTCGGAAGAATATCAACGTGGCGTACATCCTTTGGATGAAAACCTTCAAGATAGAAAAAACGACGTTCTCTTGACTTGTATGTATGCTCATAATTTTTAAGCCTTTTAAAATGTTTTTAGAATTTACATTTTTAACTATTTACAACAACCTTTTATAAACTTTTTATGTAATTTATACTTATACTTTTAATTTTTTCCCCCTTTTTTCGTTTCCCTCTCGTTTGAATGTTATATTTACATCATAAACGCTTATAATATTAAGAATAATTCTGTTTTTTGGTCAACACTGACCTCCCCAGCTTCACTTTCATAACTCATTTCGGCATATTGCTCGTTCTCTCTAGCTTCACGTTGCTTCTAGGCCTCCCGCTTTCTAATAATGTCCCTTTCTACCCTATACAATAGCCTAAGAAATAATACTAAAAAACTCACACGCGAAATTAACCATAAAACCTTTCTAGAAGATTGCTTACACTTTAAAACTATACCTAAATTTATAAAAACAAATTCAAACTTCATAAATAAACACTATAAACACCTTGCCAAACAGTTTGAAATCTCGATTTTAAAGAAAATTATTAAACAAAAATCCATTCTCATCTTCAAATTAAAAATGGAAAACAATAAACTCTCACGCGATCTAAAATTGAAAACTAACCCCGATGACTTCAACCACTTAACCAACAAAATTAACCATTTCGCAGATATCGAACAAAATACTATACAAAAACAGCACCAGAAAAAACTGCATAACTTAATCCTAAAAGAAAACCCTAAACTTATAAAAACCCATACCCCTACCTCCCATCTATATAATAATATTTCTACATTTGAACTAAACTCACACCAGGATTCCCTTTTAAAATTAGGCGCTAAATATATCTTAAATGATAAACCAAACTTAAAAGACACCATAGCTCACATAGAAACTGCCATTGACCACATTCCCGCTTTCAAACAACAAACAATCCGAAACACCGCTATAAAATCCATCTCTAAATTAAATAAAACTTACAATGACTCTGAAGATATCAAATGTCTTAAAAACTTAAAAAACAATCGTGATTTAACTTTCCTTATGTCAGACAAAACAAATCTTATCACCATTATGAACCGTACACAATATAACGAAATGATGCATGAAACAATAGAAAAACTAAAAGCTACAAAAATCCAACCCTCACCTCTTAATAAACTCATAAATAAAACAAAAGATCTTATAAAAACTGGCCAATGGCCCAACAATAATAAACCAACCTTTAATAACCATGCTTCTACCATACCTCGACTCTTTGCAAAATATAAAGATCACAAAAACCCTCCCTCTCTCTGCCCAATAGTAAATAAATCCGAAGGCCCAACGTACCAACTCGAAAAATACATGAAAAACATTTACATTGTACTTCTTCCTCCCTCTAACCACTCAATAAACTCAAATGAAATGTTTCTGGATAAACTTCGTAATACTAATATAAATTATACCGATAAATTAGTTAGTTTTGACGTAAAAGATCTCTACCCATCCATCAATATCCCAGAAATCACAACAATAATTAACACTAAATTAACCACCATGTTTGGAGATAATAAAACTAGCGAAACTTTAATCAGAGCAAATAACCTCCTCCTTAATGAATCGTACTTTAACTTTAACAATAATACTTACCATCACACTCAAGGCGTCCCTATGGGATCCCCTATTTCCGGTATCATTGCAGAATTAAAACTCCGCCTTATCGAAAACTCAGCCAACCATATTATCAAAAATTGTAAACTTTGGACTCGATACGTAGACGACATCTTTGCCATTATACCCGACACCGAAAACCCAGATAACCTTCTAACCAACCTCAATAATCTAGATAATAATATTAAGTTCACCATCGAAAAAGAAACCGACAATACTCAGCCATATACTACACAATATAAAAATCATAAAAAACCCTAATAACACTATTGACACTACCGTTTACAGAAAACCCACTACTAACACTGAAATTATAAAAAAAAATTGTAAAAACCCCCCTCACTTACAAATTATCTGCTATTCAATCTTATATCAACCGCGCTATTTTAATCTGCTCTAACAAACAATTACTAAATAAAGAACTTAACAATATAAAAAAAATCGCCACTAAAGCAAACTATTCTAAAAATCTTATAAATAAATTATACAAAAAAACACCTAAAATCTTTAAACAAAATCAATAATGCCCAAAAAACTAAACCTAATTTCACCACCGCAATCCCATTTTGTAACGGCGCCAGCCCTTAAAATAAAAAATGAAGCTAAAAATAATAACCTAAACATTCCAATAAAACCAGACAAAAGCATTTTTCAACACATCTGGAACGAAAAAGACCCCATTCCACAAAACTCCACCTCCGGAATTTATAAAATCAACTTTGAACATATCAATGGTAATTAAAGCCTGCTACATTGGGATGACCAAACGAAAAATCGCCGATAGAGAAAAAGAACACCGTGCAGACCTTAAATTAGGAAAAACCTCTACCGCTTTCTCCGCTACCCACAATAATAACCCCATAAACATTAACTCCATTAACATAAAAAAAATAGCACCTTACAATAACCATAATTATGCTCTAAAACGGGAGGCCCTCGAAATTATTACTAACCCCAACACTGTAAACGATAGAGAACATTTCATCATCCCTGCTGCATGGCAACACATCTTGTAAGACTCTGAAGTGAAGCGAAGTAACAACCACGGCATTCCGCGAGATTATAAACAGAAGGACGTCGACGTTTGTCTTGGCTCTGAAGATGGTCACGATTGTGACTGAAATTAATCAGCCAAAATTATAAAAAGCTTGTGTAAGGTATATTATAATTTAGTATTAAATTATTTTTTAAGTGAAAGTATGATTCATAAAAAAGACTTACATTTTTTTCTGGTCTCTTCTGATTTCGCATAATGGACAAAACACAATTATGGATGAAAAAAGATAGAGACAATGTTCCAACAAGAACTGGAAATGTTTTTTGGCACACTATGCAAGAAAAAATGGAAATGAATAATTAGGGTGTTTAAAATATTTATAAAAAAAAAGGACATTGATTTTGGATTTTTAATTTTCATTAAACCAATTGAACCAAGTACAGGTAATCATTAGAAATAATACTGAAAACATGGGAAAATGTTATAAAAAGATCTTTATTGTAAAATAAAATTTTGTGGAAGGGCTGTTTTTAATACAGTACAGTCTTGCTTATCCGAGGTCGAGTGTACCTCGGTTAATCGAAAACTCGGACTCCCTTATAAATTAGACGGGAAAACATATGGCAAATTTTAAAATGGATGAAAACGTGGTCAATGAAGTAAAATATTACAAATTTAAATGCAGTCAATTAAAAATGCAATACAATACATACATATGTAAATTATAAAATGCAGTGATGTATAGTAAAGTTTCACAAAGTTATCTACGCCATTTGTCAAAAGCCTCACTTCCTCTGGATTGTCTCTTTTTCAGGAATACCTTGATAAATTACGGCTCTACAGTAATTTGATTTTGTGAAAGGCCCATTTCATGCATTTCATTTCTGTGAAGGGCCTCATTTTATAAATTTCAATTTTATGAAGGACCCATTTTATAGATTTGAATTTTATGAAGGGGCCCATTTTATTAAATAGAATTTTGTGAAAGGGCAGTAAAAGGGTCCTGATTTTTGCCTAGACCATCCCCTGCTTCAATAAATTGAGTGCTTAATATACTCCATTTTATTCATATATCTTTTCAAACAGATAATTCATGACAACAAGAATGGGGAAGCAACTTCAGAAGACAGTTTTTTTAAAGGATTGTGTCATCAATACATATTTCTATAAACTCACAATTGAAAGAGTAAGTTATGAATGTAAATATGATCAGGGTCCCAGAAATTTGAAAAAAAAACTGGTCACCAGCAAAATTTTCTGGAAGCCAGTAAAAAATATTCCTGCCTTTTTTTTTTTTTTTTTTGCATAAAAACCAAATATTTATGAGGCTATGATACATCAGGAAAACCTGTTTAAATTAATATCATGACACCGGCTTTATTATTTTCATAAACACATACACCATCGGCACTGATACATCATTACACTGACCAACAATTCAGCACCAGGATGCTCAGCATACGTAAACAGGAGCAGTGTAAAACAATTTGCTAAAACAGTGCACTAATTTAGTACCGAGTTGTGAAACATGCATGAAGACAAGTGGTGCAAATCTAACGGTGTATTTATTCAACACAGTGTTTCAAAATGTAGAGAAAGGAGAGGGAATCAAAATGGCAAGAGTTTGATTACATCGAGAGTGGAATAGGAGCCAATTCTTGGACCAACTTTTTCACCAAAATATTCAAATTAAAAAAAAAAAAAAATGTTGAGTTTTCATAAAGTTGAAAACATAGTCGCCAGTAAAATATATTGGTCGCCAATGGTGACCAGGTGACCATATTTCACGAGCTTTGGGTATGATAATGTGGAAATGCAAATAAACTCAAATTTTGCAAAATGAAAAAAGTGTTAAAAAAATTGTCTTAAAAAAAAAATATATATATATATAAAATCAAGACTGCTTAGGTATGATTCAAAGCTGTTTTTCAAAATAAAATAAACACTGCAGATTATTTTTGATAAATACACAACAACTTTTTTTTTTTTTTTTTTTTTTGGGGGGGGGGGGGGGGGGACAAAGTACATGAATAATAAAACTTTATCTAAAATTAAATTTGCACAAGCAAAAAACGTTATATAATAGTAGTTTAAAAATTACTAAATATAACACTATTAAAAATTTAAATTTTTAAAAACAGAGCAAACTTGATTAATTTATACAATAAAAATACCTTTAATGATGCTCTGTTATATCGCTATAGATCTTTCAGGGCGATCCGCCCCTTCTTCAATAGCTACATGGCTTTTGTCTTTCGTCGAAACTGGTCTCTCATCGTGCTTCTTTCTCTCGGTCTTGCTTTTCATAATTTGGCGCCACACTCCATCCAAATCTGCGCGCGACTCGTTCCCCTTACACGCTGAAGAATCTCTCATTATTTCTATTGTCTCTCGGTAAAAGGCGTAGTCTGGGTTGTTGTAATTTGCTAGTTTTTTTGTTTCATTAAATATAATATCTATTTTATTTTCCTTATTAACTTTAGTAAGGGCTGTGGTTGTTTTATCATATTTGATATCATTTTGATGCTCTTTAATTCTGGTTAATATTTTCCTTTTGGTTACTCCGATGTAATTTCCCTTCTTTTCATCTGTATATTTGAAAGGTATTTGATAAATTCATGAAGATGCATTATTAAAACTTGGCCCAAAATACATCCTAGAACAATCAATTAATTTAAATGATAGTATTGCAAAAATAGAAACAGCCATTAAAAAAGCCCCTGAACAAGCAAAAAGCCAAATCAGACATGTAGCCCAAAAAGAAATAGGAAAAACATTAAATAATCAGAGTATTAATAAAGCCGATATAAAAACCCTTAGAAATCTTAAGAAAAACGAGGACATAACATGCACACTAACAGATAAAACAAGAAAAATCACAATTTTAAATAGAGAAGACTACGTTAAAATGATGACAGAAGCTATCCAAGAAATAGGCACAACCACAATAAAAAAGGACCCAAATAAAAAATTAATAGAGAAGACGCACGAGCTAATAAAAAAGGGTAAATGGCCCAATAATCACCCACCATATATTAAAAACCATGCCCCCAACACCCCCCCCCCCCCGCCTGTTTGGTAGATACAAAGATCATAAGGACCCCCCAAAATTCCGACCAATTGTTAATAAACGCGAAGGCCCTACATATGATTTAGAAAAATATATGGTTAAAATTTACCGCGAACTACTACCCCCTACTGATAATAGTTTGGTTTCTACCGAAGATTTTATTAAGAGAATTAGGGAGCTTGATTTTAAAAATAATTATAAATTCGTAAGTTTCGATATAGTTAATTTATACCCCTCAATAGATGTAAAAGAAATATCCGATACCATAAATAACTTAATCAAAGAAAAATACGACCAAGAAACGGCAAACACATTATATAGGAAAAGAATTAAAAAACTCAATAATATCCCAAACTACCAAAAAACCATCCCAAATTTCACTTATTCCATACCATACGATCAGGGAATTTCAACCAAAATTAAAAATATAGCCAAAAAACACAACATAAATATACCTGTAAAACCAAATCCTAATATATACCAATTAATTCGAAACGATAAAGACATAACCCCCCCCTCTTGAAACAGCCGGAATTTATCAAATACCTTTCAAATATACAGATGAAAAGAAGGGAAATTACATCGGAGTAACCAAAAGGAAAATATTAACCAGAATTAAAGAGCATCAAAATGACATCAAACATGATAAAACAACCACAGCCCTTACTAAAGTTAATAAGGAAAATAAAATAGATATTATATTTAATGAAACAAAAAAACTAGCAAATTACAACAACCCAGACTACGCCTTTTACCGAGAGACAATAGAAATAATGAGAGATTCTTCAGCGTGTAACGGGCACGAGTCGCGCGCAGATTTGGATGGAGTGTGGCGCCAAATTATGAAAAGCAAGACCGAGAGAAAGAAGCACGATGAGAGACCAGTTTCGACGAAAGACAAAAGCCATGTAGCTATTGAAGAAGGGGCGGATCGCCCTGAAAGATCTATAGCGATATAACAGAGCATCATTAAAGGTATTTTTATTGTATAAATTAATTAAATATAACACGATAAAAATAATAAATAAATGCTCATACTTTTTTTTTTCCTAACATAATTTATTTTCTTTACATATTATGAATACAAAGTGAAACCTTAAAATATGTTGCTAAGAACACTGAGGCCTGCATCACTGATAATTTCCAAGTTTGTTTGTTTCTATAGAACTAATTGCCTATTTCATTTATTATTGTTATTATTATTAAGGTTTAAAAAAAAAGTTACTTGTTTCAATAGAGTGTAGTAGTACCAGTACAGCAGACAAAGATAACAAATCATATGCTATTGTATGTTGTAATTAATGTAAAATATAAAAACTCAAATATTACAACAGCTATTTCTATTATATACAGTCCGTTAAGAAATTATAAGACCACTTTAATTTTGTAAAGTATAAGAAAAATAAAGATTCTAATCATAATTTAAATACATAAAAGAACATATTGCTCTATATTTTTTTATAATTAGTTTGCAATAACTTGGTATAATGCAATAAATGTTTAATTAAAATATATATTAGAAATAAGTGAAAAATAACCTGTTAAGAAAATATAAGACCACTTGTCAAAAAACAAAATTGTATGAAAAATTTATATATTGGTCCTCCATTTTTCCTGATGACTTCAAACACTCTGCTTTTCATTGAAGTAACTAGGTGATTAAGTTCAGTTATAGAAATATTGTACCATTCTTTTACAATGGCTACTTCGAGTTCATTGGCAGATGAAAATTGTTTATTATTAGCATAAACTTTGCGAGATAATATACTCCATAGGTTTTCCATGGGGTTCAAGTCTGGACTTCAACTTGGCCGTGGCAAAGCATTATTATTTTTCTTTTTTAAACCACTCCTTTGTGGATTTAGATGTATGACAAGCAGCATTGTCCTATTGAAACATCCAGTTAGCACCACCTAATAAAGGTCCAAACGGTACCATATGATCATATAGCATAGACTGATATTGTGCAGAGTTCATATGACCCGAAATCCGCAGTAAATCTTACAAACACTCATAACTGAAAGCTCCCCCAAATCATTACTGATCCTCCACCCATTTGTCGACTGAAGCATTCTTTTGGTTCCTTCCTCAAGTCATGTCAATAGTGTTTTTGTAACCATCAGGACCATCAAGGTTATTATTTCTTTTCATCAGAAAATATAATTTGTTTCCACTCATCATTCCATGACATGACATTTTAGCCCATTTTAATCTTTCTTCTCGATGGCATTTCAATAACTTTGGTTTTTTCTTCAATTTCATATTAATATTTATTTTAAGACTCTTTCAGACTGTTACACGTGAAGTTTTCTTGCTGAAACATTTCGAAATTTCCCGAGTTGAAAGACCCTTTTTAGTTGACAGTCAAAAAATTTGTCTATTATCACGTGCCGTCAAAATATTTTTTCTACCAGATCGTTTTATTTTGTTTGAATAAACTTTTCTAATTATGGCATTATGAATGGCAGTTTTAGAACGGTTCATTAACCTCGCAATATCTCTTTCAGATTTACCAGAACCTTTATAAAATAAAATTTTTCTCACTTCGCACTCCGATAATTCTTTACATCGAGTTATCGTCAAATTAATCGTAGATAAAACTTTCAAAACTTTTGCCTTTGCTTCTTAGGTAATGATTTTACGAAATTCTGACGCATGCGCTTTATATTGAGTTTGACGTCATGTATAATATGCTAATTTTCTCAGGTGGTCTTATAATTTCTTAACAGTCATAGTCTTTAATTTTTAGAAAAATGAATAACTTTTAAGTAAATTTAATTTAATTTTAAAAGTTGGAATTAGTATAGGATGCGTTTTCTTATCAATTTTAAATACGCAACTAAAATTTTGCATATCATGCTCTCTTCTTCAGAAATGCACCAATACGCTTGTGGTCTTATAATTTCTTAACGCACTGTATATAAAGTATTGTTATTAAATACAAAATATTTTTTTTCTTCTTTGCTTATTTATTTTAAGCAACTAGCAGGTTTCATCTGCTTTGCTGGTTGCAATATTTAAATGTATATATATATGTATACACATATATAAAGAATTACTATTTATTTATTTTTTTAATCACCTTAAATAAAAACTAGAAAAAATTCTACTGAAGTCACTCTAAACCTCGCTCTGGGTACCTGCTGCTTAAAGCTGCATCTTTCCTGCGCACTCTGCATAAGGTCTGGGGATCCTGCTGCCTGCAGCAACATCTTCCCTAAGCACTTTAATTTGGGTATATATCAGATGACAGATACAGCTGCTGTTATTCAAGAACTACGATTTTAATTATGGCTGTAACTCAGCATCTAGTAAATATTTTAGTTTTGGCACTCATGTTCTTTTTACTACAGTGAAATACGTTTAACACGAAAACGCTTAACATGAAAAATCGGTTAACACGAAATGATATAGCGGTCCGCACAGTGTACTACGCTATTTAATACATTTTTGCTTCTTTTAACACGAAACAAAAATCGCTTAACACAAAAAAAAAAAAAAAAAAAAAAAAAAACTCGCTTTCGATCTTTAGTGACATGTCTGCTATAACAGAGATGCTAACGTTTTAATTTATTCCGGAGCATTTTTAACTCCACCTTTATTTCCATACCACATTTTTCTTTAGAGTAATATTTCCTTATTTTATCGTAGTTACATATTGTAGGAAAATAGTCTGTAAATAAAGTGGTGCGGATTAAAGGCGGGGACAAAAATGCTCCGGAATAAATTATAATGTTCGCAACTATGCTACATGTTGCCGTCGATGATCATGTGTGTACAGCACTGATAATGAGATTTTTGACATCGTTCATAATTAAAATGATTCCGCTTATGTAAATTTTGATGACGAATCTGACAACTGAATCAATGATGCAGTTGAACTGTTCCTGTCCCCTCTGCTTCAGAAATGAAGAAAGTAATGAGTATCCGCAGTTATTTAGATTGCATTCGAATTGAGAGATGAATAAAACAATGGATGATCTCAATCAATTTTTGAACAATATGGTGCTGAAAAAGACATTTCAGTTAAAGATATCTGAATTTTTTTCCAAAAAAAAACAACAATATTTATAATAAATTTTTATCCTAATGGATGCAAGTTAGTAGTAGTTTTACAGGAAATGAAAATAAAAATTGACGACAAGGAAAACATTGGCGAATTTTGTACTTTTTCTACAAATCTTTTTACACGAAATTCTTTTAACACGAAAAAATATTTCGGTCCCCTTAGTTTCGTGTTAAACGTTTTTCACTGTATTTGATTCCAACCAATACAATAAATAAATAAAATATTTTCAAATGAATTAAGAAAAAAAAATTAATTAAATTTAAACTTTAATAAATTTACTCCTTTCTACTACTTATATTACCATTTTCTCCAGTAAATAGAATAAACTATAACAATAATAATAAAAAAAATAATAAAGAAGATTTTCCTTTCAACAGAATTAATTAAATGAAAAATAATTAGTATAACAGCTGTTGTTTTGTGATGCAGACAATTAAAATGAAAGAATAAATTTAAGAAAATGAAACAGAAAAGTAAATAGATAAAATAAAAATATAATAATTTAAAAAAAATTCAAAATACAAAAAAAAAAAAAAAAAAAAAATCTTGATGAAATACACCTTTGCAGGGTCCAAGCTACTTTTTTGGCAAGTTTTGTAGATCTGCGATCAGTTGTCTGAGCTGCAGACAGACAGACAGACACACACTTCTCTTTGAGCAATAATGTAAGTATAGACATATAATACTTTGTAGTATAATAAAATAAACACCAAAATAAGAACATGTATTTCTTCATTTAGCTTTTCCCTCTGTTGCATTGCTTTTGTCATTAATGCATATTTTATAGAATTTAGTCTTTAAATCAGGTTTTAGTCAAGTGTTAATAGTTCACTTAATTTCATGTATTTGTATAAAGCTTGTAGATTGTTTTTTTTTCTGTTCTTTGTGTATTATTAAGAGGTACGACTTGTAAAAAACATTTAGCAAATGACAGGATATATGTTACTGATGAAAAATTAAATTCTGAAAAAGTGATTTTAGTCATTAAATTAATTACAATACGGATAAGCTGATTTTTATTTCTTGTGTCTCATTTGGTGAAAATTGGGCCTATGAACTGTAAATTCTTGGCATACACATGCAGTACAACAAAAAGTTACACCTTTTGCATACAACATACAATTAGGTCCCCTGATGACATATTGTATTGTTGTATGCCTACATTTCATAGAATTTTCATTAATTTTTCTTTCTTTTTTTTCAAATTGTTCTGTTCTTCAAATGATATTATTTCATTTTTAGCAATGTCTGAAAAAGTATTAAAATTTAATACTTTATATTAAAATTTCATTGAAATAAAATTTTAAAATAATATATAAAACAATATTATAAATAAATAATAGCAAAAATGTCCTTAAAAAAAGGAGGAGGTTGTGGCAAAAGTATATTGACTATATAGATTTATAAAAACACATGTATGCATACAAATTTATAATATTAAATCAAACAATAAGATACATACAGTGTACATAGTCCAAAGATGAAGGATCAAATGTATTGAAATGGATACCCCAGAAATATGCCTTCACAATAACAAACATCATGAGGTATATTACAGACAATGTTCCTGAAAAGAAAGCAAGGAGTATAAAAATAATTAAATTTCGTCATTAGGTTAATAATAATAATAATTAATTGGGAAGGGGGAATATTTTTCCTCCCCAGAGAAGCCATGCGGATAGAATGATCTATATTAATAAAATCAGACTTTTGTGTGTAAATTTCTCAGAATAAAACAATTTTGCGATATATTCATATTTCACACATCACAAAAGCCAAAAAATGACTTCAGAATTTTTTTTTCTGTGTGTGTGTGGGTTGTTTTGTCCATATGTCTGTAACGCTATTTTTGTCTAAGTACCACATGAGAATGGATGGGCGGAATTAAACAACACTTGGCAGGAATTTAGGTCTGTATCCAACTTAAAATTATATCTATCAGCGTTTGTGAGAAACCCTCCCCTCGTTCCTCACCCCCTGGAGGAGGTGCAAGAGGCAAAAAGACTTCCCTAAACATAACTCAGCTCCAAATTACTTCACAGTAAACAAATTGCACATGGGTAGTACAAAAAACCCTTTTTCTGTGATTTTGGAATTTTTTATTTTTAAGATGGACGGAGAGACCTCTCCTACCCCCCACCCCCCTCCCAGAAAAGTGGATTTTTTTTTTTTTCAGCAAGTAAGAGTGCTAACTGGATTGAATTAATATAAATAAATAATTTCCTTTTCTCTTATCTTTCAAAATTACATTTTGTTTTAAAAGTAAATTATGTATATTGAAGTTACTCTGATATTTTTTATGTTGCGTACCTTCAGTGAATCTTTGTACATCTGTTGCCAATAGAACATCAGGGGGAAATCACAGACAATTACTGTTTTACATTCATATGCTGGTAAAGAAGAAAAATATTTCTTTTGTTGAGATTGATCTTCCATGTTTCCACCAGTAATTCAAAGATTTTAAAATAATTTTTATTTTCAGGGACAATATAAAAAGGTTTAGAAATAAAATGGTTTTTGAAAATTCCCCCTCATAATTACACCAAAAAACCTTTTTGATTATTAAAATATTAGAAGGTCTACCTGGCCCTCCTAAGATTGAAGTAGAGCTTATAAAATTCTTGAACTAAAGAAAAAAACAAAGTAAAAAAAAGTATGAGATGGAATTAAAATTAAATAAAAATAAAAATCTTCCAGCTTTATGAATAAATGGATTACAAACCCAACCAAGGGAATTGATAGAACATATTGACAGATCCAAAGAGCTTCTGTGTAAACAATAATCTTATTTTTTTCTGAAGGATCCTATATATGTTTGAAGTTCCTATACTGCAGCATGTTACATATACTGCCTGTACTATCATTATATAATATCCTAATTATAATATGTATATGAAATATGAATCATTACATGTACTATCTCAATAAAATCCTAATTATAACAATTTGAACTCATTGTCAGAATTTAAACGAATAAAACTACAACTAAACAATTAATTTAAATAAATAAATAAAGTGTCTGCATATTCTTATTTTACTTTATTTTTGATAAAAAAAAATATATATTGGTGTTTCAGTGATCTTGTATCTGTTGCTTGGCTTCTACTATGCTTAATAGATCATCTTTATTATATATATATATATTTACTTATGCATAAGTAATAAAATTGGACCCCCCCCCCTCTTTTTTTTTTCTTAAATATTTCATATGTAAATACATATATTTTCTTTTATGACTGGAAAAATAAACGGAATGTATTATTTATTTATTTTTGGCATCAATTTTTTTTTTTTTTTTTTTCCCTTCTTTTTAATAATTTTAAAGTTAAAATGGAAATTTTATTTAATATTTTTTGAACCAATTATTTCACTGAACTAAAGCATGTAGATTCAGATAGATTTTGTCATGACTAATAAGTGTACCAATTTTCATAGCGATTAGTGAATAGTGCAGCTTTGTGTAGGGAACTAAAAATCTGGACAGACTTTCAGTTTTACATATATAGATTTTGCTATAAAGTGTTTCATTGAAAATTAATTTAAGAACATAAATATTTTGTTAAATTTCATAAAGGCAAACATAGGTGAAGGACCAGTAGTTGTTTTGCACTAAAACTTGCTCAATAAAAGAAAATTAAAAACAGACAATTTCCTTGATAATAAAGCTTTATTTAAATTTTGATAGCATATTAAAATATTATATGAAATGTCATTGCATTAATCCAATGAATAACTTAGTGCTTAATGGGTTTATATATTTTCATATAACATTTTATTTTGGTCAGTTATTTTAATTTTTTTAGGAAATGTACAGTTTAAATGAAACTTTTGCTGTCAAACTTCTATAGTTAGGGGTAAATTATGCTAGTTATACATCAAAATAAACAATCCTCATTAACCCATTAACGCCAAGTGTCCTCATTTGAGGACAGTTGCTTTTTAGTGATAATTTATAGCATCACTCTAAATGATCCTTCAAAGATTTATGCGCTTGCTATTAATTATTATTTTATAATTTTAATAGCTATTTTCTTATTTTTCAATCATCGCACATATATTTACTTTTTGTGCAAATAAACCAAATTAAGTTAAGTTGAATATAAATATATATTATAATAGATTACTTTTGAGGTCTTTGACAGCATATAATAAGAAATTATTCTATTATCTCGAAGTTTTTCATCGGAATATAAACGTCCTCAAATGAGGATAGGCTTTAAATTTAAAACTATCAGAAGAATTGCGAAACTTTAATATATTTTGTAAAACTAATTCGAGCGTTAACAGGTTAAAGTTTATACTGTAACTTCATACGTATCATAGGAGCATGAAATAGCTTACTCTTAAGTAATAAGAACAAACAAGGATGACAAAGATCATATTTATTAAACGAATAAATAAATATTCTATTAACAGAATACAAATAATAAATTTAAAATGTAATTTTAAATAATAAATGATATAATTTTTATTAAATTCATTTTCATCGAATAATTTTCTGGAATGATTGATTTTACTAACTCTTATAAACATTAACTAACATATTATTATAACATCATCTGTAATAACAATATATATATATATATATAATGCATGGAAGGGGTCTATAAAAAATAAAGTTAAGTTGAAACAATGATTAATACTTATTTTAAGATTGCTAATATTAATATTTAATATTTTTCAGAAGAACATTGAATCTGAATTGAGTAAATAAATCTAATTTATCTGAAACTCTGAAGAAAGGAGGGGTGGGGTTCTTTAGAGTAAGCAGTTACATTAACTAAAATTGACTCTTATCTTTAACACAGCGTTATTATCATATTTTGAAGAACATATTATAATTTCTACCTTCCTTCACAGCACAAAATATTTAATTTAAAAAATATAATATATATTCAAAAATTGGTTACTTCCAAACCAGTGGTTCAATAAATAAATAATACATTAGTGTGTCATACAGTACATTAAATTATCAGACTAAAATATCAGATTTGTGATTTTTTTTTTTTTACTTTTGGTTTTTGAAGAATTTATGTGTTTTAAACTATCATGAACATGATTTGATCATTTTTAGACAATCTCTCTCTCTCTCCCTGTGTTATCAAAATTTTGAGGAAGCTATATCTTCACAAAGAATGCACAGAATTCCATGTAACTTTATATAGGTAAAACATGTATTAAAATTGGTGCTGGTAAGATTTTAATACATATTACTCAGCAACAGGGTTTAACCTGGCAAAAAAATTACTTTAGCATTTTAGCGAAAATAGGCAAGCACTATTTTACCTTTTTCGAAAGTTAATTAATTCTTTGGATACCATTGATTTCTTTTACTTAGCCTTGTTATCCTCAGTTTTGTTTCTATACCTTTTGTTCATTGATGATTTTAACCAAGCATCCATATTTGTGACTTTAAAAATATGAATCAGGGATCTATGTTTTGATTTTAACAACAGAAAAAGAGGTACTCATATCATATGTGTAAAATGAAAAAGCAATTTAAAAATTAAGTAAAGTGTAGTGGTAGATAATCGTGAAATACTAGAGCTAAGAATGCGTCTATGAAGCAAATTCTGAATTCTGACATACTTTTAAATATTTTTGCATTTAAATTCAATCATTAAAAATAAATCCAAATTACTCTAATATAAATAATATTCCCAAAAATTTCAGTCCTTTCGTAGTTTTTGCCTGCAAATATTACAAAAAAAAAAAAAAAAAAAACCCCGAGTTATTATATAAAGATATTTTATACAGTTATCCAGTTTTAGCTTTTTAGCGAAATTCTGACCAACATGTTTTAGCAAAATATGATACCTTTTAGCAAAATACTAAAAAAACTAATGGCAGTTTAAACCCTGCTCAGCAAGTGTCACTGCTATAATGCCATTCCCCCTATTTACGGTAATCTGTATCTTAGCTTCTATAGTATATAAGTGCACCTATCATATTGATTGTGATTCAAATTGTGTGTTTATGGGCCGATAAGCAGTGCTGCTGTTAGAGCTGTGTTATAATTTCCCCCATTTACAGGAAGATTACATTTCAGTTTCTATAGTGTGTAAACATATTATATTTGATATACAAGATGGTCATTATGAAAAAATATGCATATTTCAGATGGGTGCATATTGGCTAATAAGCTGTGCCATTATACAGTCCTTTTTAGGTATTAGATAATTTTCCGACCAATCAAGAATAATATGCTAGAAAGTTCTGTGATGGCCACAGTACTCTAGTTCTTTATGTCATATATTTATTCCATAACTAGTTTTAAGAATAAAAGATTTTTGGCAGATGAAAAATATTCTATCTAAAATATAGTTCATCTCTCAAAAAAGATTTTTTGACAGATGAATTATACCATTAAATTAAGTATGCATTCAATTATTCAAAACAAACGTTTAATGTACAGTTATATCAGTAGAGATCATATTATAAACTCGTTATTGGTAGGCCAGAGAGCTGATATAGTTGACTTCCAGCAACTAAATCTTTTTTTTTTTTTGAATGTCCACATAGTTATATGTCATTTTATTATACAGTTTTTAAGTATTTCTTTTTATTGTTATGAGGTTTATACTTTTTTTTTTCCTTTTATAATATCATTTTTATATGGGTTTTTTTATGCTCCACTCTCATGCATCTTTGAAGCATGGAGAGCAATGAAGTCTTTGAAAAAAAAAAAATAATAATAATAATTATAAACTAAAGAAACCGCCAAACAATCATTTGCAAGTACTACATAACTACCATATAAATACTCACTTATTTTTTCTTATTTAGGTAATTTAAAGTTTTATTAATTACATAAGATAAAATAATGAAAGACTTTAAGAGCTTTACCTAGAGCATTTAACTTTGTAAAGAATGTGGGAGATTTCAAGCTGACGAGAGGTGCAAAACAGGCTGCTATATAAAAAGGTATTGTTCTGTCCATATCCCAGTATTTATAGAATATAATGCTAGATGAATTTCCAGGAAGAGATGTCAGGAATACAGTAGTATTAACAGGGATAGATGTTGGACAGTACACTATACAAAGAGAAAAGATATAAAACACTATCATCAGTATACAGCATGTACATATTACTGATAAATCTAATAGCTATACTTATTATGGTTGGGCATAATTTAAAACCATCATTATTTAAGTGATGATGGTTATACAAGTTATTATATAACAGTATTATGTTATTATATAAGTTATATACTAATGGATAATTTATTACTAGAGGTCAAACTATTTTACCCCTTTCCTTTTTAGTGCAATTAAGAAAATTTACAATGCTTTTGCTAATAAAATATATTTTTAAAATAACCTAAGTAATACAAATTATTAAGAAAAAGAACTCAGAACAGATAACTACAAAATATGTGATATTAGACCAAAAAAATTTGTTGATTTATTTACACAGTACACTAATAGACAGTACATTTTGGCCCTACAAGTTTAATGTGGTATGAAATAATGGAAAGAATAGATAAAAATATGAATACAACTGAAAGTATAATGAAGTTTTAAGAGCCACATAATGAGCAATGACGGGCTTAAGTATAATATATGCAAAGAATAAGCAATAAAAAATAAAGACTGTCAGTATGTATTCTAACTATAAACGTTAGTTCTCTTATTTTCTCTACAAGCTGAATTAAAATATTCAATAAAATTATGATTTGCTATTGAAACTTTAAAAATGATGATCAATTTTAAAACGTAGATAAACTTTTATGTCAAAAATGAATAATACACAAGACACTTCTACATAAAAGATATTTTATTGTACATTAATTGGTGCTACAGTTATTGCTAGCATTGATTTCCCTCCCTTCCCCCTAGCATAGTCTAAATACAAAGGCTTAGACAAGCAGTAGAGGCTATGGGGGTTCCAACCCCCTACAGATGTTCAAAATTAAATAAATTTTCATTTTTGACCACTGAAGCGAGCTAGGAAGTCTATTTCAGCCCTCTGCAGATGATGCCTCTGGGGGCTGTCTATATATATTTATATTTATAGTGAAATACCGCTCAACTGCCCCCTCAACCTTCATGGAAGATAGATATGTATTTGGTGAGGGGTGAATAAATGGTAAAAATATTAAAAAATATAGAAATTTACATGTATTTCTCCGTTAAAATTAAGTGGCATTAAAATGATTTTAAAACAAAACATACTTTTTTAAGTTGCAATGATTTAAAACAAAAAATTAAATGCAGTAAATTTTTAATAAAGAAGCACCACAAAACTGGCATTGTAAAAATTATTACTTACAAACTTTGAATAAACACCATAAAATGCAATAAACTCGCAACAATTGTTTCGGGTCGAAAAAACACACGACCCTTCATCAGGCAAATAAAGTAAGCACGAGTGCTGCGGTCAATGAAGGGTCGTGTGTTTTTTTGACCCGAAACAATAGTTGAGAGTTTATTGCATTTTATGGTGTTTATTCAAAGTTGGTAAGTAATAACAGTAAATTTTTGATTAACCGGCATTCAAAAAACTAGGAAAATTCTGAAAATAATTTTGTTTCTCCTTCCAAAACATTGCTTAAAAATACTTGCTGTTATTTTAGGAAGCTTATGGTTTCTATTTTCAAATAATCAGTGTCTGATTTAATATATACAAATCAATGTTTATATTTGAAAGGCAAATGATAATAAAGAAAAATGAATAACATAAAAAACTGTTTTGAATGAAACATACAGTCAAGCATAAAGGGACGTTTATTCAGTATTTTAAAAATAAGAAATTGATCTATAAAACAGAGGGGGGAATTTAATCGAGGTAGGGGGCTTTTGTGGTATTTTATGGTACATGATTCATAGCTTTAGAAACCATGCATGCAAGAGATTTTTTCCAGCATGAAAAATAAATAAATAATTTCATATAACTAAAAAATGGTCATAGAAAGTTGAAATTTGTATTTAGAATTGTTATAACATCTAATTGTGCATCTAACTTTTTGGTTATTATGTAACCTTCCAATTTTGGGAGAGTCGAAAAAGCTTAAAATTTTTTTGTCTCAATATGGCCTAACCTGCGATATCACCATTTACGAAAAGGATACCTTACAGGTTCTATCACGTATAAATGCACCGAATTTGATATGCAAGATGCATATTATGAAAAATTATGCAGATTTGGTTTGGGTGTTTATTGGATGATAAGTGGTGCTACTATCATTTAAGAACAATGATTTTATAGATGGCTAGGTTATATCTCGTAATTGAATGAACGGTTCTGGCACCCTGTATTAAGGAAATTTACTGACACATATTTTCCAGCTCCTTGCTTTGTTATAATAAAATTTTAAATTAAATAAATTCATAATTGTTAATAATATTACTAAAATTTTAAATAAATTAAATGTTATAAATTGTAATTAAATTTGAAATTTAATAAATTTAATCCTTCCCCGTTTTAGATATTTCAACAGAATAAAATAAGTAAGTCTACATAATAATACTGCTACAAAGGTTACAAAGGTCTTATCAGAACTGTTGAGCGAAAATACACGTAAAGATAAGAGGAAAATAATGGCATCTATTGCTTTCTACAGACACTGACCTTCACAATCTTTCTGTTTTCAAAACTTCTCACATTAATTTTTCTATGCATAATTTTGAATTACAAAAATATTTCTTTACAATTTTCTTTCCATTTAGGAATAAAAAGTTACATCAAATTTAGGCTAGGATTTACTTAAGTCAAGGAATATCAAAACATTCTGATTAATAATCTTTTGTAAAGTCGTTATTACACAAATCAGCATGTGTTATAGCAATTCCAGGTGTCACAGGATTGGGAGCTCCACCTCTAACTTAGGGTTGAATGAGGAGGAAGAATGATGTCTGAGTGACCTTAGCACTTGTAGCATTTCATTGGTTTATGAAGGCAGACAGATTTTTCTGTCAACAATGTTGCTTCAGTGAGAAAAAATTGCTTGGTTTTGGGAAATTTTTTTCTCCCAACACTTCAACATGGAAATGCATGAAATTGCTGCAATATTGTTGCTTTATGTAATAAGAGCTTTAGGCTAATCAGATTGGGATATAAGGCTTGAAGTGGATTCCAAACTACTATGAACCTCCATGTCTGAACTGATATTCAAACACTTTTTGTTTATCTGTTTTCAAGCTTTAATGTCCAAAGCAGTCAAAATGAAACTATGAAATGGAACAAGTAGCAGTAACAAAGTTACTGGAGAATTAGATTGAATATGATATCAATTTTCTTACCAGCATATTAACCCCTTAACTGCCAAGACATACACATCACATCTTCCTTCATTTCACTAATCAGTAACCAGGATGTACTACTAACTTCTGGCCAGTACCATGTTATATCACTTGTATATCACTGACTAACCCATTTCAAATATGCACTTATTACTGTGTAGTGAATGGTGTATGGGGTGACCCTGATCACTGAACTGAAATTAGAGGATGTATGCTGCATATGTCCTGGCAATCAAGGGGTTAATGTCAATTTTATCGACATTTCATTCTTCTGGGGATCAAGAACACTAATATGGATTTTTTTTTTTTTTTTTTTTTTCTGTAGTTCATGTTCATTATGTGGATAATGATTTTAACGTAACATATTTTAAGAAGCAAAACATGTTTTGATTAATCTTTTATTAAAATATCACTATGACTATTTGAATAAAAAATTCTCAGCAATTTTTTAAAATAAAGAATTAAAGAATACACATGGTACATTTTAAAATTTACAGAAATATGTCTTTATTCAATAATTATGTGAACCTTTTATTAATAATAATAATAAAAAAAATCTAGTAGTAATAACATATTATTCCTTTAATATTGATGAATTTGCAATTACTATGTTTTAATATAATCAAGTATGCATAAAAACATGAATAAAAATTTATATTTACAAACAATTGCAGTGTTTCATAGAAATAGTAACATATTAATAATATCTGTAACATAATTAAATAAGTTACTTTAAAGAAAAAAGTATGAAACAATTAAAAATGTTACCGATTTTTTTTTTCTCCCCAAATTGTATTAAATTATTTATTTAACAACAACATTTAATAATAACACACTACAAAAAAAAAAAAAAAAAAAAAAGATTACCATCAGTGTAGTTGCTATCTTCTAAATAGACACCACTACCAGAATTGAGGGATTCTAAAAAATATACCAAAACACTATCAAATTCAGGCTTAATGAATCAACAAAATTGAATAATTTTATTTACATTAAATATTCAGTTTTAATTTATTTAAATTTGCTGTACTACAGTTCTGATGGGCGAGATGAAATATAAAACTAATACATAAATAATATATGTTTGATTTTTTTTTTTATGATCTACATATTCAGTTCTATATACTAGGGCTCCAAATTAACAGTGGTCCGGAACCACTAAAATATTTAACAGACCAGTGAAGCTTTTTAATATATTTATTTTTCACTTTTTTTTTTAAATTGCCTGTAAATCTGTTACAGAATTGTATGGTATGATAACAGTAAGTGTAGTACTCCATTATGATTATCAATATCACCTATTCTGTGTAATTTGTCATTTAATTTCACTTTAAAAACTTTTTTTAACTTTTAATATTAAATACAATAGGGTAGGTGCTCCAGTGATTGGCATGCTCCCATAATTGACATCTATTCCAAAATAATTAATAAATAAGAAAAAATAATAAAATCATATATTTTACATATAAGAATTTTAACATTTTATGTCAAACACTGGAGCATAGGGTGCTACTAACTGGTAAAATGACTAACTAGCAGTGTCAAACACTGGAATATAGGGTGCCAATTACTGAAAAAATGAAAAACTGGCAGTGTCAATTACTGGAAATTACAGTGTCAATTACAGTGGGTGTGAAATAAAAATTCATAAAAATAAAAAAAAAATGTTATCAAATGCATATATTTTAACATACAAACATACATATGGTTCTGAATGTCTTTCATGTCATATGTACTAACTTAAGATTTCTAAAAATATTTTGTGATGACTAGAACATTAAAAACATCAGAGATTGCTCTAAAAGTGTCAATCACTGGTGCACTTACCCTACTTTATGCTAGATATATAACATTTAGCTCATTATTAAAGCATCAATTTTTGATTTATATAAGATTTTTTTTTGTATTTTTTAACTGATTTACAAAAAATCATATCTGCCATATAAATTTATCTTACACGGCAATTATTAAAATTTTACAAATTTTTAAAAATATAATTGAATGTGTGAACGGATCAGTAAAAGTTTGTACAGAGCAATAAAATCTTAAAATTACTGGTCCTGCGGTCCAATGACTTAATTTTCTTAATTTCTACCCCTGTATACAGTTATTAAAAATAATTAATTATTTCAGAGAATAGAAAAAATGTGTGAAAAAAATAACAACAGTTTCTTTTTAATAAACATTAAAATGTAGATCTAGCAGTTGTGTTCAATTTGAATAACTGATCACAACATATTCATGACTAAGATTTACATTAGCATGATGATAATTGTTGTCAAGTCATTTACAAACATGCCACCAAAGTCACCGACATGGGTAACAAATTTGTTGTCTAAAACATTCTTATAAACATATTTTTTCTACCTTTTATTTATAAATAGTATTTATAAATTAAAGACATCAAAACAAATACAAGGAATTGAAATTTACTTGTTTAAAACAAGCTTCTAACTCCAATATTCATTACTTGTTAGATAAACATTGTTAAAACTCAATAATCAAATTCATTTTTTTTTTTTTTTTTTTTTTTTTAAGTTTTACATTAGCAATGTTTTCAGTCTAGTATACTGTGTTGTTTCTTTTACACTGCACTTGTGCAGGGGTCTGTCCAGACTTTTCGAACAGGGTCCTGTTTTTGTGAAATTGTGAAAAACTCTACACGTATTTTTGTGAATATAAATTTTGTGTGAAAATAAAGTTCTTCCAAACTTTTTGGCTAGGGTAAAAATTGTGAAAAATATAATTTTTCAAAATAAAATTATAATTAAAGTTTCATTTTAGACAATGACAGTTCATTTTTATAAAACTAAACTTAAATATATGCATATAAACCCTTAATAAATTAGAAATTGAATATCAGCTTTTCGGGGAAATACAGCAAAACATCTGATTTTTCATAGGCAGTCTGTTCGTTCCATGAACGATTAGTTTTTAAATTGAAATAGATTTATCAAAGGTCTATTTTTTAGGATAAAAAATTTTGTGAAGGGTCCTGTTTTATAATAAATAATTTTGTGAAGGGTCCTGTTTTAGGATAAATAATTTTGTGAAGGGTCCTGTTTTGGAACAAATAATTTTGTGAAGGGTCCTTTAAAGGACCCAGATTTGCCTCTAGACAGACCCCTGTTGTGCATACCTTTTTTCTTTTTTTACTATATGAAAGCTTATGCTTAATTATATCAACTTAAAATAATTTTTGTCTGTTTTTGCTTTATTTATTTTTCATTTTTCATCTTTCAGTTTTTTTTTTTTTTAAATGCATTTTACAACAAGATTTAAAAAATCATGTCTTCAGTAATTTATATTGTTAAATTGATTACTGAAATTAAATTTCTACTTTTGCAGCGATTACTATTTATAAAACAAAAGTAAACAGGAATTTTATTTTGATACATCGACTTAAGTTTCTGTACTGAGTTTGTATAAAAGCATTTATAGTAATTATAGTAATATTATTTATAGTATAAAGCATTTATAGTATAGTTTGTATAAAAACATTTATACATTATATATTCAGCAGAAGAGTGTACAAAAAGTATGCACTTGTTATCAGGGCTGATTGTGACTTTACTTAAAAATTCTGAAATTAGATAAAATGAGAAAAAAAAAAAAAAAAAAAAGCCAATTAAAATTTTTTACGATTGTAACCAAAATAATACTTGTAAAGTTTTTGTAAATTTAAAAGAGCACTAGTAAATTACAAAAGATATATTTAAATTTCAATTATACAACCATTTTTTCTAACATTCACTGGAAAAAAAAAAAAAAAAAAAAAAAAAATCCTGAAATTAGAAAATATGTGAGGCAAAAAATCTTGAAGTCAGGAAAAAATCATACCCACATCACCCCTGTGTTATGTTTTTGATCACTAAAGCATAACACAGGTTTTTTTGGATGACTAAATTTTCACTACTGGCATCGGAATTCATGCCAGCAGAATGAAAAGTATAATTCATTTATGACCAGGGTTGGGTTTCTTCTGGAAGAAACTAGTTTCTTCCAGGACAGTGGAAGAAACTGGAAAAAACCGGAAGAAACTGGAAGAAATGGAAGAAACCGGAAGAAATGGAAGAAACCAACCAAAAGACAAAACAGATGTTCAAAATTAAAATTTATGAACTATATAAACTCAAAGTATAAATATAATGCCAATTCTAAACTATAATTCAATTAATATCAAAAATATCTTTAGAAAAATAAGTTATTTGATATCAAACACTAAGTATATACAGGTGATGGGTTTTTACTTTTCAATGCTAATATTTTTAGAATTTTTTGCATAGATACTATCTCATAATATTATTATACGTTCAAACAATACAAGTGATAATAATTATAGAATTTTTAGCCATAATATTTGCCCCTTTTTTTTTTTTTTTTAAAGGATACAACTTTTTTTATAAACTCGAAGCTGGTACCCAATGAACTGTATCAATAAGTAAGATACCTACTTTTAAACTGTCCTGCAAGCTCTATAGGATAAAAAAAAAAAAATCCATAGTTTGTATTTATCTATTTTAAGTTGCAAAATAAAGTGCAGTATTGAACTACGAAAAAACTTTTCATTTGTTTTACAGTCAACTCCCTCTAACTCTCAAAAGTTTTGTCCAGAGGTTAAGCAGATAATAGGAATTTGCAAATTAGAGATCATTGCCTTTGTTTACAGTTTTCTTTTGCAGATACAGAGTCAGTTATTATTAATTAAATAGACATCAAAACATAAAGAGGATTTTAAATAAATTTTAGAATAAATATTTCTTCAATATTAATAAAACTAATCTATCACATTCATATATGATGGTAAATAATTTAAGCATATTCAAATAATGGGTATCTATAAAATGTAAACAAGCATATTTAAAAAATACGAAACAAAATATTTTTGAAAGTCTGGAAATAATATTCATCGCTGGTTAATTTTGTTAAACATTCATGTAATAGTGGTTTATTTTCAACGCTAGTCTGTATGAATTGCAGGATAATAAATATAAGAATGCTACTCTCCCCGCCCCCTTCTCCATTTGTGTTTCAAAGTAAGGATTATGCTAAAAGTTTGATAAAAAAAAATTATAAGATTAAAAAAAAAAAAAAAAACTTTTTATATACCATGTTTTTAAATTTTCTGATGAGTCATTAATAAAATATGTGAGGCTAAAAAATAATATTTAAGCACGCGGAATCAGTTCAGTGAAATAATAATAATAGTGAAAAAAAAGTTGGTTTTAAAAATAAAATATTACTTCTTTTAGAACAACATATAGTAGCATCGTACATTAGCACTTATCAATGTGTATAAAATTTTAAAATTGATAATGACGTCAATTTTTGTGAAATGCATAAATTAACTTTTTATAATTTTTTCACATTCATGTTGAATTAAATGTATTTATTTTTATGTCGAAAGAAAATGAACTCGTAATTTTTTTTTCGGCAACAATTGAATTATAGCTAATTTTTTAATGACTATTTTATTGCTATAAAGAGCTTATTATTTTCATATTTTAATTAATTAAAAGAAAACTATTCGAAAAATCGAAAATCTGACTTCAAAGTATTGTGCTGTCACCAGGTTCTGAGTTACTGTGAATGTTTCAAAGCTAGTATGGAAATTAGTTAAAAATAGATTGCAAGATTTGTACCGGACAAACAAACATACAAACAAACAAGAATCGAAGTTAATAAAAACATGGTAATAAAAAGTAAAAATGTGAATTTTTTTTTAAATATGAGATGTAAATTCCTTTTAGATTAAAAACTCAATTACGGATTAGAAGGATTTGCAGATTATAAATCTGCAGATTAGAGGGAGTTGACTGTACTGTATGTGACTATAAGGAAAATAAAGTTTTTGATGACATTTTGTAATACAGTAAATAGTAATTATTGCATACTGGTTCTTTTAATTAACTGGATTACGTTAAAAGCTGTTTTATCAGAAAGTATAAGCAAGTGATCCAAATTATTATTTATTACCAGTTAAAGAAATAAAGCTGTCTAAATTATAAAACTTTATACTGTTTAAATTGAAATGGATTTTTTTACTGGATTTTGAGTATTTTGGAACATAATCATCAGATACCGAGGCTCATTAGCTCATTTTGATAAAAAAAAAACTCATAATTATTAACTAAATATGTTATTAAATTTGTATAGGTATATTTAAAGTTACTTAAAGTTGTTTATAAGATCAATGCATCTATTGTATCTTACAAATCTGCAATTTATAGGATAAATTTTTAAGAAAAACAGTTTCTTCCATTTCTTCCACTTGGAAGAAACCTATTTCTTCCGGCCGGTTTTTTCCGCCTTGGAAGAAACTTGCCAACCCTGTTTATGACATATAAATTAAAAAAAAAAAAAAAAATCATACCAAACACATAAACTCCAATAAAATACAAGAAATTAGACATCAGCACCCAGTAAACAACTGCTCCTCCTAGAAGAGGAATTAAAGAGAAGAAAGCAGCTATCCATTCAGCCCATGGACCCAGCAAATATCGACATAGATCAGGAAATTCAACTGCACTAGGTGGGAATTCTAGGCAAAATGTGAAATTATTTTTAGAAGCAAATACAGCATGCAAAAAAACTAACAAATATATAAATAACACAACATTAAAGTTTTTTTTGGGAAAAAAAATAGTATTTTTATTTCCTAATCTAATAAAAGGCTTTAAACAAGAAAAAAAAAGTTGACTTGAAGGTAATTCTTTATTTATTATTATTATTATAATCAATACATTCAGGGGTAAATCAAGTTTTAATTTTTGGGACCCAATTTTTTGTGAACTTTTTATTTATTTTTGTGGGGGGAGGGGGGAGGTGTACAATCTTTTGTTTCAGCAATCTATCTATATAATGTTTAATATCAAGTTAATAGTGTTTTATTAAATTAACTATAGGCTATTATTGGACATAACACTGAAAACATGGACATTTTTTTTATAAAAGGATAGATTTTATAAACCATAACTTTGTGAAAGGGCCATTTTTAGGAATTTCTTCCTAAATCAACATCAACTTCTGGTATTGTTAAATTATATCATCAATTAAAGCATAATAGTAGGAACAGTAGAAAAATGTTACAGTAAATGTGTTAGAACTGCATAAATAGTAATACAATTCATCTTAGTGTTGAAAATTCCATAATAATTTCTCAATTTATTTTGCAGATAGAAAAAGAAATTAAATGATTAATATATACAACTACTAGCACACCCGGCCACACGTTGTTGTGGCTAAGTTATACGTTGAATTATATTGCAGTAAACTATTCAATGCAGTCAAATTATTATTTATGAATAAAGATGAAAGCATTGTAGCTGATGTCAAAACCAGGATTGAGATTTGAACCTTAGGTCAAAATTTGGAAGCGACTGATAAACATTTTCGTAGAGTTGATATTAAGCACAAATTAATTTTATTGTAGGGTCTTATAAATTTTAATGGAGAAGTGAAACATATTATTTCTAATGCAATTTAGGATAAAAATGCAAAAATGACTAATATATAAATTAAATTATATTAAAATTATATTACAATAAAAGTATAAAAGAAGCAGACGATTTTAAAAATAAATTTTTATGAATGAGTGAAGTATAATATGTCTAAAACTATTTTGGATTAAAATTCTAAAATGACTAATATGTAATTTAAATTTTTATTAAAATTCTATTACAATAAAAGTATAAAAGAAGCAGACAATTTTAAAAATAAGTTTTTATGAATGAGTGAAATATAATATGTCAAACTATTTTGGATTAAAATTCTAAAATGACTAATATGTAATTTAATTTTTATTAAAATTCTATTAAAATAAAAGTATAAAAGAAGCAGACAATTTTAAAATCAATTTTTATGGAGGAGTGAATCGTATATGCTATTATGGATAATTTTATTATAAAATGATCTCATTATTTTAAATATTTTACAGATGGCAACAGCTGTAGTTATAAAAAGGAAAACAATATGGCTAAGCCAGAAAAATAATTAAATTTGATAAATATTTTAAAACTTTAAAATAGGATGGATAGTTGGGTTTTACGTCGCACTAATGCTGTGCAGATAGGCAATTGGCGATGGTCTGGGACACACCCCTAGATGTAGTCTGGAGACATGCCATCACAATTTTAATCCTCCTCGGAAGGGATGGCTCTCCCGCTTAGGTGACTCCCAGAGGTATAATTTTTGATGGGAACACGAAGGACATAGCGGCCACAACAGATTTTACGTGCACCAGCCACCATTAGTGTACACGACGGTCTTTGGCCAGCTCGAGTACTGAATCCGCAATCTTCCAATTACGAGGCCGGCCTTTAAAGTAGGATATCTTATGAAATATTGGGCATTTAAAGTAAATACAGGTATTTTAAATAGAAAAAGATTTTGGAAAAGATTAATATATTTTAACGAAGTGATGAGATGATTTTGAGTATGCTAATGTAAATTCTAGTTAATCAGGATGAGAAACATTGAGGATTAAGATAAGAATAATTATAAGATAAAAAAAAACTTTTTATATACCATGTTTTTAAATTTTCTGTTGAAGTGATGATGCCACACCATCTGTGGAACCAAGAAAAATATTTCCTATGCTAATCGCCCATTGGATATTTTGTAAAAAATTATTAAAAATCGAGGAAAATTATTTCTCGATTTTAATCCCTATATTTGGGTATAGATATGTATTGGTTACCGTGTGCATGCGTTAGATTAAGTTGTTTTTGCTGTAAAATTGATAAAATTTGAATTTTAAATTTCAAAACTCTAGAAAAAAAAATGGCAAACTTTCATATTTGATTGAAAACATAAACATTTCATTTCAAAGGAAGATATTTACACAATAAATATCCAACTAATATACTAATTAAAAGGAAAATGATAAATATTCTATCATAATTTGAAATCAAATTTGTTTTCAAATGTCTAAATAAAGTATCTGATATAAGATACTAATATGTTGCAGCAGAATAGATTTCATATCTGTCATCCTTGGCGGGGGAAAAAAAAATTGCCAAATTATCTGGCAAACATATTTAATTTCTTTCAAAAATCATGGTTATTTTAACAACTTATATTAAGAGAGTAATGAATAATATGAAACAATATTTCGTAAAATACATATTACGAAAATATACATCTGGCATGTATATTTTCATGTTACATTTTTGATCACCAAATACAAAAAATGCCAAGGACGACAGAGTTTTGAAATTTAAAATTAAAATTTTGTAATTTGACAGCAAAATAACTCAATCTAACGCACACACATGATAACTAATACATATCTATACCCAAATATGGGGATTAGAAGAGGGAAATAATTTTCCTCGATTTTTAATAATTTTTTACAAAAAAATCCAATGGGCGATTAACATAGGAAATCTTTTTCTTGGCTCCACTCGGTCAGTGATGTCATACTTTGCTTATATATATATAGAATTACATTAGCACTTTATCAATGTGTATAAAATTTTTAAAGTGATTATGAAGTCAATTTTTGTGAGATGCATAATTTAACTTTTTATAATTTTTTAACGTTCACGTTTGATTAAATGTATTTATTTTTAAGTCAAAAGAAAATGAATTCGTAAATTTTTTTTGGCAACAATTAAGCTTATGGAATCCACAGATAATTATAACCCTTTATCATATAATAAACAAATAATTTGCAATAAAAAAATATTGTGACTATAAATTGAGCTAAAAACTATCCTATCTCTAAGTTGGACCAAACTGCACACAGTGTGCAAAATTTCATTAAAATTGGTTCATTAGTTTAGGAGTTCATCGCGGACAAACACTGTGACACGAAATTTTTATATATAAAGATTTAAAAAATAATAATAATAATAATTTTTTTATTATTTTTTTTTTTACCTGCAATGTTCCGAAGATTTACGATTCTGTAAGCTGTATAAAAACACAATGTTCCCATAATAAACATGATGACTAAGCCACAGGCAAAACCAGCCTAGAAAGATATAAGAAGGAAGAAAAAAAAGTACATTGTGAAAACATGTTAAGATATTTTTTCTTAAATAATCAAAATGCAAAATTTTACTTGTTTCACACAGCAAAAACACTATAAACACATTTTTATTAATAACACATTTATAAGTAAAAGAAAAAAATTATAAAAGCAAACACAGGGTGGAGTAATTAAATTTTAATCCAACTAAAAACAAACAAACGACAGCTAAAAATGAGAAATATTTAGAAAAAAAGTTAATTAGTGATTGCAATTTTGAATAATGTCTAAGTATGTAATATTTTTAACAATAGCATACAAAATCTTTATACAACACAATTTACTTGAGAAAATTAAGCAGAATAACTTAAAGTAAACCTTTATGGGGACTCACAAACTCTATTATAATATGGAGGAGGGGGGGGGATCATAAACATATTATTATTAGTATGGAGGACTATTATAGTCCATTTCCTCATCAGAGGCACTTCAAGGTCACGGAATTCAGAGAGGGAGATCACATGCTCAATTCCATCCAGTGAGACATCGTTTTTTCTTCAGTAACCTAGCAACGGACGGGGAAAGTGAAATCACAGTTCATCTGAGCGTGGCCTTGAGGCGACTGCGTAAAGGAAATAGAGTATAGTCTCAATCTACAGGTAAAACATTGTCGCCAGTTTTATGATGGTTGGACATTTATTGAAATCGAAAATATGGTTGAATAATTTGAAAGCGATGTTATAATTTTGAAAAAAAAAAAAAAACTACACCCTCCGTACTAAATTAAATTCTGCTTTTGCAGAATTTCAGCAAAAACCTTTTTGATTGTCAGAGATTTTTTTTTTTTTTAATAAAAATAAAATTAATACTAATCAATATCGAAACGGACAGTATCGAAAAAGCTGAAGAAGCCCTTTTTCAGACAAAAATACATAATTTATAGACTAATTACATAGACATTTACTTTACTTAAACATCCTTCTTATGCTCACTTAAGAAGGATGTTTAAGTAAGGTAAATGTCTATTGAATTAGTCTATAAAATTAATTCTTTAAAAAGAAAAATGATGTATATATAATTTATTTTACTTTTTAATTGCTGCCAAAAAAAGTTTACGAGTTGATTTTAAAATTTTTTGAAATGAAAAGAAATTCATGCGTAAATATTAAAATTGATACAAAACTTAACTTGCAGGGTAAAATTGACATTATTATAGCTCTGAAGGAATTTTATTTATTTATTTATTTTGCAATGGAGTTTCTGGAAGCTCTTGTAATACTCAAATTTCATTTAGTTTAAGGAGCAGTAAATTTTATACAAAAACACAAGTTTTTATAAAAATTGATTTAATATGTTGTTGTTGTTGTCGTGTGCCACTCGGAAATTCCGAGCCCCGGTAGTGGAACTACCGGACTTTAAGGCAAGAGGGTTGCGTCTTCCGTTATTAGGAACACCTCATAGGGAGGAAGTACGACTTCTAGTTCCATAAGCTGGTGAAAGATGGCAGCACCAGCCAAACTCGAATTTTGATCCGGATCAGAGCGAGTTTGACCCATGTTCCGGTACCCCCAGAGGTATAATTTTTGATGGGAACTTGGAGGACTTTGCGACCACGACGGAATTTAACGTGCACCAGTCGTCATTAGCGTACACGACGGTCTTCGGCCGGCTCGAGGACCGAACCCGCAATCTTTCGATCATGAACTCGCTGCTCTTACCAACCAGGCTACCGCGGCCTATTGATTTAATATATTTCTTAATATAAAAAATTACATATTAATAAGTAACAAAATAATTTTCATCAACAAACAAAATGTTTTAGTTTTAGTGAATTAAATCCTTATTGCTACAATTTGAATTGTGGACAATCTCAACAACAGGCCAATGACCTGTCAATCAAGTCACAATGAACACTAACACCTTTTCTCTGTGCAGCAATATACATATGTACTACTATTTGCAAAATAAACTGCAATTTTATGTCTAGGATCTAATACTTAAAAAAAAAAAAGTAACTATTGATATGCTGATTACCACATATGCAAAATCTCAGATCCATAATTTTATTAGCTGTTTTGTAATATGTATGACATAAATGTAAAAATTGCTGCCTAATATAAGGACTCACTTCACTTGTCCTAATCATCAATTTTACATCTATGGCTCATTTTAATTGCAGTCAAAATGATGATTTTCATCTAATTAATTTCAATGGATTTTTCTTTCTTTAAAAAAAAATTAAAATATTTTATAACCAGCATTTTTACAGGAGGAACTCATTTCTTTGTAAAAGACTATATAAATAAGTTTTAAACAGAATTATTGTTACTAGGGAGAGATTGTAAAAAAAAAAAAAAAAGAAAGAAAGAAAGAAACAGATACATACATTTATTTCATAGTTATCTTCTCAATTTTTCTTTAATAGGTTTTAAAGTCATTTAATCAACAAATATTAAAATTTATTTAGCTTTGTCTATTCATTTTTTATTATTCCCCCCCCCCCCCCTGAATTTAGATTGAAAGATTGTGCTCGATGATATTACAATAAATACAACAATTATATATCATAAATAAAAAAAATTAGAGACTTAATTAACAAAGGTAATATTAAAATTGATATAAAAATTACACTTTGAAAATATTACCTGCTGAATTGCCCATGGCATGCTTAGCAAAGATGAGCCCATCATAGTGTTCCATATCGAAAATCTATAAAGAATATAATGATTTAAAAGAATTAATCATCCTTTTTTTTTTTTTTTTTTTTTTTTTTTAATGACACTTTTAAATGATAAAAAACCTTCCTGAAAAGCAAATGAAAATAAATAATATTTAGTTATAATTTTGAATACACTATAATTATGAATGTCTTTTTTCATTTTTCTCCTTCAAACAACTGAAAGTGAATGATAGATTATGTTCCAAAATCATATTACTACTAAACTTTAAAGTATTTTAAGTCATCCTCATTGTGTAGACATGAGGACTAGTGCAAATACACTTCATATCGCTTCGTTCTTTTGCTTTTAAAGCAATTGTTGATGTGATATATGTTACCTAAAAATGTCCTCTTCTTTCTATTTAATGTTAATTCCACAATCTCTAAATTCTGATGCTCACTGTTAAAATAATGTCAAAAGTAAGTAATAAATATCAAAATTTTCTTAAGAATCAAAGTAAATTTTCTTTTTCAGAATTTGTAGTTTATTTCTAAATTTAACACACACACACACAAAATAATAATAATAATAATAATAATTAGTACATAAAAATCACATATGATATTGAAATGAAATGCATTTCTTTCTTTCTTTTTCCAGAATTTTTTTTTTAAATTTCTAAAGAGAAAATTCATATTAATAGAATTATAGAATTAATAATCTGGTGTGTCACTCACACTTCTTCCTTGTTATCTTGCATTTCAATACAATAAAGACAGATTGCAGATTAAAGGGGGAGATAAATACTGTATATAAATTTACATTAAAAATAATTCAAACTAAGTTTAGAATAAATTTTATTTGACATATAATTCTCTGAATATAGTGCCTACATTTATATAGATTTCAAGACTGTTATTAAATTTTAAAATTTATTTTCAATTTTTCAGAAACACCCTTCCTTAAAACCTATCAATCTTCATCAAACGTTTTAAGTAGCAACCTCAAATGAACTTCAAAATACAACATTACACTGATCACAGAGTAAATATAGTAACTAGAGAGCGCACCCCTATTGTGTTGTCCGAATGAAAGTGTCTCGAAGATGAAACACGTGAGTTTAGGCATTTGGCGATGAAGGGGTTGCTTGTTAATGCCAGTTCCATTGCTTTATCACAGTTATTGGCGTGAGTGTAATACTCCTATGCGGCAAACGGATGAAAAGAGGGGAAAAAAAAAAAGGATACGTTATAGAACATTTACTGATACTGATATGTTCAACATAATTATAATTACTATTATTTTATGTAATTATCACTCGTTATATTATTATTTAAATATGTTTGTCTTTATTTATTTATTTATGTTTTAATATAGTTTATCAATAAATAAATAACATCAAACAAACATTGCTGCTTTGTTTGCAACACTCGTCCCTACTTTGTTCACTTGACGAAGGGTTGTGCTTTTTTTTTTTTTTTTTTTTACCTGAAACAATTGTTGCCAGTTTGTTGCAATTTATAGTATTTTTTTTTTTTTAAGTTTCGTACTTTTTAATTTAAAACGCTAGTTCTGTGGTGTTTCTTAATAACTCTAACTATGAACTTTTTATTTTAAAAACTTTGTAACTTATTCAAAATTTAAATTTTTATTTTTAAATTATTATTATTTTGTTCTAAATTTTTATTTTTGAAAAAAAAAAAAAAAAAAAAAAAAGTTTCACACAAACAAGCATTATTGTTTTCTTATAGTATGAATACAGAAATTAAAGATAACAAATCTATGATGGGGAATAGTGAAGAAGTATAATTAGGTAAATTAATTTAAATACTCAATCCTTTTAAATATCAGTGACGGGAAAATATGTCTTGTAAACCTTAATTACTAAAAAATTTCATTAAATGAATAAATAAAATATCTTAAATAAATTCAATTTAATGCTAACCTCTACAATGTTCTTTTTTTCTTTTCCTTTAAGCATTTTAGCATAAAATACAGTAATAACATTTCTAAATTAATTTTAGCAATACAAATTTAGTACGCACACATACACACATGTATTGAAAATTAAAAAGGTTTTTTTTTTTCAATATATCAAACAAAAATAATAAGGAAAAGTACTTTTTATTTTATATTTTTATTGTTATTTTTATGATTATTTGGAAGAAAGTAGAGCATTTCAGTGAACGGAAGAAATTGTCTCTTGGCGACAAACTCTATCGCCAAGATTCGATAGGCATTAAATCTTCTAAACTACAAATTAATTAAGCATTTTTAATAATATGGAATACTTTAACTGAGGATGACAAATGATTCTATGCTGTATTGTTTCATACATACTAGCTGGAACCCGTCGAATGCGACGGTCACTTTATTGACCGTAATGTTTCAAAAGCCGTCGCATCATTATTTAAATGTATTTCAAGTTAAAACATCTAATATAATTTACGACATTTCACTTAAAAAAAAGAAATTCGGAAAAATGCTTATAAATAGAAATACTATATACGACACCACTTTCTACAAAGTATTGTCATTGGTGACGTCAAACTGACTCCAAATAAATAGTTGCTATCTTTTATTTTCTATTTCGTTTAATACTATAATTACATGTTAGCTGACCCGCCCGGCGTTGTCCGGGCCTATGATAATAACTTTAAATAAAACTTAAATTTGCATGATTTTAAATCCTAAACTCGATTTTGTTTGAATTTCTATTTTTAAATAAAGCAACGCGAAAAAATAATCAGATGTAACAAAAAAATTACCTTGAACCAAACGAAACTCTGCCTTGTGACCACGGTGCCTGCGGCAGCGCATACGCTGGCCGCTAATAACATAAAAAAATTCCCAAAAATTAATCTGGAACCAAACGAACCCGACCGGCGTTGCCCGTGCCCATAATAATAACCTTAAATGAACCTTAAATTTGTATGATTTTATATCTTTAACTCGCTTATGTTTGAATTTCTATTTTTAAATAAAGCATAGCATCGCAAAAAAAAAAAAAAAAAAAAAAAAAAAAAATCAGCTGTAACAAAAAAATTACCTCGAACCGAATGAAACTCTGCCTTTTGACCCCGGTGCCTGCGGCAGCGCATACACGGATCGCTAACAACATGAAAAAATTCCCCAAAATTAACCTGGAACCAAACGAACCCGACCGGAGTTGCCCGGGACCATGATAATAACCTTAAATGAACTTTAAATTTGTATGATTTAATATCTTTAACTCTATTTTGTTTGGATTTCTATTTTTAAATGAAAGCATCGCGAAACAAATAATAATCATATATAACAAAAAAAAATTGCCTCAAACAGAACGGAACTCGGGCTCGTGATCCCGGTGCCTGTGGCAGCGTATATGCGGGTCGCTAATACCATGAAAAAATTCTTAAAAATTAATCTTGAACCGCACGAACCTCTGAATCGTGTTTCCGCTGCCTGTGGCTGCGGCACCGTATAGCAGGCATGCTACGCACACGCTGCAAAATTCACTTTCCTCCACCAGAGAGCGCAGTATGTTGCATACGAATATCACCAATCATCTTGAATTTCCAAGACCTTCCAAATAAGGTGTTACATGGTGGTGTCAACTGCAAAATCCTTTAGTTGCACTTTCTCCCGCCAGGGGGCACAGTGTGTTCTGTACGAACATCACCAACGATCAGGAAATACCAAGACCTTTAAAATAAGATGTAACATGATAGGGTCTACAGCAAAATCACCTAGTTCCATTTTTCACCACCAGGTGTCGCACTATATTGTATACGAACATCCCCAATCGACATGAAATTTCAAGACCTTTGAAATGAGGTGCTACATGTGTGGGTCTAGAACGGATTTACCTCTCAAACTAATTTCCACCCTTCCCCCCCCCTCCAAATCTACTTTTCCCCTTCCCCCCCCCCTTCAAAATCGAAAATTCCAAATTCGCAGAAAGTGATTTTTTAGTATTCGACTCTAGTCCCCATATGTACACTTTCCACACCGTGAAGTAATTTGGAGCTTTAACCCGTTCCCCCCCGGGGGGGGGGGGGGGAACTGTTCGACTTTTTTTTAATTTTCTCTTTTCATTGCACAACTACAGACCAAGACCTTTTTTTAGACACCTCAACCAAATTTTTACACCAAGTAGTTCTCTCAATATAGTGGAGACAGACAAAAACATGTTTCAAATTAATATATAGATTTTTTTTTCAAATAATTTATTTACACCAAACGCAAGAAAATCTTGAAAAATTCTTGAAAAAATTGAATGTAAAGTTGATTGCGCATGAGTAACTTTCCTCAAACTCAACGAATTTAAGCAGTTAATAGCTCAAAAGAAAGAGCTTGATCCACTGAGTGTTCTTAGACTTGTGTCAACAGCCTACGTTAATTAGAAGTCTAGTTATAGAGGTTTGAGTGAAGGAAAATCTTGAAAAAATCTTGAAAAAATTGAATGTAAAGTTGATTCTGCACGCATAACTTTCCTCAAACTCAACGAATTTAAGCAGTTAATAGCTCAAAAGAAAGAGCTTGATCCACTGAGTTTTCTTAGACTTGTGTCAACAGCCTACGTTAATTAGAAGTCTAGTTATAGAGGTTTGAGTGAAGGAAAATCTTGAAAAAATCTTGAAAAAATTGAATGTAAAGTTGATTCTGCACGCATAACTTTCCTCAAACTCAACGAATTTAAGCAGTTAATAGCTCAAAAGAAAGAGCTTGATCCCCTGAGTGTTCTTAGACTTGTGTCAACAGCCTACGTTAATTAGAAGTCTAGTTATAGAGGTTTGAGTGAAGGAAAATCTTGAAAAAATCTTGAAAAAATTGAATGTAAAGTTGATTCTGCACGCATAACTTTCTTCAAACTCAACGAATTTAAGAAGTTAATAGCTCAAAAGAAAGAGCTTGATCCCCTGAGTGTTCTTAGACTTGTGTCAACAGCCTACGTTAATTAGAAGTCTAGTTATAGAGGTTTGAGTGAAGAAAAATCTTGAAAAAATCTTGAAAAAATTGAATGTAAAGTTGATTGCGCATGAGTAACTTTCCTCAAACTCAACGAATTTAAGCAGTTAATAGCTCAAAAGAAAGAGCTTGATCCACTGAGTGTTCTTAGACTTGTGTCAACAGCCTACGTTAATTAGAAGTCTAGTTATAGAGGTTTAAGTGAAGGAAAATCTTGAAAAAATCTTGAAAAAATTGAATGTAAAGTTGATTCTGCACGCATAACTTTCCTCAAACTCAACGAATTTAAGCAGTTAATAGCTCAAAAGAAAGAGCTTGATCCCCTGAGTGTTCTTAGACTTGTGTCAACAGCCTACGTTAATTAGAAGTCTAGTTATAGAGGTTTGAGTGAAGGAAAGTCTTGAAAAATTCTTGAAAAAATTGAATGTAAAGTTGATTGTGCACGCGTAACTTTCTTCAAACTCAACGAATTTAAGCAGTTAATAGCTCAAAAGAAAGAGCTTGATCCACTGAGTGTTCCTAGACTTGTGTCAACAGCCTACATTAATTAGAACTCTAGTTATGAAGGTTTGAGTGAAGGAAAATCTTGAAAAAATTGAATGTAAAGTTGATTGTGCACGCATAACTTTTCTCAGACTCAACGAATTTAAGCAGTTAATAGCTCAAAAGAAAGAACTTGATCCACTGAGTGTTCTGAGTGTGAAACGATCAAGATCCATTCATTAGAAGAGGAGCTATGAGAATTCGAATTGTTTGAGTGAATGTGTCCCATAAGAAATGTACAGGGAAGAATCGCGTTTGAGTATAACTTGAGTAAGGTGGAAGTTGAGTAAATTTCAATGATTGATGACATACCTGTGCCTAAATACCTTTCATTAAAAAAAAATGAAGGAAATCGGCCGGATAGAACGGCCAGACGGACTGACTTTAGTTTTCATAAATTTTTTTAATATATAAGATATGACTTTTATTTTTGGGTAAAATCTATCAAAAACATCAAGGACATTAGCGACTACCATATAAATCAGTGCTACAGTGATACTCAGGGGAAAGTGTTTTGCCAGAAGTCACGTGACACAATCTTCCTCCCGCAAGTACTGTTTTGTTGCTCTCTCTAGTTCCTATACTTACTCTGTGACACTGATAGCAGACATAAACAAAGATCAGCCTTTAAAAACTTGATTTTTAGTACTCAGGGAACATCAAAATGAATAATTATACAAAAAACAAGCACTGAAAATAATTTATTTACCATATGGTAATAAGGAATTAATTTTCATTACTGAGCAGTTTTCCCGAACATGGTAAAACACTTCCACCAATTGGTTGGTTGGTGTCATGTCCATGGGGAGAACTATAGATAACCATGAGTGTGCAAAACACAGACGGCCAACTCCTTGATGTTATCGGAGTACAGACTCTCAATGCTAAAGGGGGAGAATTCCCCAAGCTGAGCTAGGGACCTTAAAATAGCAGGGCAGTTAAAAATATGTTTTGGTGTTAGTGGAACATCATCACAGTTACTGCAGAGACGGTAGGTTCTATTGCCATCTCTTAGTATCTTCATACCTCGATAGTGACCAGTTCTAAGGCGGGTGATAGTTTTGGTAAGGTCTCTGTTTGCATTTATTTCACAAACTTCCACCAATTATTTCAATAAAAAAGAATGTTTTTGCTTAATTATGGGTAGTTCTGTATATCTTCTATAAATTATATACATATTACATTGTGCACTTAAATAAGTCCTACAGTAATAACACAACAGCAATTTCCAAGTATAGTGCCACCATCAGGAAACATGCTTTTATACATATAGAAAATATACATTCATTTTCCTTTGTTTAGTGAAGTCTCTAAAGCTGTCAAACTCTACCTATAAGAAATTTCGCCCACAGATGTAAAGGGAGATGTAAGATTCTCTTGGATGTTCCGGTACATGAATCATTTGCTTGATCTGAACAAAAAATTTAGTGTAACATCCCTATATGATATAGATTTAGAATACCGAGTTTGGACTTCTTGGTACTATTTCTTCTTGAGATATACTAGTAATTAAAGCTCTAGACTAACAATTATGAATGGTAGCCATTGGCTACCAGACGAATAAAAAATGATAGCCACTTTTGTACTTTTGATAGCCACTTTTAGATATAAGTATACCACCAATCAATAAAATTTATGCATTTTTCTTTTTAAAATTGACTCCCAAATACATCTACAATTTTGATTTTATAATTTTGACTGATATTTATGTTTTTTGGAGTGCTGAAACTGAAGCCAGTTTTTCTCTAGTACATACAGATTTTTGTTAATACAAGGTGTTTACCTAGAAAATTTCTTCCATGTTGTGACTCTTCCATCAAAATAATTAAATAGTAATTTTGTATAGTATGTTTCAATGATTAGTCATGGAAACATACTATAAACTACAGAAAATAAAGAAACTGTGTTGGTAGATAGCGTGTATTGATGAAACTCTATACATGATACAGAAAAACTTGCTTCATTTTTGGTTTCAGCGCACCAAAAAACACATGTATCAGCTAAAATCACCAAAGCAAGTTTTGCTAACAACCAATCAAATTTTGTCAACTCGATTTTGTCTTGATTAATAAGTGTACCAATTTTCGATAAAATCTAACAATCTTGACTAAAAATCCACACAGATACAATGACAAACTTTCAGCTTTGTACATTTTAAACAAAAACAAAAATGTTTGTATGTTCATTCAAGATCATAGATAACAAGAAAGAAAAATCATGCATTACGCATTGATTAGTAACACTTTCCAACTGTACGTAATTGTCGTGTCGAATAACTTTTAATTTTCTTTCCCTACGTTATCACACAACAGACAGGACTGAAAAATATACAGATAGACTAATTGATTTTAAAATTACTCTTAGGCATTTTGGAAAGTGTTAAAAAGGCTTAATGCAAAAGAAAATGCAGCCATTAGATTATAATTACAGCTTTTGATCTCTCTGAATATTTTAGTGTAGCCCTGTAAATCAGAAAGTTAATCATATCATATTCTACACAAAACATTATTTTAGAATATAAACAATACGTTTCAATATATTTATGATTTTTTCAGTAAAAAGTCTTCTAAATATAACTTTCAAAAAATTCTGTCCTAAAACATAATGCATTGGCATTTTTTTTTTTGCAGTTGTCCCTGTAAAAAAACTAGTTGTACAGGACCTATCAATCTCATTTTAAATGGGGAACATTCTATACTTAAAATATTTGTAAAAATAACACTCAGAAAACACAATGCTTTTGAATGATTTTGGGTGTCCCTGTATGCAAACCAGAAGAGATATTCACTCCATTTTCAATATGGAACATCCGATAGTGCACTTCAATAAAATATATCAGTTTCGAGAAATTCCATAAATATTTACAGGAGTTAGAGCGCGGGCAGACAGATAGACAGACATATGGACAGATACACAAACTGAAATCATATTCACACTTTAAAATGTTAGAAAGTGTTAAAAACGCTTAATGTAAACGAAAGTACCATTCTAGCAATTTTTTATTAATAGCTCTTAATATAAATGGATATTTTTGTGTCACCCTGTAAATCTAATGCTAATCATGCTACATTCTATGCAAAGACTTTTTTTGTGCATTTAAATAACATATTTCAATTTCCTAAAACTTCGTGGAAAGTAAAGTTTTTAAAATTTGACTTATAGAAATATCTCTCATAGAACGCAATGCTTTGGAATAATTTTGAGTGTCCCTGAATATAAATCGGTGGGGGTATTTCCTCCATTTTACGCAGGACACATTCAATAGGGAATTTGAAAAACATATTTCAATTTCATTAAGATATGTCTATAGTAAAGGTATGAAAATATGGTTTATAGAAATATCTCTCATAGAACGCAATGCTTTGAAATACTTTTGAGTGTCCCTGTACAGAAAACCGATGGTGATATTCTCCTCCATTTTATACAGGAAACATCCAATAGTGAACTTGAATAACATATTTCAATTTTATTAAGATATGTCTACAGTAAAGATGTGAAAATATGGTTTATAGATATACCTCTCATAGAACACAATGCATTGTTTGAAATACTTTCGGGTGTCCTTCTACAGAAACCAGTAGAGGTATAAACTCCATTTTCAATAGGGAACGTCCGATACTGAACTTGAATAACATATATCAGTTTCAAGAAATTCCATAAATATTTACGATATTTAGAGCACGGACAGACAGACAGACACACAGGCAGATACACAAAACATAAATCATAATATTCACACTTAAAAAATGTTAGAAAGTGTTAAAAACGCTTAACGTAAATGAAAGTATAATTCTAGCAATTTTTTACTAATAGCTCTTAATATAACTGGATATTTTCGTGCCACCCAGTAAATATAATGCTATACATGCTATATTCTATACAAAGCATTCTTTTGTGCATATAAATAATATATTTCAATTTCATAAAACTTCGGGGAAAGTAAAGTTATTAAAATTTGATCTATAGAAGTATCTCTCATAGAACGCAATGCTTTGGAATAATTTTGAGTGTCCCTGAATATAAATCGGTGGGGGTATTTCCACCATTTTATACAGGAAACATCCAATAGTGAACTTGAATAACATATTTTAATTTCATTAAGATATGTCTACAGTAAAGGTATGACATTATGGTTTATAGAAATACCTCTCATAGAACACAATGCTTTGAAATACTTTCGGGTGTCCCTGTACACAAACTGGTAGAAGTACAAACTCCATTTTGAATAGGGAACATCCGAGAGTGAACTTGAATGACTTATTTCAATTTCATTAAGATATGTCTACAGTAAAGGTATGAAAATATGTTTTATAAAAATACCTCTCATAGAACACAATGCTTTGAAATACTTTCGGGTGTGCCTGTACACAAACCAGTTGAGGTATAAACTCCATTTTCTATAGGGAACGTCCAATAGTGAACTTGAATAACATATTTCAAATACATTAAGGTATGTCTACAGTAAATTTATAAAAATATGGTTTATAGATATACCTCTCATAGAACACAATGCTTTGAAATACTTTTGAGTGTCCCTGTACAGAAAACCGATGGTGATATTCTCCTCCATTTTATACAGGAAACATCCAATAGTGAACTTGAATAACATATATCAGTTTCAAGAAATTCCACAAATATTTACGGGAGTTAGAGCGCGGACAGACAGACAGACAAACCGAAGTCATAAACACTTTTCAACTTTGTTGGAAAGTGTTAAAAACTGGTAGCAATACTGAAATCGCTGTCAGAAAGAAATAGTATGACCTGTTGTACTAAAAAAAAGAGAGAAATAAGCTATTCTTTTCCCTTATTTAAAAAAGGGGGATTCTCGAATAAGAAATCATTTAAGATCATATAACTTTGATTATTATGTACAATTAGATATCCATATACAGAATGCTTGAAAAATATTACCTTAACTTTAATCCTACAAATATTGATATCAGACTTATATAATAAATTGCAAAACTGCATAAACAAGGTACAGAATTTTATAAAAACAATTACGAAAAAAAAAAAAAAAAAATTAAATTTCAAGAATTAAAAAATTTAAATTTTCATATGGCCCTGTCCCCACAGTAAGAATTTTTCATTAATTAAAATGCATATTAATAAAATAATGCACAAAATTTCATCAGTGAATTATATATATATATGGTAATAAAATTTACACAGATATCTATGACAAACGGCAAGATTTTAGTTTTAAAGTAAACTTATTTACACATTTTAATTCATGTCTGCATCTTTCGGTATTTAGAAACATCATCATTAACCATTTATTTCGAATTAATAATTTATGCTCTGCAAAGTTTAAAAACAAGAATATTAATAAACTGATCACAGCCACTGCTAAAATGGGTTTTCCTAAAAACTTTATATTTTCTATTTTATATCCTTAACCATGTCTCTGACAGTACAAAAAAAAAAAAAAAAAAAAAAAAGAGCTGTGTACACTTTTGTGTATATCAACAAAAAAATTATAAAATAATAAAAGACAATAAAAAAGGTGGCGGTTGGGTGGGCAGATGTTAAATTACGGAGGTGGGGTGGTGTTGTAAGGCTGGTGGATGGATGGGTGGGTTTGTGAAATTAAATTTAAAAAAAAAAAAAGTAGAAGGCTTGTTGCATTTGCTTTGTATTACTATGCAAACTTTCTTTTTCCAATAAAATTTCAGTTTCTTCCTTTTTGAGTTGTCAACTATATTTAATGTTCTAATTATGCTGTTGGACACAGTGTGATCAATCAGTGAGTTTCATTGTTGCTTCGTGGTATCATTGTTGTTCATCTGCTTTGAAATTTTGCCTTTTTAAATCCATATGGTTCCTGTTCTGGTCGTGGCGGGCTGGGGGAGTGTTGCCGGCGGGAAACTAGTTTAACCCCACAGGCAAGTCACAAGTCTTGCCGCCTGCCTCCTTCTTCCTGTCTTGTGTTTCTTGGGTTGTTTTTTCATTAAATTTGATAAGTTTATGGTTTTAAGTTAAGATTTGTTGTGTTACTTTATTGATTCGTTTGTTTTGCAGGCTGTTAATTAATGGATCTGGTTTCTTTACATTGGTGTATTTCATCCACTGATATTTTTTTTTTTTTTTTAAATCTTATTGGTCATTGGTGTTTCAGTGATCTTGTATCTGTTGCTTGGCTTCTACTATGCTTAATAGATCATCTTTATTATATATATATATATATATATATATATATAAAATCCCTGAAATACAACAAAGCAGAAATGCTAATATAAAGCACTTTCCAACACCACATCGTAAATTCTCCAACAACAACAAAAAGAAAAAGAAAAAAAAAGATTGGCAGATCACATTTCAGGGATAATATACAAATTACAAGTGAAAATGATAATTCAATAAACAATGATAAATTAATAAGTAAACATATTTACATTTTCATTTATGTTTAATTCTGCAAAACTTTATTAAAACATGTCAAGGATTTTTAATAAAACAATGCTAAAATTTATACATCACCTTGTCAGTGTATGGGGATGCATAAAAATTTAGTTTTTGTAATTCTGGAAACTGAAATCCCAGCAATTTTTGATTGGTTTATAAATGAATATTGAAGAAATTAATATCAAGGTTAATGTTTTTCAAACATCCTCTACAGCCCAGTGGCAGAATTTAGGCAACACAGCGATATTGTCGCTTGCAGAAAGATTTGCCCATAAAAATAAAAGATATCCCTAAATTTCAGTAGAAAACAGAAATTCATACTAATAATATTGATTTCTTTATAATTATATGTACATATGTGTAAATAAGAAAATGCTTCAATATTGTCTTGCAGAAAAGGTTTGCACAAAGCAGAAAAGCATAAAAATATTTTGTCACAGGGCTCTACAGAACTTCACAATATTAAAAAACTGCAAAACCAATTAAATATAGTACTAATCATAAAAAAATATATATATAATCATGTAAAAACATATTGCTTAAGTCGAGTCAAAATGGTAAAACGTCTTGACTTACATAGTAATAAAACTTCTCTGTTTACCAACAGATTTGATAATAGAGGCAAACGGGAAGAAGAAGCTGGGAGGAATGACATGGTCTGGTATACTCTGAGAATAGAAAACAGAAATTGCTGCTTAATTAAATGCTTAAAGAATTTAAGTTTTAAGACAAAGACAAATTTTCTTAACATGAATCCTGGGCTTAAAAAATTTTGCATGCCTTAATAGGATTGTTAGTCTCGATACATGCCCAAATATCTTATTCAAATGCATATTAATAATAATAATAAAAACCCCACAAACTTTATAAAAAAAAATTCACTTTACAACACGTATAAAATGATACATTTAATTAAAATCATCAATTAAAATTACAACTTGTCAAGGCCTTTCGCCCTGACCATCAGGGCATCATCAGGACAAAGCCATTTTTTTGTTACGGGTACAGTAACTTTTGAATTATATATACAAAAAGATTCATAGTACAGTTACAGTTATTATACATGAAACAGTTGAAAACAGATGAACCATAGATGAAACAGTCTGAAAAACTGAAATTAGTCGAGCTTCACTTGGTTACCATGGAGATACTTGTGAGACGATTGAGTCTTTCTTGGACTTAAATCAGGTGGAAACTTTATTATGCTTCTATGGAGCAGCAGCTTATATTCTGTAGTAAAGGAAACTTGTAGACCTTTATAGAAAATATGGAGAAGACTTTTAAATACCGCAACAGTTGAGTCACTTTTATTGAGAATTCAGAATTGTAGACTACAATTCTCCATAAAAGTGACTCAACCGTTGCGGTATTTAAAAGTTTTCTCCATATTTCCTATAAAGGTCTACAAGTCCCTTTACTACAGAATATAAGCTGCTCCATAGAAGCATAATAAAGTTTACCCTTGATTTAAGTCCAAGAAAGACTCAACTGTCTCACAACAAGTATCTCCATGGTAACCAAGTGAAGCTCGACTAAATTCAGTTTTTCAGGCTGTTTCATCTATGGTTCATCTGTTTCATGTATAATAACTGTAACTGTACTATGAATCTTTTTGTATATATAATTCAAAAGTTACTGTACTCGTAAGAAAAAAATGGCTTTGTCCTGATGATGCCCTGATGGTCAGGGCGAAAGGCCTTGACAAGTTGTAATTTTAATTGATAATTTTAATTAAATATATCATTTTATATGCGTTGCAAAGTGAATTTTTTTTTATAAAGTTTGTGGGGTTTTTTTACAATGACACTAGTGTTTATGATATCTCTATGTGAGATAAGATTTTATAATAATAATAATAATAAAAACATATAATTATCAATCTAGTACTAGTAGTAATCTGTTGAAAAAGAATTTGTGTTCACAATGTTATACATATATTGATACCATTTTATTTCAATTCAATTTTAATAAATGTAAGATAAAAAAAACCTTTTTATATACCATGTTTTTAAATTTTTTGTTGAATCCTAGCTATAGAGCTATATTAGCACTTTATGAATGTGTATACAATTTTTAAAGTGATAATGATGTGAACTTTTGTGAGATGCATAATTTAACTTTTTATAATTTTTTAATGTTCATGTTTAATTAAACGTATTTGTTTTTATACCAAAAGAAAATGAACTCGGAATTTTTTTTTGGCAACAATTAAATTATAGCTAATATTTAAATGGCTAGTTTTAAAGCTATTAGGAGGTAATTATTTTCATATTTTAATTAATTAAAAGAAAACTAATAAAAAATTCAAAAATCAGGCTTTGAGGTATTGTATTGTCATTGTGTTTTGAGTTATTCTAAAGGTCTCAAATGTCTAGGTAGTCTGGAAGTTAGTTGAAAATCGATTGCAAGATTTGTATTGTACTGGACAAACAAACAAACAAGAAAGCGAGTTAATAAAAACATGGTAATAACAGTCAAAGATAAGACACTATATTAACACATTTTATTTTTAGAAAGGTATTTTTAATTAAATTTTTACATGCCTGGTTCGGCATCTAGGAGAAAAAAATACAGCCAGTTACATGCCCCAGGCTTACCGGGCGATATAATTTTCAAGCTCTACATGAATCCAAAAAAGTAACTCAAGTTCACAAAAACTGATGTCTAAAAAAATTAGTTATGTATTGTATAGTCATAAATTAATTCAATATCATAAAGAAATTAAATATATATACAGTCAAACTCCCATTTAATTAATTTCTTAATTCCTATAAAAAATCTGTAATATAGAAATAAAAATTTACGCATCGTTATTAGCTATTATATTTTGAAGTAATATATTTCAGAGATGAGAGTAGGAAATTCACAAAAAGTCTGAAAATATGTGCAAAACTCAAAGACAGTTTAATTTTTCCAATAAATGAAGAAACAGATAAATAAAATCATACTTTCTATAAACGAAAATGGAAAATAAGTTGTTTAAGAACATGTCAGAAGAACAAAAATTAAACAAAATAAGAATATTTAGAAACAAAAAGTCTGAAAAGTGCTTTTAAAAAATTAAGAAAAGTCTGAAATTCCTACAAAAGTCTGAAAAATCTCATCTCTGTATATTTTGCTGATTTCCCTATTTTTTACAGATACTAATAAAAAGCTTACTTTTACACACAGTCTTATATATAATAAAAAAGCATAGTAATAGGTATATAATAGGTATTAAAATATAGCAAATAGTGTTAATTTTTTGGGCTATTTCATTCGTGTTTTGGAAATATAATTTTGTGAAAAAGCATGCCGTTCAAATTAAACACTGTATCATTTTTAAATAATTTTTTCATATAAATTGATTTGATATTGAATTTAATGATATTTTTGTGCATTAAAATGAATGTTTAAGTAATTATTGTGTAGCTATTATAAAATTATTTTACGATTTGAGGCAATTATGTGTGTTTGAACTGTAACATTCATAAAGTGGAAGGTTTCACAAAATTTGAAAATAAAAAATTTAGGGTATATGAATGTTTTTTTATATTAAAGAATTACCAAATTTTATATTTTTTTGTGATTCATACATCAAAATTGTGTTTTTAATTTTCTTATGATTTATGTACAATAAAATTGTTATATCCAGTGATTTCTGTGAGCTCACAACATGCATACAATTGCTTTTTTTTTTTTTTTAGTGTGTGTGTTATTTATGCACATTGCGATATGTAATGATTTATTTATTTATGTTAGTGAAGCTCACAATATGCATACATTAATTGCTGTATTATCAATTTTCATGCTTTTTTGTATCACAATGAGATTGGAATATTCAGTGATGCTTTAATTTGGTTTTCTGCCATCGGAGCTTACAACATGTACATACTCAGTGTTGTAGTGTCAATTTTCATACTCTTTTTTTTTTTTTTTTTTTTTTTTTACCAACTTCCTTATACTTTGTATAAGGATACTTTGTATATACTTCGGATGGCTTAAAGATGTTTTTTAAAGATTTGTTATTATTATTTAATTATTTCTTAATTATATGGCTTATAATATAAGGATTCTTTTTTATAGAAAACAACACTCATGCACGTGCTACTTGATATTATTTAAAATATTCTGTTTTCGTGTTTAAATGAATTGACTTAACAGAATATCAAACTTACATGATTGGAACATGCGTTTGTGTAAAACTTTGACTCTACCACTGTTTCATATCAGCATTTTTTTTTTTTTTTTTTTTAATTGCAGAAATTCTAATGTTAAATAAAGTGAAGATTACTCTTCGAAAGCATTGGAACTCAAAAACATTAATTGCATCCACTGTGTATATATTGTATATCCTGAAGGGATTAGAAAGACACTAGCCGCATATAAACTAAAGAGTAATATGTTATAAAATAATATGTTACAAGAACATATTATTAAAGGTAGTATGGAACAATGTAACCTATTACTGAAAAGCAACTGTTTATCCCATCTCTAAAAGAAATAGGCAAGTTCTAGTCTACAATCATTAATAAATGATTCTTTTTTTTTTTTTTTTAAATAGTTTTGTTAGTCATTTAAAGAATTTTCAAAAAAGTTAATTCTGCACTAGAAAACAATGAATCTTTCCGAAAAATTACAGAACTCTGTCCTTATTGAAGTTAGAGCTTCCAAACTTTGGCAACTCTAAACTAAAATTTTTTGCCAAATTTGGTCACTAAGATGGACATCAAGACCAAAATCTGCATAGGCGAAAATCTTGGTGAGATTAACGGCCAAATTTGAAAGAAATAGCTAGAATTAGTAAATCTTTTCTACATTTTAACGAAATTCTCACATGGGAAGAAGAAAGGGAGGGGCTCAAGCCCCCCCCCCCCCCTATTGGTTATTACAAAATTTCCTTTTAATGACGAATGAAAGAATCACCCATTTAAAAGCCAAATTAAAATCTTATAAATGTTCATAATTAACAATATTTTGTAATTAATACTAATAATTAATGAATATTAAATGATATTTAATTATTAATTTACTTTCTTGATAATAATTTTAAGTTATTTTTAAAATGAAATTTCTTGAGCCCTCGCCCATGATTTTTGTATTGCTACATCCCTGGTTTCACACTACTAATTTTGGCCAAAAAGAACAAAAATAAGCCATCTACACTTGAGTGAATTTCACTGAACTCTAAGCTGTGCAGTCGATGAGAGGTTCTGTAATAAGCGTAGAATACTATTCCTGAATAAGCAATATCAGTTTTCTGGTGTATATAATTCTATTATCATGACCACCAGGAAAATAAGATAAATAAATATCTGCAGGATACAGTGCCAAATTCTCATATTTATAAATTTCATAGTCATTAAATAAATATACTGAAAAACAGCTAACTCTGAAAGGGTTAAAGTAATAAGTTTCCTTGGCTTATTTTCAGGTAAGTTCATTTACTGGAACCTGCTCGTTCATTTACGAATCAGTTACCTCACACAAAATGCCAGTGGTTTCATAACAATATGTAGGTAAGTTTCAATAGTTGTATAAAAAAGTCATGTGGTGTTCACATTAAAGAACAAAAATCATATTAAAAAACTGAAGTTGCTGTTTTCAGTGATTTTATCTTGTTCCATTTGTGTTGAATTTTGTGCCCAGTGCAACATGGCAGTGAGTGCTGCAGATTAATTTAACATCTCATAAAGAAATGCCAGGCTTAAAAATACAAATTAGATTATATGTCTAGATTACTGTACTTGTTGTATATTCTTAATTTATTTTCTTTGTAGATGCAAATTTTACATATCTTATGAATTGTAAATACTTCTTTATTGCTAGATATTTCATCATCTCCACAAACTCTTTCATTCTTTTTTGTTTAAATAATCTACACCGGAAATATAAACAAACTAATTTCGCCGTAATCAAATATAACCTTGAATATCAAATAAGTAAAGTATGATGTATTCTGAACCATCATGGGGGAAAAGAATTATAGACTGATAAGGGCTCTTTCTCTCTAAATAAACATTTACAAACTGTAATATAATTAGAAGAACTATTAATATTAAGCTTTCTGTTTACTGAAATCATATTATTATAAATGTTAACATCTAAATTACTGTTTGATTTCATTCAACAATATAATTTAATGATTGCATAAAATAAGATATTATTTTTCTCATCAAATGTTAATCTAATCTAATAATTTATGATGTATAATAATATAGTCAACATTGTAATTTAAATTCATTCTCTCAGTCTGTAACAAGTCCCAACAGGAAAGGATGCATAAAAATCATTCCCTAAAATATTTTCTAATAAAGCAAATTAAAATATTAAATTATATTCACTATTATTTCAACTAATCTAGATAATTAATCCTTACATTATTAGTTCAAAAATAAGCTTATATAACAGTGATAAAAAATGAAAACACGGGAATATTCATCAGTCTTTATTGGATCAACTGGGATCTACTGGATGTCAAGAGATCTCGCTACCTACTGCTATACATATACAAGATAAGTGAAGATTTTATTGTTTTTCTCTAAAGTCTTACCTTGTATTAAGAAAAGTCTACCAAGGCAAAAATGTGTTAAATAATAATTACAACATTTATGATACAATACTTGGTCCAGCATTCTTGGATCACACACAAATTTTGTTTTGCTGCAGACCGATACATAAAATTCTGCTACTGGGATTTTGTGTATCTTGAGAAGTACTTACTTACTTTTGTTAATATTTTAAAAAACAAAATATGCAGTTTTATATAAAGACTAAAGGGTTGAAACTTAAATAATACAGGATGGTGCCATGTTGGTGGAATTTTGAAAAATACGTAAAGCAGATGCTTGAACTTAACACTTCCCAATTAAAATAATATTTTGAAATGTGCACAAATTAGGCTTAAACTTAAGTATTATCACATCACTGGTGAACAAAATAAGTAATTGCAACCAAAATCAAAAATACATGGAATAAAACCAAAATCATGGTAATATTTTTTTCTTTTATTAGAATTAGCTACTTTAAGAAATCACATTCAAATGATTGGACTAAAGACATCTGAGAAACATAAATAGCATTTACATGATATTTATGCAAATATTACAATAGCACATATGTAAGATTATTTATCAGATTAACTTTATTAAAACAATATGCATGTTACCAGAGTGTCAATAGTGGGATCAGCAAGTTTGTTGTAATATCTATATCTCTGATAAGTTGCAATGCCATCTGGACCAGCCTCTCTTCTAACTCGAGCTACTCTGTGAACGTCAGGATAGTGAAAGGGTAACCTAAAGAAAAATATAAAAATTATTATTAAGAATATAAACATACAAATGTAGGACAATTTTAATTTTAACTTTGTGTGCATAAAGATTGGCATAATTTACTTTGAATAGTTTGTTAGACAAAAACACTGATGTAATTTGTGTGATTAAGCATTGGCAAAATTTCCTTTGATAGTTTATTAGCCAAAAGCACTGCGCTACTGATGTAAAAACCCCAAACAAATATAAAAATTTAAACACCTGTCATTGTTAACAGCTAAATTTTAATTATAAACACACATAATATATATATTTACATTGGTGTTTGTAATACACTCATGTCCATAAATTAAAGATAATGCTAACTGTGGTAAATAAAGGTTCAGAAGCAAAACTAGAACAACTTATTCATAAAACCCATTTATTAAACAAAAGATCAAGAACAAAAATGGTGGTTTATGCAGAATACCATTCATAAAATCTACAATTTTTGCTCCTTGGAGCAATTACAAAAAATATCTCCCACACAAAAACTTAACATTACAGGGTTGATATGATAGGTAGTACATTGTATGCAGGGTTAGAAATAAGCGGTCGTTAGTTGCATTTTGCGACCAGTTTTTTCATTTTGACGTCTAGAATTCCAATCATAGGTGCCATATTTGACGCCTAGATATTTTTATCATCATACTTAATAATTTTCCCAATCCCATCAGACTGTATTTCAGTCAATTGAACCTAATAAAAACTGATTTAAGAAATCATATCTCTATGAAAGTAGACGATTTCTTAATGATTAAATTAAACAGCCCTAAATTGGAAGATTTCTGCCCAGAAAATGCTATTAAATTGTGGTGGAATGATGTATCGTCTGGGCGAAGAATGAATTTGCGATTTAAAATATGTATGTTTAATATTATCAATGTAATTACATTCATTACATATATCTTTTTTGTATAATCTTGCATATATTATTTACAAGTTGATACTTTATTATTATTTTTTTTTTAATATACGAATTTAATTATAGATGGCACCTAGATTTTTCATTTTGACTTTGACGCCCAAAAAATTTAATCCAGGCGACATTTCGACGCCTAGTTTCAAAATTCTTATTTCTAACACTGATTGTATGTCTCCCAAATGATGAAATACAGTCCATACAACACATAGGCATGCTGAGTATTAAATTATCCATCTGATCTTGGGGAAGATTACTCCACTCAGCAAGCAATGCTCTCCGAAGTTCTGGTACACACGTGGGAGGTGGTTGACGGGCTGCAACTCGTCAGTCAAGCATGTCCTACACATACTCTATCGGATTCAAGTCGCGTGAGAATGCTGGCCATTCCATATGGGTAATATCCTCAGATTGTAGGCATTCGTTTACCATGTTTGCTCAGTGAGGATGGGCATTGTCATCCATAAATACAAATTCTGGGCCCATGGCACCCCTAAACAAACATACACTGTAAAAAAATAACTATTATATATCAGCTGCAAGAAACTCTCTGTCCAATCACAGAGAATTTCTTGCAGCTGGTAATAGTTATTTTTTTACAATGTACATGTTGTTCCAGAATGATATCCCGATAAATTTGGCCTGCCATGGTACCGATTTGAACATGCAGATCTGTTCTGGAGCCCAGTATAAGTCCACCCCAAACGAGCACTCCTGTACCACCGTAACGGTGTCATTTAATGATGTTGTCATGGTGGCAACAGGTACCTGACGTTCTCCATATGAAAGTCCGACGTGAATTAGACTGCAAGCTAAACCTCGACTTGTCGGAAAACATCACACAAGCCCACTGTGCCGCTGTCCACATTGCAAGTTCTCTACTCCAAGCTAACCGCAGGCGACAGTGTGTTACCGTAAGCAGAACACATCTGACAGGCCTGCGAGCATATAGACTAATATCTTCCAAATGTCTGTACATGGTTTGCCTTGAAACTGTGGTACATGTAGCTGAAGATAGCTGACGAGACAATTCTGATTCTGCGCTCCATCTGCTTCTTTTGGCAGTTACTTTCAAATGCCGGTCGTCATTCGTTTTGGAATCGTTTCCAAAGTCTAGAGATGGCACTTAGGGCGATTCTAAGTTCCTCCGATACGTCTATCTGAGTACACCTACATTCCAGTCGGCCGATAATTCTACCACATAAAAAATCATCCACATGTGTCCTCTGCATCATAACTATTCGGTTGTGGCACTGAACAACTTATAGAACACTTGTGAACAATTTTCCCTCTTTGCTCCCATTCCTTATCTACCCCTTTCGTCATATCGGCATCATCTGACAGCTTCCTATAATTTGCATATTATTCTTGAAGGTGTGTGTGGTAATTCTACAGGTGAAATTTTTGCATTAAAATTCAATTTCTGTGTGATTCTGAATTATCCTTAATTTATGGACATGAGTGTATATAATTTACCAGTAATGTAAATTTTTTTTTATCTTGTTTTAGAATTTCATTGATTTTTGTTGAGAGTATGCTAGTTTCGCTGTTTCCGAAACCTATTAGGCCCTTTTTTTCAATTTACTTTATTATCTGTTCTGCTGCTCCCACCCAGAGTCCAGTTTACCCATTTAAGAGCTCGGGGCTGTGATAATAGTGGAGTCCCCCCCCCCCCACACACACGCATTTTTCTTTTTCTTTAATATGAATGTTCATCATTAGATAAAATTTTACAATGGTCATTATTGTATCTTGTGTGTTGGGGTCCACAAATAACGAATACGTAATTAATACACACATTTAATCACGATAAACTACACAAATAAGCATTATATACAGGAACACTTAAAGTTACCGTACGCTAGTACGTCAGAAGAACAACAACAACTAACATAGAGTTTATACGTAGAGTTCACATTGCACAACACAGGAACAGCGACCTCGTGTGGTCAGGCACGATCGGAACATGGAACAAAGTCTAATACATGACACTCCTCCCCCCTAGGAATAAACTATATAGTCAGTCAAATATTTTGGCGAGGATCGCTCCTCGGCCACAGGACACACAGGAGAAGACTCGGTTGGTGAATCTTGTTCAACCGGAACATCTTCCGGAGATGGCGAAGATGGAATCGCAGGAGGCTGAGTTGATGTTTCCACATCTTGTGACCGGCTGCAAACTTGATCAACATGACGTTTTTGGATCATTCCGTCTGCTAAATTTTGGGTCTTATAGGAGACTGGTCCTGTTGGCTCTATAACTCTAGCAGGAATCCACGCAGGACCTGAACTGTAATTACGAATGTACACTGGATCGTTCTCTTGAAACTGACGTAGGCGTTTAGTTTTATTTTCCTCAGCTAGCTTTTCTTTTTTGAATTTCATCTCTTTATTCAGATCAGGATGTAACCTATCCAAGAGTGACGTCAACCGTCTATTCATCAAGAGTTCAGCAGGTGATTTACCGGTAGTAGTGCATGGCAAAATATGCTGTGAAAATAAGAATCTAGCTAGCCGGGTTTTCCAATTGCCTTGAATTATGTGCTTTAAAGCCTGCTTGGTTGTAGCCACCATTCTTTCCGCCTGGCCATTGGATGAAGGATGATAGGGAGCTACGAAAATTTGACGAATCTGGTTTTTTGCTAAAAATTGTTGAAATTCAGCAGATTTAAATGTACGGCCATTATCAGAAGCTATTGAATCCGGAAGTCCATGAGTAGCAAAAATAGATCGAAGGTTATCAATGGCGGCTGTAGATGACATGGAGGAAGCTAGTATAACCTCCAGCCACTTGGAATGAGAATCTACCACAATGAAGAATATTTTCCCTTGAAATGGACCAGCAAAATCTATATGAAGGCGTGACCATGGCTTTTCTGTCCACTCCCAAGGATGTATGGGAGCCTTGTTTGGTGCTCTTTGATTCTCCTGGCACAGACTGCAAGTTTTTACTGTATTTTCAATGGCGCTGTCCATATTAGGCCACCACACATAGCTGCGTGCAAGACCTTTCATTCTCACTATGCCGGGATGTCCATTATGAAGGAGGATGAGTACCTCTTTTTGGAGGGCTGAAGGTATAATTACCCTGCTACCCCACAGGACACAATTTTTATGAACACTCAAAGCGTCCCTACGTCTGAAATAAGGTTTGAAATTTTCATCAGTCAGTTTTGAAGGCCATCCGTTTAAAACCATTAGCGAAATTCTAGAAAGTACAGGATCTTTTCTTGTCACTTCCGATATCAAACTAGCACTCAATTGAGTAAGCGGAGCATTTTCCAACAACAGAATGTCTGCCGGTTCCAGCGAGTTGGCTTCCGGAGAATGCAAAGGTAAGCGACTCAGAGCATCAGCGTTACTAATGTCTTTACCCTTCCTATACTCTAACTTATAATCGTAAGAGGATAACAATAAACTCCACCTAATAACACGGGGTGACATCATTTGGGGTAATGGTTTCTCAGGATTAAACAGTCCCAAAAGAGGTTTATGGTCAGTTATGATTTTGAATTCTCGCCCCTGGAGATATTGATTAAATTTCTTTACCGCTGAAATAATAGCCAGAGCTTCGCGGTCAGTCTGACTGTAATTTCTCTCAGGCTTCGTTAACGTTCTGGAATAATATGCTACCGGCGATTCAGTGCCATTAGGTAATACGTGACTCAAGACAGCTCCAACTCCATAGGAGGAGGCATCACATGTTAAAACTACGGGAAGCCTTTCATCGAAGTGTGCCAAAATTATGTCTTTCTTAAGCAATTTCTTAGCGGCCCTATACGCTCTATCATGGTTGGCCGTCCAACGCCAAACTCTGTCGTTTCGAAGCAACTGGTGCAAAGGCTCCAAAACATCTGAGCGGTTTTTCAGAAAGCAGCCATAGAAATTTAACATTCCAAGAAAAGCTTGAAGTTCAGTTTTATCCCTTGGGCTAGGGGCTTCATGAATGGCTTTAATTTTATCGAAACTAGGCTGAATGCCCTTTTTATTTACTCGGAAACCTAACAATTCAATTTCTGGCACTGCGAACTGACATTTTTCCCGTTTAAGCTGAATCCCGAATTTTTTTAAGCGTTCTAGCACTTGTTTTAATTTTTCATTATGATCCTGAGTATTTTTCCCTTGAATGAAAATGTCATCTAAGTACGGCTGGACGCCCTCGATGCCTGCTAAGACCTCTTCCATTCGCTTTTGGAAAATAGCGACGGCTACTGAAACGCCAAATGGAAGTCTATTAACTTTGAAAAGTCCCTTAATTGTGTTTAAAGTAAGAATTTTAGAACTCGGCTCATCCACCGGAAGTTGCAGATAAGCCTCAGAAAGATCCAATTTAGAAAAAATGGTACCGCCAGTCATCGTAGTCAAAACTTCATTAACCGTAGGTAAGGGATATGTAAACAGTTTAACTGCTTGATTCACCGTACTACGGTAGTCGCCGCATAAACGAATTTTGCCATTTTTTTTTACTACTAGTACTACGGGTGTAGCCCAGTCAGAATAAGCAACAGGTTCTAGAATACCCTTCCTAACCATATTCTCTATTTCCTCCGTCACCTTACTGCGTAATGCTAGCGGAACATTTCTAGCTTTAAGAAATTTAGGAGTACTATTTTCATCTATTTTTATTGACACGGGCGGACCCGAAAATTTCCCTAGAGTCTCATTAAAAATATCCCGAAATTCTAATAAAATGGACTCAAGAGGTTGAACACAAATAGTATTGACAGAAGAATTATCTGTGCTTAACTTAATACCCAACGCATCAAACCAACTTCTACCTACCAATGATTTACCCTTACCACCAATAACTAATAAAGGCAAAATAACATCATAAGATTTATAAGAAACATTTACATCAAAATAACCATGAACATCTAATTTTTCAGAGTTCCATGTTTGGAGACACTGATCAGAGATACGTTTTAAACTAGGGGGATTAATGGGCCACAATTTAACAAAAGTATCCGAACTAATTACAGAATGTAGGGACCCGGAATCTATTTCCATCTTATGATTAATTCCATTTAAATTAATTAACACATCATGGGGTGGATAATTAAGCACTGTACTAACTGAATTTATAGTATTAATATAAGAATTATCTTCACAAATATCTGACTTACCTGTGTCAATATTTTGAAGTTTCGAATTATTTTTACCCCCAATTTTCTGGAATTTTTTAGAATTGCACATTTTTTGTATGTGCCCCACCTTCTTACAAAAACGACAGACAGCTTTAAGAAATTTACATTCACCAAAGGGGTGATAATTCCCACACCGCTGACATGGCTTCTTGCCCTGAGGCGTACCCTTTGCATTGTTATCCAGTACTCTCTCGGGAGCTTTTTTCCTCGTTTTCAGAAGGTGGACAGCATTGGATCCACGAATTTCTACGGTTTGTTTAGCTGCTGCTTCGCCGGCTAAAGCTACATCCATAGCTGAAGTGAGAGTTAACTGTGTATCGGACAGAAGCTTCCTTTGTATGTCTTCATCTTGAATCCCACATACCAGGCGATCTCGTAGCATTGAATCTAACTGCGTACCGAAATTGCAGTTTTCCGACAGTTTCCTAAGCTCCGCCACAAATTCTGCAATAGATTCATTCGGGCGTTGATCTCGTTTATTAAATTTGAAACGAGATAGTATTTCCGACGGTTTTGGCGAAAAGTGGTCGTCTAGAATTTTTAACAGATTGGCAAAGTCAGTTTCATTTGGAGAAGCTGGTGTACATAATGATCTTATTAAAGAATACAGTGTAGGACCCGCAACACTCAGAAATATTGCTCGCTTTTTAACATCATCAGTAATACCATTGGCAGCAAAATAAAAATCCAGACGTTCTTTGTATTCAATCCATACAGATTTTCCGATAACGAATTCCTCAACTTTACCTAGAGACATTTCGAACAAAGGAATCGTAACTGTAATGCGTAGAAGAAGAAAATTGATAAATACATCCAATTGTACTCGTCGCCAGTATTGTATCTTGTGTGTTGGGGTCCACAAATAACGAATACGTAATTAATACACACATTTAATCACGATAAACTACACAAATAAGCATTATATACAGGAACACTTAAAGTTACCGTACGCTAGTACGTCAGAAGAACAACAACAACTAACATAGAGTTTATACGTAGAGTTCACATTGCACAACACAGGAACAGCGACCTCGTGCGGTCAGGCACGATCGGAACATGGAACAAAGTCTAATACATGACAGTCATATTAGAATAAGATTCTTATTACCATTTAAATGAACTCTGAAACTGTTTGCAAAAAATTAATAAAAAAAAAAAAAATAATAACAACAAAAGAATCTAACTCACCGACCAAAGGAAAAGTTGCTGCATCAAAAACTTTAATGAATATATTTTACAGAATAAAAAAATTAAATTGGCTTCTTCCTAGCCTTTGCCGCGCTGAAAGTTTCAATTACATCTTTAAAATCCAGGTTGCTTGTTAAATCGTGCTCTAAACACAGCAAAGCCAAACATTGCAGCTTATTCTGCTGCATTTTTGTTCTTCGAAGAGATAGAACTCTCTCTAATTTGGAGTTTGCTCTTGTTAATAATTTTACGTGGCGGAAGGAAACATATTATATTATTTTCTCCCCCCCCCCCCTCATCTCTTGAATGACTTTTGAAATTTTCAAATTTTAATGCATTTTTAAAAAATATTTAAAAAAAATATTTAAAAAAAATTCTTTTAAGTACTAAAAGAAATTTTCAAAAATTTGTCTATTTAAAATATTTTTACATAACAGTATCAAGGATTTTAATTTCTGAATGTAAAAACCGAATTAAAAAAAAATAATAATTTTTTTTTCTATTTACTGGGTTTTCTTGGCCCCATCTAGAGCCCCCTTGTTCATTGGGCTGCAGCCCCCCCCTTAAACTGGGCTCTGCTCCAACCTACTGAAGAGGAAGCGGAAGGGTGTTTTTCACATGTAGTGTTGTTTTTACAATTGTTCTTCGTTACTTTAATTCCTTATTTCTTTATTTTTATTAACGTTTTTTCTTCTTGTTGACCACACCCACTTGTCTTCAAGCCTCTATATATTTTCAAAATTATATATATATATATATAATACATACATAATAACAGTAATATAGAGTATGATGACTGAAAATAAATATGGTTGACATCACCAACTATTTGTTCTCTGGCTTGATAGTGATAAATGTTATTGGCACTTTAGCTCCTTCACTGACCTTTTCATTGGTCTTCTCTTAGCTCTGTGCCTTTTATCGATAGTATCTCATTTTATATATTTTATTTTGATTCATTATTTAAATAAATTAAAGGCTAACATTCCAATATAAAACTTTATAAATAAATTAACTTGAAGCATTAAAACTTTAGATAATAGAAAAACCTTACTTGCTTCATTTCATGGCTGAAGTATTTTGTATGTGGTATCCTGCTCTTGTCACCGACTGGAACGGTGTAGAAGTCTTTACATGTCTGATGTTCTGTACGCTTGTTCTGCTCTTCCTAATAGGTGATACCACATTTTGTCAATACCCACAGCATTGTTGCCATTGCAAGAATTTAAATTGTCAATTATTTCAACCATTTCGTGGTATGCAGCATCAGGGTTGCTACACAAATCAGGAGAAAAAATTCCCTGTCCCTTTTAGAAGTAAAATAGATGACACGCAATCATGCAGCATTAGAATCTAACAGGTTTACAAGTTAATTGAACATATTTAGGGTATCAACTTAATTATCTTACTATAGTTGGGGAATAAAACATAACTGATTCATTATAAAGCACTAAAATTTTTAAAAATATTTGATTATGAAAAAACCTATTACCAGCAGTTAATTTAACATTTACAAGTCACCAGTGTTTGTTTTAGTGACAATTATTACAAATAATAGTCAATACAAAAATGCTTCTTAAAATTGTGCTCTGTAGAATACAACAACAAAAATTATGAGCCATAATGTAAAATTTTACTCGATGTTTATTTTACATTTTAGTTAATGCCTAAAGTACCGTAGATGGGGGAGGCATTTTAGAAATTCGGAAAGATAATCTATAAACAAGTTGCACAACACACATTTTATAGAACATGGGGAGGGGGGGGGGGAATGAAGCAAGATATATATATAAAAAAAAATCTTCGGGTAAGAGCGCACTGTATTAAATAAATGATTACATATGAAACAGATTACATTTACACCCACAAAATATTCTGTTGTCAATTTTACTCTTATTTTTACATTAGAACATACCTTCCTCGACGTCTTTTGGGATGACCATCAGCAGAATTACTAGAATCACTTGAATATTCGTCTTCGACGTACAGACGTCGATTAACGCTATCGTCAGTACTCAGCAAAGGAGTATTTATATCAGATTCCATAATTAAAATCAAATAAAATTATATGTAATATATAAGCACATGGTAAAATAACAAATCGAGAAGTACAGCAGTGTTTAATTACAGAATTTGCAAAATTAAATCAAGACAATTGCGGCTGCATAACAATTTTAGATCTGACCTGATTTTAAAAATTATTTCTCAATACCAGACTTCAGTCAGACTATAAACAAACCATGGAGACATTATTTTAACCCATGGAGCAAATGAAATATTTTAGTGATGCCCAGCAATTCAAGCGAAATTTTTTGTTTTACTATTTTGTATATATTTCTTTGAAAAAAACTCTTTGACGTAAAGTCTTTGTACCGCAATTAGGGATCCCGGACCGTCGCCAATTATCCATAGCGTAGCACTAGTGCAACATTAAAACCTACTCAACTTACTTTTAACAACTTCAACTTTTACTACAGTTGTGTTTACATGAGATGTTTGAGAAATAATTTTGTTTGTGTGTATCAGTAAAATTTAATATTTAAAAGATTATCATAGAATTAAGCATCTAAAATACAAAAAATGGGTTTGTAGCGATTAATTATTTTTTCTTAAATACTTTATTAATTAAGTTCATACTCTGTTGACAGTTTATATTTAATTTTTCGTTGCTTATGTAAGTTTACTTATAACAGTGTAATGCAGCTATCAAAATTATTGCTTAATGCACTTTAATCAAAAGTTTGTTATTCTTTTTATAATTTTTTTAAACTTAGGTTAGTTCATTTATAGTTGAAGTTCGAGCAAAATTTATTGCTTAAATTGCTATTAAACATTTACATTTCTGTTTTATTTTATTTGTCGCTTAATAAAATTTTATGGGTTACCCATTTTGATGGGAAAGTAGTTGGTCAACTTTCATTCAATCTTTTGAAAAAATCAGAAAAGTGTTGCAAACTTTTTATTCATAAACAAACGTATGCATGGATCAGTCGGGCACACCTAATTCTAAGAGACAATTCGTTAAGTGGGCTTTGTGGTGCATTTTTGAAAAATCGTCAACATCGAAACATTCTGTGCCATGTCGGTAGTTGTAGCTCTTTTTCGGCAAAAACACTAAATATGTGCATAAACATTATTTAAAAGTACAAAATTATAACATAAGGCAATTAAAATATATATTAAAATACACAAATTCAATCCAAATTAATAATAATAATAATAAAAAAAAATGCTCAAAACACACCAATTTCAATGTACAATAATCGAATAAAAAAATGAAAATTGACAATGTAGCCATCAGTGTATGCATGTTTTATAAGCTGTATGCAGGTGTTTATGTTTGTGAGTTTCGCTATAGAAAAACAAGACATATACTAATCGATACCACAATTTCATTGTGCATGAATCACGCAAGGCAAAAAAAAAAAAAAAAAAAAAACTTGACAGTGCAGTGATGAACTAACATGCTTATGTTGTGAGATTTGCTTATAGAAAACTACAAAAAAAAAAAAAAAAAAAAAATGGTTATCACAAAAAATTTTTCTAAATTTTCTCTATAAATTCATGCAGTAAGTGATTTTTTTTTTTTTTTTTTTTTAAAGAAATATCAATAATTATGAATGACACACAAAATTACTTTGAATATTGTAAGTCATTAAATAATAAGATATTGAATTTTTGTTCAGTCAATAAGCTTACTTATGTTGAGTTCAATTTCTTAATAATGGTTGTATTATCAGCTCGTATATAAATGATTAACTTGTACAATCATGTTCAATTTAAAAGTATAAAATAATACATACACACACATGGACACAAGCAATTTATTAGATAACTGGCAGGCTTTGCACACTTTGCTGGTCATTATTATATATAAGTAAATTAAAAAACAGAATCACTCTTATTTTATAAGTAAAAAATAAAAAAAAATCCCATTGAAATTGCTTAAAAAAACCTTGCTTCAGGTCTCTGTTGCATTCTGCAGCATTTTCCTCACCTGCAAAATTTTGGGTACCCTATTGCTTGCAACAATGCCTTACCTGGGGACATACCAGTTTAAGTGCTTATCAGATAACAGTTTTGCAGTGGACAGTATAGAAAAAAATCAAAACAGCCCTTTTGTATTTAAATCCCAATTACATATGAACTGCGCTTATAGGTATTGTACAGTATTTACTTTTACGTTGTGAATTAAGTTTGAAGGCACATTCTTTATTTTTCATACTTTTGTGACTTTTCTTTTATAGGTGACATTCGCGATAAAATTAATCAATTGGATCAAGTAATTAAAGGTGAGAGGTCTGCAGTAGAAATTCAAACTATACTGTCTTCTATTAAAAAGACACTTGATCAACAAGGTAAATAGAAAATTTGCTTTTATGTTGTTTTGCTTTAAATTCTACTTTTATTAACTGTATTTTATTATATTATTTTTGATTTCGTTAGATAAATAAACAGCAAAGTTTACAAAGAATCAAAAGAAATCTTAAAATTATAGTTCTGTGTTTTATCTGATTAATCAGATATAAAAGTTTAAGCAATAAATTAGTAAAAAAAATTGTTTGTTTGGTAAATAAAATAGTCATGTGGCTATACATTACAAGGTATTCCAGAAGTCCCACGCTCCCCTCATAACTCAAAAATGAGTCAGAATTTTGAAAAATGGCAAAACGAAACATGTATTTAATGAATTCGAGAGGGACCTCTTTTGGTGAAGAAAGTTTGGACGGGAAGGGGGGGGGGGAGGCTAGAGAGGCATCTAGGGAGGGCAACTTTAAAATTCAAATGGGAAGGTATATCTTGTGATACATCCTTGGAAATGTCTCTTCAGGACAATGAATTTGATATAAATAGTTTCGCCCTACAATGATTATTAAAGGAGATGTACATGAGTTTTTAGACTTTTGAAATGTGGATTTTATACTTATGTATCCCCTTTAATAATCACTGCAGGATAAACTATTTATACAGAATTCATTGTTTTAAAGAAATGTTTCCTGGGATGTATCATAAAACATACCTTCCCATTAGAAATTTTAAAGTTGCACTCCCTAGCAACTTGAAAATTTCTCCTACATTCCCTAGTAACTACCTATACTACCTAGCACTCCTACTACCCCCTTGCCCAGGCCCAAACATTTTTGGGCAAAGTATGTCTTGTGATATCCCTGGAAATTACTCTTCAAGACAAAATAGTATAAATAGTTTTGTCCTGCAGTGATTATTAAAGGGGATACATAAGTATAAAATCCACATTTCAAAAGTCTAAAAACTCATGTATCGCCTTTAATAATCATGGTAGGGTAAAACTATTTACATCAAATTCATTGTTTTGAAGAGACATTTCCAAGGATGTATCACAAGATATACCTTCCCATTAGAAATTTTAAAGTTGCCCTCCCTAGCAACTTTAAAAATTCTCCTACACTCCCTACCACCTACCTATACTACCTACCACTAAAGGGCAAAACTGGGAAAATTCATTAGTGGCCAGTGGCCGGTACTGACAGTTTCATTAGTAGCCACTTATTTAAGTTAGTGGCCACTTTTCACATGATAAGACTATTTCTTTCAGACTGCAAAAAGCGTTGTCACCATTTTGCACTATAATCACCACAAGAAAAATATGAAAATAAGAAATACATATAATAATAAAATTAACACAGGGACACTGAAATTGTAATTACACTCTTTTTAACACATTAATCGCCACGATAATATCAGAAAATTTTTCACATGGGCCATGGTAACTTTATTAGACAATTTAGTTAAAAATGCGTCAGGCACATATGACTGACATGTAAAGGGCAAAACTGGGAAAATTCATTAGTGGCCAGTGGCCGGTGCTGTCAGTTTCATTAGTAGCCACTTTTTTAAGTTAGTGGCCACTTTTCACATAAGACTATTTCTTTCAGATTGCAAAAAGCATTGTCACCATTTTGCGGTATAATTACCACAATAAAAATATGAAAATAAGAAATACATATAATAATAAAATTAACACAGGGACACTGAAATTGTAATTTGTAATTACACTCTTTTTAAAAATCCTAAATTGCTTATCCTAAATTAAAATCTGCTTAGTGCTGTAATAATAACAGCAAAAGTTATCTTTCAGATAATTCAGTAGTACTTTTTTTTTCAATTTATTTAAGTGAAATAAGCTATTATCATTCACAGTTCACATTGATATTTTCTAGAAAATGAATCAGCTGATTCATCATCATCACAACCTTTTACATGGTCATGTGTAAATACAGTTAGCAGTTTTATTATTTTTTCTTATTTCTAAAGACACACTTTTTTAAATGATTTTATTTCAATAGAGTTAAAATACTTTCTCTTAAAAAGTATAGATATGGAAACTTAGCTGCCAAATTTGTAGCTTTAAAAATACGGAGATTTCTACTTTAAAATGGGAAGGGAAAAGGAAGATTTCTACACAAAAGAAAACAAATACAAAAATTTTTGAAAAATACACATTTAAGTAAAATCAAATTTTGATACACACATTTGTCAACTATCTTAAATGGGTTAAATATACACTAAATACTATGGAGATATTAATGGAAAATGATTGTGCTTTGCAGGACATTTGATCATTAACTGCTTGTGGAAATGGAGCTCACATGTGTGTGTGTGTGTGGGGGGGGGGGGAGTACATCTATATTCTTCTTTCTAGGTTCTAGAATCTAATCAAGAAAGTTTAAAATGAATATTTACATTTATGTTATGGATAGAGAAAGATTGTAAACCACAAGACTTCAGGGGAGCATGTGATTGCCAATCGTTGGAGGAGGGGGGGGGGGGGGATTACAAGAATTATGAGTAAGAGATGTTAAACAATTCTACTTCTTTACAGATTCTAGAATCTAATAAAGTAAGTTTAAAATATATATTTATATTTTTGCAGCAAATGGAGAATGATTAAAAATTATAAAGCTTTCTATAAGCTGTGTGATCACAGATCGTTAGGGGGAGGGAATGGGAGGGGGGGGGAGTCCAAAAAATTATATGAGTGAGACATATTAAACAATTCTACTTCTTTATAGGTTGTAGAATATAATAAAGCAAGTTTAAAATGAACATTGACATTTATGCCATGGATGCAAAAAGATTGGAAATCACAAGGCTTCGATTGCCTATCGTCGCTCGATTTTTAGATTATTTTAATGATCATAAAAAGTGGCGACTTTAGTGGCGATCGATGCATAATTTTTAATCGCCATCTTTTTTTATTTAGTCGCCACGTGGCCGGTGGCGACCGTTAATTTTGCCCTTTACTGACATGGCGATTAACGTGTTAATAATTACTCGGCGTATATCATATTCCTTTTAGGGTTATTTCCTAGTTAAAAATGCGTCAGGCACATATGACTGACATGGCGATTAACGTGTTAAAAATCCTAAATTAAAATCTGCTTAGGGCTGTAATAATAACAGCAGAAGTTTTTATGTTTCAGATAATTCAGTAGTACTTTTTTTTTTTTCAATTTATTTAAGTGAAATAAGCTGTTATTCACAGTTCACATTGATATTTTCTAGTAAGTGAATCAGCTGATTCATCATCATCACAACCTTCTACATGGTCATGTGTAAATACAGTTAGCAGTTTTATTATTTTTTCTTATTTCTAAAGACACACTTTTTTAAATGATTTTATTTCAATAGAGTTAAAATATTTCCTCTTAAAAAGTGTAGATATGGAAACTTAGCTGCCAAATCTGTAGCTTTGAAAATAGGGAGATTTCTACTTTAAAATGGGAAGGAAAAAGGAAGATTTCTACTCAAAAGAAAGCAAATACAAAAATTTTTGAAAAATACGCATTTAAGCCAAATCAAATTTTGACACACACATTTGTCAAATATCTTAAATGGGTTAAATATACACTAAATACTATGGAGATAATAATGGAAAAAGATTCTGCTTTGCAGGACATTTGATCATTAACTGTTGAAATGGAGCACACGTGTGTGTGTGTGGGGGGGGATTACAAGAATTATGAGTAAGAGATATTAAACAATTCTACTTCTTTACAGATTCTAGAATCTAATAAAGTAAGTTTAAAATAGATATTTATATTTTTGCGCCAAATGGAGAACGATTAGAAATTATAAAGCTTTCTGTAAGCTGTGTGATCACAGATAGTTAGGGGGAGGGAAAGGGGGGGTGTTCAAAAAATTATATGAGTGAGATATATTAAACAATTCTACTTCTTTATAGGTTGTAGAATATAATAAAGCAAGTTTAAAATGAACATTGACATTTATGCCATGGATGGAAAAAGATTGGAAATCACATGGCTTCGATTACCTATTGTCACTCGTTTTTTAGAATCTTTTAATGATCACAAAAAGTGGCGACTTTAGTGGCGATCGATGCATAATTTTTAATCGCCATCTTTTTTTATTTAGTCGCCATGTGGTCGGTGGCGACCGTTAATTTTGCCCTTTACCTACCACTCCTCCCAACCCCTTGCCTGGGCCCAAATATTTTTGGGCAAAGTCTAAAAACTCATGTACATCTCCTTTAATAATCATCGTAGGGCGAAACTATTTATATCAAATTCATTGTCCTGAAGAGACGTTTCCAAGGATGTATCACACCTTCACATTTGAAATTTAAAGTTGCCCTCCCTAGTGCCCTGCCCAAACTTTTTTCACTGAAAGAGGTCCCTCTCAAATTCATTAAATACATGTTTCGCTGTTTTTCAAAATTTCGACTCATTTTCGAGTTTGGAGAAGGTGGGGACTTTTGGAACACCCTGTATATGTATATCCATGTGTCTGCTTCTGTGTGCATATATATACGGTAACTGGAAAAAGTTTTGAGATAATATGGTTTTCTATGCTAACTTTTTCTGTAAGCAAAATTTCTTAATGATGTAAATTAGTAATTTTTAGTTTTAGTCATTTTACATGGTGCATAATTAATGATATGTTTGAAAATTGTTAATTTAATAAATATCAAACACAAATTTGAAAAGCTGAAAGCTAAACTTTTAAAACAATCGGATAAAAATCAAGTTTTTAATACTTCAGTTAAATATATGTGATATTGTCGTAGAGTAAATAGGGTACTGGCTCTTGAGCAGAGGAATTCCACATAGATCTGGGTTTGTATCCTGTCCCTGGCATTTAAATTGTGCGGGGAGGGGGGGGGGTTAAATTTCATATATCGCCAGCAAGTTTGGAATTCCAGAGTCAGCTATTGACCACATAGTAAAGAAGTGGATATGTGTGATCTTCCAAGATCAAGAACTTCAGAAAAACCTTCTGAACATCAAAAGGAGTATATCTGAAGGAAGTTTGTCGCTGACCCAAACAAGAATGGTATTCAAATATGCATGGAGGTGGTCACCAAACACGGACTCACATTGAGTAAAGACACCAACCATAAGACATTGTCTGGATGCTGCTGGATTGTGACCCCTGCAAAAAATGCATGGGCCCCTGCAAAAAATCCTTTCATTTGGGCAAAGAATAAGAAAATCTGATTGAAATTCGCTAAAGAGTACAAAAGGTGGTCCACCAAAGATGAAAATAAGGTCATTTGAAGTGATGAATCCAATTCAATTTGTTTTGAAGTGATGGCCAACGTTATATTCATCTTTCAAAAGGCACCAGAATGGATCCCTAGTTCCAACGTTCAACTGTAAAGCATGGGAAAAGATCATTAATGGTCTGGAGAACTTTCCATCATGACGGCATTATCCCCCTTGTACACGTTAGTCAGATTATGGATCAAAATATTTATAAAAACATTTTAGAAGATCACATGCTTCTCCTTATGATTGTAAAAAGATGCCTCAGTGATGGATGCTTCAGCGGGTAATGATAACAAGGTACACCTCCAAAGAGGTGACAAATTGATTTACAGCTAAGAAAATTAAAGTTTTGGATTGATCGAATAAGTCACCTGACCTCAATCCAGTTGAACATGTTTCGGGACAAACTTATTTATAGATAAATCAAGATACAGAAGCATTCTTCAAAGACAGAATTCCTTCGGGATCTTCAATCAGAATAGCCGAAAATACCTAGGTTCACCTCAGAAAGTAAATATTAAATAGTGCTGTATTACATTAAGATACTTAATTTCAATAAAATTCAGAAAAACTTATTTGTCTCTAAACTTTTGCTTCAGTACTTTTGCAAATTTCTGAATTATTCTTTAACTTGAACATATGTCTAGTTTGTTCTAATGTTAAATTTTGTTGAGCTTTAAAGGGGTATGAATTACTAATTTACATTATTAAGAAATTTTGCTTACAGAAAAGTTATCTCAGAAAAATATATATCTCGAAACTTTTACCAGCTACTGTATAGGGATTCCATATAGGAGAATTTCATTTAATAAATAAATCAGTTGAAATTTTTTTTACATGATATGAGATATAATTATATTTTTCTGTTACCTGTTTTAATAATCTGGGCGTGACATTACTATTTTTTTTAAAGTATTAAATTCACAATAAAACCTTTAAATTAACGTCTAATTAAGCCTTTCTGTTTTGTAAAGTTACATATTAAAAAATACCTTACTTTAATATTAAGTTTTACGTGTCTATGATTAATCACTTTTATGAACTCAAGTGAAGTTATTGAATTAATCTGAATTCTGAACACAAATTTTAGAATCATCATTCAATGTTTTTAGCAATTTATGTTTATTTTACATCAACTTGTGTTAAGTTATGGCAATATTTGCTGACCTAATCTCATGACATTTGGTTAATTTGAAAGTATAAATATATTTTTAAAAAGGATTTTTTTTTTTTCTTAATTTTATGTATCTACCGATTTTACATTAAACTTATTATATTGCATTTCCATTGCATTCATTTTTAATGTAAGTATATATATTTTTTAAACTTTCAACAGACGATAAAAAGATTGCTGTGGACAACATGGTCAAAGATGGCATAGTTAAAAAACTTAGTGAACTTCTCAAATCAACTAGTCACGCTGCTCCTACATATGCTTTAATTGCAGAAATCCTTGCAGATATTGCAAAACTTGGTAAGAAAACTTATTTTATATGTGGTTTTATGACTGAAGTCATGTTTTTAATTATCAAAATATGTAAGTCTTTGCAGTATATTACAATCATGCAATCAACTGGTTGGGAAGAAAATCATATTTACTGAAATTTATTTTTCCGACTGAGTGAAAATAATGCCTGGACCGGGAGTCGAACCCTGGATCTTTGACTTGCAAGGTCAAGGCTCTACCAATTGAGCTATCCAGGCCGACAACTGGTGGACATTACTCACTCAGACAACCTTTAGGCAGAAACATCTGGTCTATCATGTAGATAGCTCAATAGAAAATAAGCTGCAGGTAAAGGAAAACACCATTAAACAATGGGAGAAAGAAACACAATATATTACAATCACACAATCAACTGGTTGGGAAGAAAATCATATTTACTGAAATTTATTTTTCCGACTGAGTGAAAATAATGCCTGGACCGGAAGTCGAACCCCAGATCTTAAGGTCAAGGCTCTACCAATTGAGCTATCCAGGCCGACAACTGGTGGACATTACTCACTCAGACCTCAAAGATCTGGGGTTCGACTCCCAGTCCAGGCATTATTTTCACTCAGTCGGAAAAATAAATTTCATGTAAGTCTTTGGTTTATTACTTCCATTACCCAACTGCCATAGGTAAATGGAAGTATTGTATTTGGACAAAAATTTCAATAACAAGTTTTCACCTGATTTACATTTTTTACGGCCTCCTGAGTCCAAAAAAGGGATTTTGACAATTGGTCAGGTCAGTGTGTATGTGTGTCAGGGAATCTTCTATCGTATCTCCAAAACAAATAAAGATAGAACAATGAAATTTCAGAATTAAGACAGGTCCAGTATACAGATAATTTTTCCAATTTTTGGTGAAAATTAGAAAATCAGAATTAGGACAGTAAGTCCGTATCTCAAAAACAGCTCTAATGATTTTCTTCGAGGTTGCTATGTCTTTTCATATATATTAGTTGGTTAGTTCAGCAAAATTGATAGGCATCCTTTATAAAGAGGTTAATTTTAAGACTTACGTGTTCAGGGACCGATTTACTCACTTGGAGACCCAGGGCACTCATGTTTAATGGGCCCCTTTTCCTTGTACTTTAATATTACAACAAACAAAACAAACCGCATGTATTTGATTCACGCGTCTAAAAATTCTCTCCATGTTTCACTTAACTAGACTTAACTTCACAAACTTAACTAGATCCGATGCTTGTCTATCGGATCAACGTACATTGTGCCCGTGTATCTGCACTATGGTGTGTGCCTTGGATTTAGTTAGCCGTAGTAAGAGTTTGGAATGCAGTATTGGTAGTATGCAGTTGTATTTGCATTTAGCGAAAATATTGTAATTTCTTCAATGAACTGATAATTTCCTTGAAAGATCATACCGCCAATTTATATAGCAGTGCAGTAATACCTCCATCCATTGATGAAAAAACAAAAAACAATGATCATTATAGCAAAATTTGGAAATTTTTCATTTAAACTATTTTTTTTAATGTATGATGAAATTTCTTGAAGGGCCCCCCCTCAGTGTGAGGGTCCAGGGCACATGCCCCGAATGCCCTGCTTTAAATCGGGCACTATATGTGTTAGTGTATTCCTTCAATTTGGCTCTTCAGATTTTTTCCAAACTTGCTCTCTTAACTGCTTCTTAGATATGTTTTCTTATCTAATTGTTGGTTTCCAGTGAATAGATGAATTTGCTAAGTTTGATGAAAATCAGAAGTGGTATCAAAAGTCAGTATCTCAAATGGCTCAAACAACGCTTTTTTTTTTTTTTTTTTTTTCCAAAGTTTGCTACATAAACCCCCTTTTTAGATGTCCTTTCACCTGTATTGGTTACTACAAGAAAATTGACATGTGTACTGATTTAAGTAAGCCAGTTCTAGATCTCAGAAATTCGTGTTTAAAAAAAAAAAGGCTCTATTTATTTTTTTATTTGCTATGGAAACTGTTTTATATCTTTACGATGTATGTACTAACTTGCCCTTATGAAAAAAATAGTTAGGTATCTGATTTGTTAAATCCAACAAAGTTGAAAAGTGTTTATGACTTTGGTTTGTCTGTCTGTCTGTGCTCTAACTATGATAAATAATAATAATGAAATTTCTTGAAAATGAAGTAAATACCACCACTGGTTTGTGTACAGGGACACTGTTATCATGAAGACTAAATAAACTGTCTTAACATGTTAAAAAAAAATATATCCAGAGATTGCAGTGGAATATTTGGCTCATACTTTTATGTAACAAGGCATAGTGTGCAGTTTTTAAATAAAACAGAGTTTAACATCCATAACAATATTTATTAAAACTTAACAAGAAGTTTCAAACTTAACAAGAAATTTAAAAACTTAACAGAAAATATAGACTTTGCTAGTGATAGTTAGAAAAACTTGCCATGAGGGAAAAACTATTTACCCAAACTAACTGCTTATAAGTAGAATTAATGCTTTCATTGCTCAGCATTAGCACAAAAAGGATGCTGGCCTTCAAATAACATTAATATATATACTGCAACTTAATTAAACAGAAACATGCCCTCATACTTTGAGGCAAACTAAAAAATACTTGAAAACGTATTTAAATTTTTCAAATCATCGTAATTACAAAACGAAAATTATAAGCAAGAGAGAATAAACCTATGTAAGACATCCTTATATACAATTATCACCGGATTCCAGAACAGCCAATCACCAGGCTACACATTTCTCCCTTCCAGGCGATCCAAAAACACGCCCATCGTACGTAATCCGTTACCGTGACAACGGACGACGCTGAATACGTACGCCATCTATGGGCCGCAAAAGTAAGTATCGCCATATTGGAATTCAACTGGCCTGAACGATGTGTTCAAAGAATGTAAACAAAGATTATAATTTTATCCTATATGAATTAAATAAAGAAGTATAATATCAAATGTATTTAAAAATAGAAAAAGATAAGTTATTTGCTTGAATAAAGGATAAAGGTAAGTTATATCTTTAAGTAAAGTTATTTTAATAAAACTTATCCTTAAATATTATACTAAACAATACATTGTATTCTTTATATTTTTCAAATTAAACTTAACTTATACATAGCACTAAACGCTATTCATTTAAAACGAAAAATAAGCTCTCCTCATAATTAATAGGCAATATAAACGTTTTTTAAACTTTGAAAAATGATATGAAAAAAGGTTTTTAGGACAACAATGCCCCCCATCATATCATTTTGAAACATTAACCATCACTAGCATTAACAAAAGATAAAAAAAATATAAAAAAAACAGTATAACAATATCACATTAATCTTCTTATACAGAGGCAATCCATCAATACCTGCCAAAGTCCACCATAACAGAACAGTTCATCTAAAACACTGAATAAATCTACTATAAAGATAGAAAAAGAATATATATTAATAATATATCAAAAAATGATGCATTAAGAAATTTTTTTTTGTTATCTTCATCACCCCATTACTGAAAACAATAAAAGATTAGTTAAACAATTATAACAATCACATAACTCAAACATTCGTGGCCACGTTTACACTCATCCTAAGTAAAAAAAACTTTCTTTACAATGACAAAGCAATGAAGATCAGAAGAAAACACCCAAAATATTCTGCACCTCAAAAACTTCAAATAAGGATACATATCCAAAATTTATACTTTATGAATTACAATTTTTACTATATATATGAAACTTAGATATTTTTTTCTTACAAATTTACTATACAAATATTTTATTTACAAAATTAAGCAAGTCACTTTTAGTAAGTGGCTTTGTAAAGGGATCCGCCAAGTTAGATTTAGATTTAACATATTTTAATTCAAATTTATCCTCAAAAAGCCACTCGCGAATAAAGAATAATTTCACATTTATGTGCTTCGACCTATTATTCTCTATAGGCGATTTCGTAAATTCAATAGCTGACATATTATCGGCAAAAAGGGTTGGTAAAGAGTATTTTTCGGAGATTAAATTAAATTCAATACAATCCTCCAAAATACGATTGAACCACATAAGTTCTTTCACACATTCACACATTGAAACAAATTCACTTTCCATTGTGGAAAGACTTACCCCTTTTTCCTTAAAAGTTCGCCATGAAATTGGACTATTATCTAAAAATATTATTTGACCCCCCATTGAAATAAAGTCGTCTCTGTTCATAGCAAAATCAGCATCAGAGAAAGCGACTAAACTAGAATTTTTACAATTTAAATTTAATTTTAAATTCTTGGTACCCGAAACGTAACCAAGTAATTTAAGCAAACCATTCCAATGGGTTAAACCTGGAGAATTTTGAAACTGGCTAAAAATATTCACAGCATAGGCTATATCTGGTCTAGTCCTACTAGCTAAAAATGAAAGGCAACCCAAGATATTCCTATATGGTAATCTTGCGACTTCTTCCATTTCAGCCTTATTGCTTGGACAATCCCTTTTTGAATATTTTAACCCTTTTATAATAGGTAAAGAAGTATATGGTATTTTAAATGAGTTAAACCTTTTATAAACTTCATCTATGTACAATGCCTGATAAATTTGAACAGCATCGTTATCATAGCTAAACTCAACACCCAATAATTTCTTCGTTTTACCCAAAATTTTAAGATCAAATTTTCCCCCCAAAAGTTCAATTATGGAATCAATTTGAGCCCGAGTTTTTCCAAAAATAACTATGTCGTCGACATAGACTAATAAAACTATAAAATCCTCAAAATAATATGAACAATTACACCAGTTAAACTTAAGAAAACCTAAACTTAAAAGAACCTTATTTAATTCGAAAAACCACAAACGACCACTCTGATGTAAACCATACAGAGCACGGTCTAATTTGCAAACTAAATTTTCCTCACCAGGAACAATATAACCAAGCGGTTGTGACATATAAATCTCTTCTTTAAGAGGAGCGTATAAATATGCACATTTAATGTCACACTGAATGTTTTGCCACTTAAGACAGGAAACTAAAAGGGAAAAGAAAAAACGAATAACAGAAAAATTTACCACTGGAGAGAATGTTTCGTCGTAGGTATCCCCCCGAATTTGGTAGTACCCCTGAGCGACGAGCCTAGCTTTAAACCTAGCTATATTCCCACTCTCATCCTTTTTAATGGTATAAACCCATCTGTTACCTAGTAAAGATTTCCCATCAGGTAAAGGGACTAAATGCCATACTTTACGCTGACTCATATTTGAAATTTCCTCATCCATAGCTTTAATCCATTCAGAATTTTGAGGTGACTTCATAGCTTGTTTATAAGTTCTAGGTACAGAAAGTTCTAGTCAGGTTTCCTTTTTAACATGGTTAGAAACAGGATCATTTGAATTAACCACCCCTTCAAATTTATTACTACCAGAGAAATCAAACAAGGAAGGTTCGAAAACAATATTATTACGTTCACAATAACTCTTAACCTCATTTAAAGATCTCAATCTAGTAGTTTTATCGTTAGGGTAATAATATATATCTGTCCTATCACCATGAGGTCTCGGTACTGGCTTTCTCCTCCAAACAATTTTAGAACAAGAGTCATTAGTATCAGGTAGTTCAGTGATAGACTCCCCGTCGGAATCATCAGGCCCCCCTCCAAACACAATGTCTACGGGATCGGAACCACCACAATCAACCGGACTATTTGGAGACTGACCCAACTCTTCCAACGAAGGGCCCATCACCGCCCCACTGTGCTGATTAAAAATACGATCGGAGAAAGTTAAATTTACAGTCTCGACGACCCTATCCTCATTTTCTATCCAGACTCTATATCCTTTTGTACGAAGAGCGTAACCGACGATTACTCCCTTTTTTGCCTTTGACATAAGTTTGTGGTCGCGTCTCTGTTTAGGAACTCCGACATACACTACTAAACCAAAAGGCTTCAGGTGTCTAACCGAAGGTTTTCTTCCAGTATAAAGTTCAAGAGGAGTTTTTTTCTGGTTTTTATGAATCACACGATTCCAAGTGTAACTAAAATAAAGCACAGCCTCTGGCCAAAAAGAAAAAGGAAGTCCACTATCGGACAGAATAGCACGAGTACAATTTAGAACTGTTTGATTGAGCCTTTCACAAACACCATTTTCTTCTGGTGTATAGGTGTTGGTTAGCTCGTGAGCAACCCCCCTTTTATTGCAAAAGTCACGGAAGCTCTCGTTCTCAAACTCAGAACCATTATCTGTCCTAATAGTTTTCAACTTCTTTCCAAGACTAAGCTCAGCTCTGGCAATGTGCCTTTCAAAAATACTAAACACCTGTGACTTATCCTTCATTGGATATAAAGTCACTTTACGTGAAAAACCGTCGATTATTGAAAGAAAAAATTTTTCCCCCCTTTTTCCCAAAATTGGAATTGGACCCCAAACGTCCATGTACACTTTCTCCAAGGGTGATTTAATGCCATGAACAGAATCAACCGACTTAAAAGAAACACGATTTTGTTTACTTACCCGACAAGGTTCACACGAAAACTTTTTAAATTTAAGCTTAGGTAGCCCTTTCACACCATTGTGCTTACTAGTTTTGACTATAAGTTCCGGACTAATATGAGCGAAACGAGAATGCCAATTCTCTAAGTCAGTTAAATTAGCTACAACAGGTTCATCAGATAGCCCCCCATTCGCTTTTAAACACTTGGCATAGGCATAGTAAAGACCATTTTTAAGTTTGGCATAAAAAAGAGGTTTATCAAACTTGTCGAAAACATTTACTCTACCACCACCTCCAGTGAACTTGGCACCATTAAAGTCCAATTTTGCACCAGAAATTAAATTTTTCCTCAATTCAGGGGAAAACAAAACATCTTTAAGATATACATCATTATTACCAAATTTCAATTTAACTACACCTTTCCCAACAATCGGAAAACTTACTCCATCAATGGCCACCTTCAAATTTTCACCTTCTACAGGACAATATTCAGAAAACAGGTTTTTATTGCGACAACAGTGATGACTCGCGGCCGTATCAAAAATCCAAAGATTATCGCCACCAACATCACTAAAATTAACCTGTGCAATATAATATGAAGGTTCATTGACCGAATTGACAGAGCAAGCAATCTTCCTTTGGGATTTAACATTTTTAGATTTAAACTTAGGATTTACATTTGATTTAACATTAGAATTTCTATTAAAATTTGCATTAAAGTTCTTATTTAAACAGTCTTTCTTAAAGTGACCTGGTTTATTACAATTGAAACATAATAAAGGTTTATAAAACTTTTGTTTACCTTTATATTGAATATTTTGAACTTCTACCAGCTGCTCATCATCTTTCTGTAACTGCAAACGGATTTCCTCAGACGTTAATTCGGACACCAAAGTAGTGAACTTGAACTCATCTGACTTCCATCGCATCATATCTTGAACCACAGAATTAAACTTCTTCGGGAGATGTCGTAGAAGCTGATAGCAACAATATATGTCTTCCATTGGACGACCCATTTCTCTCAACAACTCAATTGTACGACTCAATCTATTTACATAGGCAGTTACAGACTCATTTTGTAGCATGTCACATTTAACAAATTCCGTAAATAATTGAATATGTCTTGCACGTGAATCTGACAAGAAATTTTTCTTTAAAGCCTCCCATGCTTCAACCGGGTCATTACAATTTTCTATAATACATCGAACTTCAGGAGATATATGCAAATATATAGTAGACAGTGCAAGTCTTGACCTATGCTTAAAATCTGTAATAAGCTTAGTAGTTTCCGGTTTTCCATCATCCTCTGGCAAAGTTTCTCTTTTAGCAACCAATTCCCAGCAGTTATCTCTTATAAGAATAAAACGAATATCTTTCTGCCAAGTAATATAATTACTAGCATTTAATTTTTCAATAGAAGGAGTTAAACTCATAGCCATTGTAAAAATATACTGCACATCTAAACTGTAAACAAGGTAAGGCCAAATGACATGCCCATAACCTATGTTATCATGAAGACTAAATAAACTGTCTTAACATGTTAAAAAAAAATATATCCAGAGATTGCAGTGGAATATTTGGCTCATACTTTTATGTAACAAGGCATAGTGTGCAGTTTTTAAATAAAACAGAGTTTAACATCCATAACAATATTTATTAAAACTTAACAAGAAGTTTCAAACTTAACAAGAAATTTAAAAACTTAACAGAAAATATAGACTTTGCTAGTGATAGTTAGAAAAACTTGCCATGAGGGAAAAACTATTTACCCAAACTAACTGCTTATAAGTAGAATTAATGCTTTCATTGCTCAGCATTAGCACAAAAAGGATGCTGGCCTTCAAATAACATTAATATATATACTGCAACTTAATTAAACAGAAACATGCCCTCATACTTTGAGGCAAACTAAAAAAATACTTGAAAACGTATTTAAATTTTTCAAATCATCGTAATTACAAAACGAAAATTATAAGCAAGAGAGAATAAACCTATGTAAGACATCCTTATATACAATTATCACCGGATTCCAGAACAGCCAATCACCAGGCTACACATTTCTCCCTTCCAGGCGATCCAAAAACACGCCCATCGTACGTAATCCGTTACCGTGACAACGGACGACGCTGAATACGTACGCCATCTATGGGCCGCAAAAGTAAGTATCGCCATATTGGAATTCAACTGGCCTGAACGATGTGTTCAAAGAATGTAAACAAAGATTATAATTTTATCCTATATGAATTAAATAAAGAAGTATAATATCAAATGTATTTAAAAATAGAAAAAGATAAGTTATTTGCTTGAATAAAGGATAAAGGTAAGTTATATCTTTAAGTAAAGTTATTTTAATAAAACTTATCCTTAAATATTATACTAAACAATACATTGTATTCTTTATATTTTTCAAATTAAACTTAACTTATACATAGCACTAAACGCTATTCATTTAAAACGAAAAATAAGCTCTCCTCATAATTAATAGGCAATATAAACGTTTTTTAAACTTTGAAAAATGATATGAAAAAAGGTTTTTAGGACAACAGACACCTGAAATTATGATTTGAATTAGTCTGTATTTCTGTCCATTTGACTGTCTGTCTGCCTGTTTGTGCATCTGTCTGCATCTACCATCCGTAAATATTTTCCAAATTTGTTTAAAGTGATATGTATTATTCAAATTTCCTATAGAACAGGGTTCCCACGGTCCTTGAAAGTCCTTAAGAAGTACTTGAATTTCATTTTCTTTTTCAAGGGCCCTTGAAAGTCCTTGAAATTTGTGCTAAGTCCTTGAAAATCCTTGAATTTTCCACTCCAATGGACGGGCTTAGCGAAAATTCTGTCAAGGCTAAACTATCTCCATCTCAGGGTTCGCGCTAGAGCGCGGGATCGCGGGAATCGCGCAATATTAAAATAAATCCCACTTAAAAAAATTTCATATGCGCGCTTTTCCCGCGATTTTTTTTTTTTTTTTTTAACCTAATTCATTGTAATCCGCGAATTTATTTTTTCAGTTTTTAAAAAAATCGCGGATATCGTTCGTTAATAAATAAATAAATAAATAAAAAGGGAACAATTGACAATCAAATGTTCTGCAAAAGCTTCCGATTCCTAATCTTTCTCCATCCACAACATAAGTGTCAATATTCATTTCAAACTTGCTTTATGAGATTCTAGAACCTGTAAATAAATACAATTGTTAAATATTTCTTGCTCATGTAATTATTTTTTCCCACCTCCCCCTTTATTTATCTCCATCTAGCGATCAGCAATCAAATGTTCTTCAGTAGTCTTGTTTCCCAGTATTTACCCATCTGAAACATAAATTATATTTATAATATTCATTTTAAACTTGCTTTATTAGATTCTAGAATTAGAATTGTAAGAGTTTAATATTTCTTAACTCTATAATTATTTTTTTAATCCCCCCCCCCCCCTCTTTCCCATCTCCGGAATACGGATTGTGGTCAATGATCGATTCTAGAAACAATAAAGCAATAGAAGTGCTCAATATTTAGACATATGTATTTATTTTTAGACCTTTAGTGCTGAACTTAATGAATCTATTTATTTTTTCTCAATTAAATTAAATCTTTATGGGGTGCCATACCTATACCAAATTTGTAAACATGGGAAAATGAAGAATAGATTTTTCAGGTAAGAAATTTTTTCCAAATCAATTTAAGAAAATTAATACTCAATTGGTTTTATGCACGTTTCAAACCAATGTCGAATCAAGATTTTAACTTTTTTTTTTTTTTTTTTTTTTTTTGGGGGGGGGGGGGGGGGGGGTGGTGCTAAGATGCTATTCCAGATCAATGAAAAATTTATCATTGTAATATTCAATTGTGAATGTCAGTGGTTTTGGGGGGCTTGGGCCCCTAGCCCCCTTTAAATCCGCCACTGTTTGAAACTAATAATTAGCTACTGCTACTTTTTATATGAATGATTAATGTACATACATAAAAATCATTCTATATTTGTTTAAAAAATTTGTTTTACTCTTGGTGTGAAATTTTAATAAGATTTTATGTGGATATAAAACTTATTGCCGGTATATTGAAAAAATTTTTTACGCTAATGAAAAAATCCTGAAAATGCTTAATGTAGATAAAAAATATATATACATAAATGTTTAGGTCATCGGTTTATTGAAAGTGACATTATCAATATTCAACTAATCATCCAATCAATCATATTAGCGAGAAATTTTCAGCTAATTTCTAATTTCAGCAGTCACATGTCTGTAATTTGCATATTTCTTGAAAATACTTTTTTTCTGTAAAATGTAATTACTAACTTAAATTTCAAATCTCACTTAAATTTTCAAAATCCCACTTAATTTTTTTGTTAGAGTGGGAGAATCCCACTCATTTTTTTTTCCTTAGTGCGAACCCTGTCATCTCCACATGTGCATGCCATTGTCTAATATAATGATTTTTTTTTATAAAATTCGTATTTCATTGTCTTTCTTTTGCATATAGTTTCAACTTATTTTTTTTTTGCCAGTCTCATACCTGTTTGATGGACTGGTCATTAATTTTGAGCAGAAAGTGACCAGACCAGGACTCAAACTTAAAAACTATCGAATAATCATAATCTTATATATATTATAAATGTGAATGTCCGTTTATTTGACTGAGTTTCACGCTAAAACTGCTCGATGGATTTCGATGCAATTTGTTATGGAGATAGCTTACACCCTAACTTAAAAAGTTGTCTACCTTTTATTCCGAAAAAAATTTTGTTTTTGCGATTTTTATGCATAAAATAGTAATTTTGTACGCTAATAATAGCAAAAAATTAGCCATTTAAATTTATCCATAATTTAATTGTTGCCAAAAAAAAAAACGAATTTATTTATTTTTTTCAACAGGAAAATAAATACATTTATCTAAACGTGAACAACAACAACAACAAAAAAATAAATAAATAAATAAATAAATAAATAAATTATGCATCTCAAAAAATTGACGTCATTTTTAATTTAAAAATTCTTTTACAAAGTGCTAATATAGTTTACGATGCTAATGTGTGTTCTACTAAAATCAGTTTTATTTATAGTAGATCCTCCTGGGTGATTTTTACTTTCCGAACACTATAGTGAGGAAAGTATTGTAATCATGTCAAAAAACCGAATTCGAGATTTTGATGTTTCTATACGTTTCGAGGTCCAATGAGCCCGTTTTCACTATTTTTGCAATGATGTATGTATGTGTGTGTGTATGTGTGTATGTATGTGTGTATGTGTGTATGTCTGTGAGTGAACACGCTAGCGTCTAAACGCTTTGCTCGAATAACCTGAAATTTGGTACGTATATTGTAAGTCACCATAGTACGAACCCTATAGATTTTGGTGAATCTAGCACTTATAGTTTTTTTACAGGGACACAAAGAAAAATTCTTTATCATTATGGCCTATGGGAGCAAAATCTTAAAAGTGCGATAGCATCTAAACGCCTTATTCAATTGAGCAAAAAATTTATACGCATATTATAGGTCACAAATACTCAATCTGTATAGATTTTGGAGAATCTATCACTTATAGTTTTTTTACAGGGACACAAAGAAAAATTCTTTATCATTATGCCTATGGGGCCAAATTTTTAAAAGTGTGATAGCGTCTAAACGCCTTATTAATATGAGTAAAAATTTTGTACACGTATTATAGGTCACAATTGCACAAACTGTATAGATTTTGGTGAATCTAGCACTTGCAGTTTTTTTACAGGGACACAAAGAAAAATTCTTTATCATTATGGCCTATGGGACCAAATTTTTAAAAGTACGATAGCATCTAAACGCCTTATTCAATTGAGCTGAAAATTTATATGAGTATTATAAATCACTGTTGCACTAACTATAAGCATTTTGGTGAATCTAGCATTTATAGGTTTTTACAGGGACACAGCGAAAAATTCTTTGTCATTATGATCTATGGGCTCAAAGTTCAGTAGCGTTCAATAAAACATCGTGTAATATATGAAGAAAAATACTCAAACACTCTATTATGGTTTTCTCTCTTTTGTTTGTTTAACAAAATCCTCTTTCTTTACTTTATCTACAAAACTGTTAATTACTCAATGTTCGGAAAGTCGAGTGGAGTCACTCCAGATTTTTTAAATTGTTGCGTTGAAGTACACCGAACATTTTTCGCCAAGAGGCTTAATTTAGCATTTTTTAATCTAGGTAGTTCAAGAAAAATATAAAAGAGGTTTAATTTAGCAACAGCAATTTTAATCTAGGTAGTTCAAGAAAAATGTAAAATTTATAAAATACTACAAAACGAAAAAAAATAAACTGAAATAGTAGTCACATAAATGATCTATTTTTATCTGAGTAGATAATTTTATAGAAAAAAAAGTGAAGTTTTAAAAATAGAAAATTTATTTCATTAAGCACTATTTTAAACCTAAAAACCATTAATAAAATAAACAGAATATGAAGGGTTCTTATATATTAACGAAAAGGTGTCCGATAAAACGCTTTCTATTTTTATGCAAGAAATTATACAAAAAAAAAAAAAAAAAATCGCTAATATGGCGACAAAAATTCAAAAGCCGCCAAGGGAGAGATTCAATAAAGTTGTGTAGCACGATAATGTTTAGTTATTTATTTATTTTTTTATATACCAATCACTACGCTAATTGAACATACAAATAAATGAGCTGCTGTGTGTGACTGCACTTGCACGCTGTCGGGCAGAAATATTTGATTAATTCAAATTAATATTTAAATAACTAAACAAAGATATGTTTAATAGAAAGCATAGTCTTGGAGACAAACTTGGCGAGTGGGTTATTTGCTTTACTCCTGTGGAACAAGTGACTATTTTTTAGACTGTCCCAGAACATTCATCGAATAATGACTTATACTGTACGAGTAACAGCTTCAACTGTTTCCAGAATATTCGAAGAATTAACACCAGCTATTGGACTATTTTCGAAAATATTTGTTTTAATAATAGTTTTGTTGTACAGATTCGAGAAGTTCAAAAAATGTTTGATATTGCCAAGGAGGTCCCATACTAAAGCTGTGACGAAAATAGTCGCCAATCGAAATACATTCAGTTACAAAGAAATCATTTAAATATAGTGTCCAGCGAAGCGGGCAGAGCCTGCTAGTGATTCCATATCTTCAACTGATTGTTTTTTGACTCTTGTAAAAGTTAATTTGGTCAATCCATCAAAAATGTATTGTGAAAGTAGGCAAAGTTATTCTAATTATTAAAAAAAATATTACAAAAAGTGCTTGAAAAGTCCTTGAATTTTTTTCTTTTTTAAGAGTGGGAACCCTGTAGAATGTTCCTTATTTAAAATGGCATTAATAGCACAAACGATTTGTGTGCTAAAAAAAAAAAATTAATGCATTGCGTTTTGTGAGAGCCATTTTTATAAATCAAATTTCAATAACTTTCTACTGCAAGACACATAATGAAATTGACATTTATTGTTAATTTGCTAAAAAAAAATGTTTTTGCGTATAATTTAGTATGCTTAGCATTCAGATTTATAAGGCTATAGTAAAATATTCTGATACATTAAGGGCTACAACTGGAAATTGCTGGAATTGCATTTCTATTTGTGGTAAGCGTTTTTAACACTTTATAACAATGCTTAAGAATAATGATATATATATTTATACATTTAATCAAAATCTTCATTTCTCTTAGAGGTAAAGGAAATTCAGTTGTTTATGTAGAAATACATTTCTTTTAAAAAACTGTGATTTTAAATCTATGCTAATAAAAGAAAGTGTTCATTTGTCTGTCTGTGTGCGAACTACAGTAAAAAGTATGGTACGTACAATTTTTGAAAAGAAATGTATGTAATTTTGCTACATACCTTCAGATTTTTTATATTCTTCTTCTTTTTTTTTTTTAAATTATGTTTTACACAATTTTTTGTGTTTTTTGCAATATTTTTATTTGGTAGGCAATTTCAATGTTTCAAGTTGATACCAATAAAATTATAATGCTTACTTTTTTTTAACCTTTAGAAAACGGGGTGTGAATTCCTAACAAACTTCTCTCTATACGGGAAAATCCAAGCGATTTTCACCCCCTTACTTAATGAGCAGTCGCTGTGGGTGGCGCACGTGAAACTCATTTTGGAATAGTGATGACCAAAAGAGGGAATTTATTTTCCCCGTGTAGAAAGGAAAGGAAAATAATTCACATGTCAGAAGCAACACATTTCTTGTTTATAAATAATCTTTCACTTATAGTTGATGGAGATAACTACATTCTGGAACAAAGTTACTCTCGTTAAAATTAAATGATAACGTTTATCAATAATCAAGTTGTCTTTTTTTGAAAATAATTGGATATTTCTTTTCATTAGTATAGCAATTAATGGTTTATTTTACATAAAATACAGAATGACATAAATAAACTCGTAATTATAAATAAATGTAGTGCTAATTACCTGAGCCAGATGAAGAAAAAATATTTATTATTGCTTTTGAATATCAAAAGTTATGGTAAATTAAATAATTAAAAAATAATATTAAAAATGTATGTTTTCTTTTAATGAGGAGGATTCAAATTTTATATAAAAGAAATATTACATGAAAAATCCGCATATTGAAATTTTAAAGGAATGGAACTAGATAAAAGTTTTATTTATGAAATGTTTTATTCATTCCTTAAATTATTGAATATATGTAGATATGTAACTAAACAATCTATAAAAATGACCAAGAAAAGAAAGAAAGAAAAGGAAAAAAAGGAATTAAAACTAAAATTATTTATACGTTCATTTTTTACGCACTTTTTATATGTACGTTTATAGATTTTTTTTTTTTTTTTTTTTCAGATATGCTGAAAATTATTTTTTTTATTATTCAAGTTTCATTTAACCATTTTTATATATTATATCATTTAAATATTGAAAGAAAATTCAATTTAATTTATTATTATTATTATTATTTACAAATGCATCGCAGTTTTTAACAATTAGAAATTTCTTAAGCTATCAACAAGCGAAAAAATAAATAAATAATTTATTATTATTATTTACAAATGCATCGCAGTTTTTAACAATTAGAAATTTCTTAAGCTATCAACAAACGAAAAAAAAAAAAAGAATTAATTTTATTATTTATTTTATTTATTTATTTTTAAGAAATATGTTTAGTTGGTTTGAAAAATAATGCTTGATTCCGTCGAGACACATAACTTCTGAAACTAAGAGGTATAGGCAAGATAATTATATTTAAAATCCTTCGAGTTAATATTTCATAATTTTATCCAAGTAATAAAAGACACAAGAATGAAGCTTTGTAATATTTCTTGTTTGCTCAATAGAGAGTTAAACAAAATTTAACATAAGAAGTGAAAATACGAAAGTGTAACTTTCATAACACACGGAAATACGCTTTCATTGATATCATTTTCGTCATAAATTTGCCATTTGCTTTCCGAGGCCCATCAATATCCGAGCGGTTCTGCGCTCAAAACTGGTAGACGTGAAATGCCGGGTTCGATCCCAGTTCGCGTTCGTCAACCTAGCCGTCCTTAGTTTTCCGTGGTTTTCTCCGAAGCTTGTGTAAATAGGGGATAAGACCTCTTAGAAAGACTCCCATGGAGGACACTTTCCCTCATGACTAGGATCCTAGTGCAGTCAATAGGCTTGCTCCCAAAAACCTTTTGCTTTCCTGATGATTATTTCCATTGTATTAACTTCTACAGCTTATAATTTTAGTTCTGATCTTGTTATAAAGAACGAATAATTTAGGTATTCGAAAAAAGTTTCTGTCTCAGTTTTTGACCTTTACACACATTTTAGGCTTGAGGAATACGAAAATCACTAAATAGGTGAAGTGTCCATTTATAGGACGTGTTAGTTTGTACGTTAGTTGTAGTTAGTTTACAGCGTGTTAGTTTGTACGTTATTTTTTTATTTAATTTGTTTGTTAATTTCTTAATTTGTTAAACTTCGTAGAAATTATCTGAAGAATAAATCATCCTAAAAACCTCGGACCAGTTTTAAAATATTTTTGATATTGACAAATCTCTTTTAAATTTTAAGATACCAATTTGAAAATTTTGTATACTATTATCATCATTAATGTCATTACTATTTTAACATAGTCGAATAACGAAAAATTTCATAAAGTTCATATTGCAGAAATAACATTTACACTTAACATTTAACAGGTGTTTTCTTTTTTTTTTTTTTTTTTTTTTTTTTTTATTGAACACTACACACACAAAAAAGTAGATTTTTTGAAAATACTATTTAAAGAAAGAATAATCTTTAAATAATGTTAAAATGTATATTTTATTTATTAATTATCCCATTTATTGTGGCTTGTTTGTTGCTTTTGTAAAGAAATACTTTTAAATACTGTCAAGGTTTATATCTCATTTATTAATTCTCCCTTCTATGGTAATCGTTTTGCAGAGAAATATGTGTATTATTTTGACTTTTGCATCATGTAATATCGTTGATAAACGTAAAAGTAAATTTTGGTGGGCCTCTTTCAGTGCTTACAAAATAATTCATCAAATTACTATAATAATATAAAAATCATTTTTTAAATAATATTATAACTATTAAGAAAATATTCTTATGATAAACGTTGTCATATCACGAATAAAATCTGTATCCTTGAAAACACGCAACACCATTAGCTTTACTTTTGTAATAAGATAATACTATATGTGTAATTAGTATTGATATTTAATAGATTACATCCATGTATTGTCGAATGGAAATACAGCGACTTTTAGTTATTAAACCTATCTTTCTTTTTTTTTCTTTTAAAAATTTTTTTTTTCAGGTTTATTTGGGGGTTAATTATAGTCAGTTCTATAATAGTTCTATAATATTTTTTAATAGTTAATTCTATACGTATAAAATTAACTTACATTTTTTAAACGCAAGAATCGACATGCATGATTAAATTTTCGCCAGTGTCCAAAATGTCCGACATTCAATTACCCAGTACCTTTAGGTGAGCGGAAGGTGTCGGGTATGAAACCAGGATGTATTCGTCAGCTCAGACACTCGGGGTTTTCTGTGGTTTTCTCCTTAACTCACACATTTTAATATAGTTAATGTAAAATGTTCTTTCTTTAGTGTTTTAAATTCTACTGAAAAATGGCTGTTTCAAGTGAGCAAACAGTGTAAATTTTAAAGTGAATTTTCCTTCATTTTTCTTTTAAAGTTATTATGATAACTTAAAAAAAATAATAGCTTTTTTTTTTTTTTTAGTATCATACGTATAATTAAAAAATATAATTTTTCGTCCTTTCTTTTAAATTTAATACTAATTTTATGAAAAAAAAAAAAAATGTTTTTTATTATATAAGCACATAGCATAAATAAAAGTGGCCAAACTGCTTTACATGGATTTTAAATCAGTATTTTATAGATTTATTATCATAGTTACCAACTTTTATGCATTTTGAGTACCATATTAAAAAAAAAAAAAAAAAGCCCTGCTTCATTTGCAGAATAAAATTTTTTAATTAGTCAATAAATAAATAAAAAGTGAAATAGATGAATGAATAAATAGTGTTATTTTAAAAGGTTAAAATTTGGCGAAATTGATATATTATACAAATTTGACTTTTAAAGCAAAATATGTGAATTTAGATAAATCAAAACAAACGAAATTATTTTAAACTTGATTAAATAATGCTATTTTGTTAAAAATACAAGTAAAATACATGACTAAAAATATATACAGAATATCAAAACTCAAAAGAAAAAAATTAAATGAGAAAATGTATAATATTTTCTTTTATTTATTTATTTAGCTAAATAAATTTTAAATTAATGCTAAACTATTTTACCCGGATAATAAATCACTATATATTTGACTTTGCAGCTTCCATAAATAATATTGTTATTATATTTAAGGATGTAAATTACTTTAAGAAAAAAACATTTTGATTTAAATAGAAATTTTACATTTGTTTAATTCATAAATAAAAATGTAGCTACCGATGCATATTGTAGCAAAATCAACATGTTTACAACAGTGAAAAATTACAGAAAATAACATATAATTAGCAAAATAAACGATCGCTTCATATACGAATTTTGATAATGTTCTTAAAATATAAATAAAAAATAGCATTACAAAATATACAAGATATATTAATTTAATAATTTACCTTACATAAATCCTTACTATGGTCGAGTTTCATATATATTTCGGTCACCTAACGGTGCCATCATCAGTTCACTCCTACGTTAATCGCGCTATTCTAATATGCTCAAACAAAAAATATCTAAACTCCGAAATAAAAATAATTAAAGATATCGCCAAGAAAGCCAATTACAATCCCTCCATTGTTGATAATTTCTATAAAAAACGTATTAAAGCTCTTAACAATATTCCGAATGCCCAAAAATCTAAAAAACTCTTCACCCCCGCGATCCCATACTGCAAAGGAGCCGCCATAAAAATTAATAATGAAGCCGCCAAAAACAATATAAACATACCAATAAAACCGAACAAAAATATTTACCAGCGTATTCGAAATGAAAAAGACTCAATAGACTTTAAACATACAGCCGGCATTTATAAAATAGACTTCCAATACCAAAATAAAAATAAAAATAAAGCCTCATATATAGGAATGACTAAGAGAAAAATAAAAGACCGTATTTCAGAACATATTACCGACTTAAAATACAATAGACATTCCACAGCATTCTCAAGAACTAACAATACTAACCCAATTAACATTGATTCTATTAACTTTCAAAAAATAGCCCCGTACAACTCTCACCATTATGCCCTCAAAAGAGAATCTATCGAAATACTAACCAATAATAACAATGTCAATGATATCGAACATAGCATAATTCCTCCCGAGTGGCAACAGCTGTTTAAAGAAGACAAGAGAAGTGAAGAGGTCAAGAAAGAAACAAATAAACAAGCCGTCCAGTCTTAGCGCCTTGGAATCATTTTTTGCCGAGTGAACTGATGATGGCACCATTAGGTGACCGAAATATATATGAAACTCGACCATAGTAAGGATTTATGTAAGGTAAATTATTAAATTAATATATATTAGTAATCCTTTCTCCAACAATTGAAATATACAAGATATTTTTTAATTTTTCAAAAAAAAATTTATTACATACTAATGCGGCAAAATTGAATATTATTTTAGAAACATGTGAAAAATCACAGCAAAATATATAATTGATTATCTTAAGTACAAATATATAGAAAATTTCATATAATACTGTAATATGCGTTGGTCATGTTAGGTAACAATCATTAAACGAATTATTTATATTCATGCTGGTAAGAATTTAATTACAAAAAACTTTAATGATCTTCTGAAGTGCTAATTAAACTAGATGGATTTCCTTTTCCCTTTTTTTTTTTTTTATGCAATAAAAAATAAAATAAAGTTTTTAACAAAATAATAATAATAAAATAAAGAACATAGAATTACAGACAAGGACAGTTTGTAAAATTTAAAAATTGCAAAACGGAGTATATAACCAATAAATACGTTGTATTGTTATATAAACGAAATACTTTTGTTGTATAAAATAAATAAAAAGAACATAAGGATATTTCAAATTGGCTTTTAACTATAAAAAACATGTTATATAAATGAAAGAAGTATAAACATTACTTTACTGTATGTAAAAAAAAAAAAAAAAAAAACTTCGATTAGTATTTTAATCACAGAATTTATACCAATAACAAAATCCTTAAAAGGCACGCATACTAAAATTATCAAAACTTTATAGTATGAAATATTAAAAGAGAAGAAATAAAGAAACTAAAATATTGCTAGTGCAATGAAGACCGAGAATCATATCAAATGTCGTCACACGACAAGATTTTCCCTCTTTTTATCCGTATATGAAATACTATCATCCCTACACATCTTCCCTTCGCCGGTAATTAATAAGACACCCACGGAGAAAACCGATTACTGCACCTCATGCTTTAGGGGAGAAAATGCCTGGGAAGACGGCAGTACCAGCCCCGTATTCTTGAACACTTTTTTACTTGGGATTGCCGTTGTCCCTCCCGTAAGCAAAAGGTTAAATAAGAAAAATATTTCTTCGTTAATAAAAGAAAAATAAATAAATAATAATAAAACTTAAACCTGTATTATAAACAAAGTTCTGGCAAAACTGAAATCATAATAATTGTAAAATTTTCATATATGCTTGCTTTGGGAATAAATAAATAATAATAATAATAAAATATATTTTCCGTTTTAAATATTTTATTTTGATTTATTTACAATTTCAATTAATCAAATATTCTAATTTTTTTTTCTTGATTTTTATTGTCTGCAAACTATTGTGAATGCATATCAATTTATTTAAATTAACCATGTTTCTAATCAATATTATGAAACACAAAAAAAAAAATATATTTACATTTCATTAACTGCACGGTATTGAGCCATGGTTTGAATTTGGCAAAAATAGTTGCCAATCAAATTACATTTATTTAAATGTTTCAAATACACTTTTTCGAGCATCCAGTATATGAAAAGGGGTTTTTCCCGAGTATCAACAGCTGTGTAAACATTACCTATAAGTTTGAAAAATTGTAAGATTAAAGGAGCCATGGCCTTCCCTAGAAAAATTTTCTAGTTATGCCAGTGTAAATACACCAAATAGTGTGACAATCTTTAAATGGAAGAATACTTAATTATGCTATATTAACAATTACCGTATATTTACGTGTATAAGCTGAGAATTTTTGGAAATTTTTCGGAAGCTGAAGTACGGGGGTCGCCTTATATAAGAGTCCACATTTCTAGCAAAAAACGTACATTAGAAACAATGATTGAATGCATATATTTTAAGCTTAAAAACTATATATAATCTAAAATAGTGATATTAAACCTTATTTTTAAATAATTATCACATATAAAACTCTTAAATTAGCAATTTTAAATTTATTTCTAGAGCAGCTCGATGTAGTCACGTGTGCTTACATTTTTTTTTTTTTTTTTTTACCTGCTGATAGCTGACGTCATCGGCAGATTGCACGAACGGAGTAACTTCTCTGTCTGATTCAGAAATAGTATAAGAGAAACTTGAAAAAACAGGACTCCCGTTCATATTTTAAATTTATACAATTAAATCACCTCTGTTTAAAATGTTTCTGGGTTTACACTATCAAAAGAAGTGGCAAATCTTCGCATTTTTTTTATGGAAGTATTTTTTTTTTTTTTTTTTTTTTTTTTTTTTTTTTGAAGATTGCCTTGAGGCACTGATAAAAATACTCAAAAGTAGAAATATACAAAATAATTTAGATACGTTATTAAAAAAAATTGACGCAATCGGTCTTTAAATGGCTTATTTATGCAAACATCCAGCGGCTGCAGCATCGACGTTAGGCCTCCTGGTATTATGGCGACTATCGTTTTCAGCTGCCGCCACTTGTCCTCCACTGCATGTGCAAGAGCATCTGTTCGATGTCTGTGCTAGCCTCTCTTCTGATAGGGTTGCCAGAGCTAAAACTATTACCGTTGGCGAACACACAGCGATCGTTTTACGTCATAGCTAAGCAAGGTAAAGAAATCTATTGGATAAGCATGCATTTCGCGCAATTTCATTGGACAGATTATCCTGAAAGTTTTATAGATTGGCAATATTTTCGCCGTTTTGGCAATATACTTGAACTTTAAAAGAATATTTTTTCAATTTGGTTTATACACGGGTTTGCAATTTCGGGCAAATTTCTGAAGGGAAAAACATACTCTTGGCTTATATCCGGGTCGGTTTATATTCGGAAATATACAGTATCTATATATTTAATGAAAAAGGGAGATTAGTTTTATAAGGAGTGGAAATTGACCTGGCCAAGATTCAAATCTAGATCTTTTTTGCATAACAATTCCAGTGCTGTAACATCTAAGTTACCTAGTCAAAATCTGATCAGCTCTAATCACACACATTAAAGTTAGAATATCTTTTCAGATGAGATATCCATTGCAGTCTTATAGATAAAGTTTATTTTATTTACATTTGAGGATTATAACGTTATTTGATGCATTTGACAACTCACACGTACTGTTAAAAAAAAAAAAAAAAAAAAAAAAAAAAAGAAGTATGTAATATACATAATTCAAGTTAAAATGAAAATTATCCATTGCTGTTAACAATTATTTATTTATTCTAAGTCTGATGCAGAAACAATAAAAAAAGAATGGAAAAAACATACATTTTCCATTCTCTTTCTCTTTTTTTTTTTTTTTTTTTTTTTTTTTTACTTTAAGTATTTTCAAGTACTTTTAATAATATTTTTTAGAAAGTTCATTGAATCGTTTTTTCTAGCAAAATAAAAATTGTTATGGAAGGCTGATTTTTATACCAACTATGTGAAAAATACCAGAGGCAGGAATCGAACTCGTGCTCTTCCCGGCTCTGGTATTCTTCACATAGTTGGTATAAAAATCAGCCTTCCACTCCAATTTATCTGAAATGAATTTTCAGGATTGATAAATGAAATTTCAAGAAATTCTTGTTTGCCATTTTCTAGATTTAGGACGTAAAAGATGTAGTGAGTCTGATGTCATCATTCCCCTTTTGAACTTGTTGAATAATGATGACTGCAATGTTGTGCTACAAGTGTGCCGTGCTTTAGGAAATATTTGTTATGATAATGGTGAGTCCTTGTTTAATATTTATTATTCAAATTATAGTCAGAATTCATTAATATATATGTATAATATAATTTGAATAATTTAATACCATTGTAACACTCAGCAAACAAAAGATAGATGAAAATACCAACATATAATTAAATTTTAAAGGAGATTTATTTGGAATAAAATTATTGTCACAGTGATAATTTAATTTCAGTACCAATGATTAGTAAAAACAAGTAAAAGTACTTACGCAGTAGAGAAATGACACTAACATAACACATAAGCCTAACGATGAGATAATAATTTGCAAAACCCATTAAAGTAAAAGAAACAGTCAACATTTTTTAGAAAAGAGAAAAAGATAAAATTACCAAAGAGATCCAATAAAAGGGAAGAAAAAAAAAAAAAAAATCATGAATTGAAAATTGGAATTTTAAATGCTGAAAAATAGAAATGTTCACTCATCAGGAAACATGCATTTCTATCAGCAGAGTGCAAGATTTTGGAAAACTGTATAGCTAATTCAAGTCAATATACAGCTGAAGTCTCTATCTTGCAACAAAACAAAATAAAAAAAGGAAATTAGATTAAACAATAACACAAACCAAAATTGATACAAGGAATAAGTATTTTTAAGAAATCCACATGTTAAACAATACATGAGTATATATACCGGGTGATTCAAAATAGATGTTACAGCGATTATCTCGTTAACTAAGAAAGATAGAAACATACTTTCAATTACAAAATTAGAGCAAATTAAGAGTAGATTTCAAATATGGCATTTTTTTTTGTACAAGGGGCTGTATACGTATTAAATACGAAATTTAATTTTTATACGGGTCCTCCTATCATATGACATATATTTAGAAAATTATTCTCCTCGCTCTAACAATCAAAAAAAAAAAAAAAAATCATCTCTCTAAGTCAAAATCTCGCTGAGTTATAGCAATTTGAAAATGATGACTTACACCACTTTTCTTTCAATTTTGGCATCTATTTTTCGACGCCAACGGGATAACTTTAGGGGTTATCTATGAGATGAGAAAAATTAAAAAAAGATCCTTTGTTTTAAAATAGCAACTAAAATCATTCAAACACGTGAAATCAACAGTTTTAAGAACTTAATGCAAATTTACATTATTTCGTATTGTTAAAACATTTAATAGTTAAATTTCTTAGGGGTCACCTGCAAATTAAAACACGTTAAGAGAGGAAAAAAATTAAAAGTCTAGCAAAACCGTATGCAATTTTCTCGCTTTATTTTTACCACTTTCCATCATGGTTGAAAAATATAATGACTTCGGCTCTTTAACAATTCCAGCCAGGTTGAAAAGTGTTAATGACTTCGATTTGTCTGTCTGTCCTTCGATTTGTTGTGTCCGCTCTGTAACTCCCGTGAATATTCATAGAATTTCCTGAAACTGATACATGTTATTTGAGTTCACTGTCGGATGTTCCTTATTGAAAATGGAGTGAATACCTCTAGCTTGTGCACAGGGACACCCGAAAGTATTCCAAAGCATTGTGTTCTATGAGAGGTATTTTTATAAACCATATTTTAATACCTTTAATTTATGCATATATTAATAAAATCGAAATACGTTATTAAAGTTTTCTATAGGATATTTTCTATAGAAAATGGAGTAAACACCATCACTGGTTTGTATACAGGGACACCCGAAAGTATTCCAAAGCATTGCGTTCTATGTGAAGATATTTCTATAAACCAAATTTTAATTACTTTGGATAAATCTTAATGAAATTGAAATATGTTATTCATATGCGCAAAAGAATGCTTTCTATAGTGTACAGTACAATTAGCATTAGATTTACAGGGCACACAAAAATATTCAGTTACGTTAAGGGTTATTATTGGACATTTGCTGGAATTGCATTTTCGTTTACATTAAACATTTTTTAACAATTTTTAACTGTGAATATGATTTCAATTTGCATATTTTTTTGTCTAACTGTCCATCTGTCCATCTGCCTGCCCCCAGCGTCTGTAAATATTTTCAGAAATTTTCAGAAATGACATATGTTATTCAGGTTTACTATATGATATTCCCTATTTAAATTGGCATTAATTAATTCTCTATAATTGGTTAATGTGCAAGAACGCACAAAAAATGCCAATGTGTATTGTGTTTTAGGACAGACATTCTTATAAATTACATTTAAATAATTTTATACTGTAAAAATCATAAGGAAATTCATATTTATTGTTAATATTCGAAATGTTTCGTATAGAATATATCGTATAGATGTATAATTCTATGTCAGAGGGGTTACCGCCATTCTCAACCCCCGTTTAATTATAGTGCCTATACTTATCAAAACAAAAATCAAGTCTGTTATCAATTTCCTTGAAACTTGCAAACCTTGATCAACTTTTCAAGTGGCAACTAGATATGGAATCCGAAGTACCAAATTCGCATTTCCTGTAGTTATTACTTTCTCATACTCATAAGTTGGAGAAAGTATTGTTTTGGGGCCAAATTTTCGAAAGTGAGTTTTTGTTATATTTACACGTTTTGAGGTCCCAAGAATATGAAAATCGTGTTTTTAGAGGTTGGTTTGTGTGTGTGTCTGTCTGTTATCAGTATATCTTAAGAACAAATAGCAGCAGATATTCAAACTTGGTATTCTAAATATATAACATCATATAGGGGTGCTACACTAAGTTTTCATTGAGATGAAACAAATGGTTCGTGTACAGGGACATGCAAGAATATTCAAATACATTACGTCTATGAGGGAAATTGCAGGTAAGTAGAGTTTAACACCTATAGACTGCACTAAACCAAATGAAATGAATATATATTTTTTATATGCATAAAAACATGCCTCATGTAGAATATGGCAGGGAAATCATTTACTGTTCATTTACAGGGCTACACAAAATAACTAGATTATAATGCGACAATAGCTGAAAATTGATGGAAGTGCATTTTAGGTTGTGCCGTATACTATTACTATAGGTTTATATTTAGGTGCAATTTGTGGTTTCTACATATTCTTCAAAAGATATATGTGATTGCAAATATTTAAGCTATAATATTATTTTTTATTGTTAGTGAAAGTGTTTTACTATAATATTTTACCATGTCCAGGAAAACTGCTCAGGAATGGAAATGAATTCCTCATAGACATATAAGTAATGTATGTTTTTAAGCTAAATATGCATCGCTTGTTTTTTGTGTATTTACACGTTTTGAGGCTTCCTTATTACCAAAGTCAAGTTTTTTAAAGTTTGATTATTGCCTGCGTCGAATAATTTCAATAGATCACCCCTCACACAAAACTAACTATCATATAAAACTCTTCCGAAGCCTAATTTAAATTATTTTAACATAAGTTTACATAACAGTACTCTTTATGTTACCTCTTAATCTCCAACCTGTACTTATGGTATTAAATTTCAGAGTATGAGAAAGTCGTGTGAGTGCCACACCAGATTATTTGTTGTTAAATTATGCTGATAATTCATATATGTTCAGATCAACCAATAAAAATTTACCTTTCGTATTCAGGAGCCCTCAAAACGTGGTATTATACAGAAAAAAAAAACGCTCTTCAAAAACTACTTTGTTTACAGTATGGGTATGAGAAATTAATTTTCCGTTCTGTGTCAGCAGTGTTTTTCGGAATAAAAAAAATGCAGCAAAGCACTTACACCAATTACCAGGGTTCCCACTGTCCTTGAAAGTCCTTAAGAAGTACTTGAATTTCATTTTCTTTTTCAAGGGCCCTTGAAAGTACTTGAATTTTGTGCAAAGTCCTTGAAAATCCTTGAATTTTCCACTCCAATAGACGAGCTTAGCGTGAACTCTGTCAAGGCTAAACTATCTCCATCTCCACATGCGCGCGCCATTGTCTAATATAATGATTTTGTCATAAAAACCTTATTTCATTGTCTTGCTTTTGCATATAGTTTCAACTTATTTGTTTTTTTCTTTTTTTTTTTTTTTTTTTTTTGCCAGTCTCATACCTGTTTGATGGACTGGTCATTAATTTTGAGCAGAAAGTGATCAGACCAGGACTCAAACCTAAAAACTTTGGAATAATCTTAATGATTCAAATCTTAAACTAATCGTTTTTTGACTCTTGTAAAAGTTAATTTGGTCAATCCATCAAAAGTGTATTGTGAAAACAGGCAAAGTTATTTTAATTATTAAAAAAATATTACTAATGAAAGTAGTTACTAAAGTTTTGTGTATATGCCTAGCGTTCCGTGATTTTTCCCTGGTCCTTGAAAAATTTCAAATAGGCCGTGAAAAGTACTTGAAAAGTCCTTGAATTTTTTTCTCTTTTAAGAGTGGGAACCCTGATTACGTTTAATAAAAAAAAAAAAAAAATGTTACCTTAATTTTGGGTAGCCCTATATATTGTCTATAAACTATATACAAATGACTTTGTGTACGTAAATTTAGCGTTATATGTAAAACAAGTAACATAAATTGAAATACACTTCCAGCAATTCCCAAGTATAGCTCCAATATATCAAAATACTCTGGATAACCCTGTAAATAAATGATGAATGATTGCTATGCCACAATCTGCATAAAACTTGCTTTTATGCGTATAAAAAATCTGTTCTTTTAGTTTTGTTTAGGGCAGTCTATAGATGTCACACTGTACATATGAGAAATTTCGCTCACAGACGTAATGTATTTGAAATCTTTTGGATGACCCTGTAAACAAACAATTGTCTGATCGCAACGAATATTTTAGTGTAGCACTGCAATATGATACGGATTTAGAATATCGAATTTGGATTTTCTGCTACTATTTGTTCTTGAGATATTCTAATAACACAGAAACACACACGCACAGAGAGAGAGAGCAACCGCTTAATACATGATTTTTGAATTCAGAGGATCTGAAAACGTGCAAATATAACAAAAGCTAATTTTCAGAAATTTGACTCAAATACAATTCTTTCTCTACACCGTGTATATGAGTAAGAGAATGTATAAAACAAAAGAGAGAAAACTGAATTTGAAAATTCCCTTTTAGTACATAAATTATTCATAAATTTTATTTTTTAAATTATCAATGAGTATTCTCTTCTATATTCACAGAGACATTACAGGTCAAAATAACCGTTTTTCCCTGAATGATTTTTCTTCCCCCCCCCCCCCCCCAAACGCTGATCAGCGTGTGCCTTATTACAAAAGCTCCTAATTACAATTTCTCACTTTAGATACAACCCCTTAAGATTTGGCGAAAAATGCTAGAATTTTGAAATTGCAATAACTCAGCGAGATTTTGACTTAGAGAGATGATTTTTTTTTTTATTTTGATTGTTAGAGCGAGGAGAATATTTTTCTAAATATATGTCATATGGTAGGAGGGACCGTATAAAAATTAAATTTCGTATTTAATATGTATACAGCCCCTTGTACAAAAAAATGCCATATCTGAAATCTACTCTTAATTTGCATTAATTTTGTAATTGGAAGTATGTTTCTATCTTTTTTAGTTTATGAGATAATCGTTGTAACATCTATTTTGAATCACCCGGTATATAATATATATCTCTGTTAAATCAGATGCTTAAAACTGTAATAGATAGCATGAAAATCCTTAATATAATTTACAAATTTTCTAAAATTCTTAATTGCTGTCATGTTCACAGCAATTAAAAGATAATTTCAATAAATTTTTAAATTGTAAAGAACACTGTAATTAACTACAGATTTAAATGCTTAATATAATTTTGTGCTTCTGTTGTGTCCAGGCCTCGCAGCGCTCCTATATTTCCTGTATTTCCTATATATTTATGAAACCTCCTTTTTTTCCTATTTTTTTTAATTGTCGCTCAACATTTCCTATATTTTAGCTTTGACTACTTCCGAACGTCCGATTGAATGCGCAGTATATGAATTTTAACTCTAAATCTGGCCAAGAGATGGCACTACCAGCGGATGAACCATATTCATTATTTAGCCAGCAAAGCAGTTCATCCCCCCCCCCCCTTTCTTCCCCTTGCGATACGTCATTGTCTTGCCGATCGCGGATCGCGCGAATTTTCCAGATCCAATTTCCCTTCCCTTCTCTTTGTTTCTATATAGGCATATGATTACACTATTACGCATGAAGACCAAAACCATAAGTCATTTGAAAAGGAAGAACAAAGTTCAACATTGAACTGAAGAGATTCAAATATAAAAAAGAATTTCTCTGCTTTTTATTTTTGCCAGGTGAGTTAATTTACATTATTTCTCTTTGCATGCATTATTTTAAAGTATTCATAAGGCAATTTTAGGGTCTTAAGTTTGCTTCATTAGTTTATCATTTAAATTATAAGAATGGGTTTTAATAAATATACATTTTTTAAATTCTTAATTTTGTATGCCTTTGAAAAGAAATAATGAAAATTATAATATAATCTTTATAACTTCAGTAATTTCTTATTGTATTGCTTATGTCTGGGGGAAAAAAATATACTGGATGTTATCGCGAATAAAGTCCGCATGAAATTCTAAGTAAGAAATCGATACTATTAATTTCTATTGAAATGCTAAAATATAACCTAATGATGTTGCTGAGAATTTTATACGAAACATGTAGTATGAAGCCGAAAAACCGGGCTCCAATAATCCGGAATTGCTGTAAAACTGGACATTTTTGGCTACTTAATTATTATCATAATCATCAGTGGTAAAAGAAACAGTATTTTATTTGTTATTAATCTTTAAAACCGGTATTTGCAAAGTCTGAAAGAGGAGAGGAAAGAAATTTAAAATAATAATAGTAATAATTCTTAAACATGTATCTAGTTGAGAGCTAAGTTCTGTATTCTGTTTCAGTTATGCCCAAAACCGCAAGTGTTGATAGCTGTGGCTTAAGGCCGATTGACTACACTAGGGTCCTAGGCCTGTAGGTAGAGTACCCTCCGTGTGGGTCTTTCTGAGGGGTCCTAGCCCATATTTACGCGAATTTTGGAGAAAACCACAGAAAAATCAGAACAGCTAGGTCAGTGAGTACGACCTGGGATTGCACCCAGCACTTCCCATCTACCAGCTTTGAGCACAGAACAGCTCAGCCACTAATGTGGTCGCCCAAATCCTCAGAAAGCAAATTTTAAAATAGTAATAATAAAAGCATTAATGTGAAGTAAGAAAAGACTTTCTCTTTCTGATTTTGCTTTCATAATTGATGAAGCTCCCTAATTTTTTAGTGAAAGCGAAATTGCATACTGACACTGAAGTTTAGAAAAATTAAGGAAAACAAAAAACTAATTTTATTATAAATATTTGATTTTGTTGTTCGGATATAATGGAAAAATTTATATTGAAAAAAAAAAAATATTTCATATTAAAGTAAATAAAATTATATCAAAAGATCTGTTATCCGGCGGCATTTATCTAACATGAATCCTCAAGTAACCTACAAAATAACGATTTTTTTTTTTTTTTTAATATATATATCATCTTAAAATGGCTTATAATCCATAAACCTTTCCTCTTCATTTCTTTCCAAACATCAGGCAGATGATTAGGCTGTTTTTTGCCTCTCTCTTAATTTGTTTATTTTCAGTGACTCACATACGATCTACCCAGGGAAATAGTTTACTATTTTGGAGAATTTTTATTTACATTATATAATTATTGCAGCTGTTTAAATCAATCGACATTGAGCTTAAGTAGGGGGAACCGAATAAATGCGAATACGATTCCCCCCCCCCCTACTTACTGTTAATATAGCTGCTGGGGGGTGAGAAGAAGAGAGAGGAGACAAACTTCTCAATGCTCTTGACCGAGTAATTTTCCGGTGCCTGAAAATGAAAAATGATTCTGCCCCTTCGGAGTTGAACTTTCGCTTTTGGCTGATGTTTATTTTGACTTTGAGAGATTATTTTCGCTGCGTTTTGAATGTAGATTCTGTAAGAGCATTTATTAGTGAACTATTAAATGTGTGTAACTTTGGAAAAGGGATATAAATTTTTTTTTAATTAAATAAAAAATTGCATGTTGTATTGACTTTTTTTTTTTCTTTTTTACTGTAATTAAATAAAATTAGTAAAATAATAATTCGCAATGAAATAAAATTTATTTATTAAATTTTAATATATTATTTGTTAAATATTCTTTTTTAAGAGTAGGGGCAGGGGAAATGAGTGGGTGATAAAATGTCAATTGTGGACTTAATTGCCATAAACAGTTTTAAAAAACGACCGTTTATCACTAACATCAACTAATAACATTGCATAAAATAATAAAAGGTAAACTTTTAATTGAAAAACTTAAAGTACTAAGACAAAAAAAAAAAAAAAAAAAGTATGAAACATTTAGAGGTCAAGAAATGGTATCTATACAATAATCAACGATCATAAAACGAACATTCGAAAAGAAAATAAGTAAACTTGACATATTTAATAAAAAAATCTCCCCCCCCCTTTTTTTTATATCAAACGAGAAAATTGTGTATTACATTAATAAAAAAATGAAAATCTAATTTAAGCGGTTTTTTATTTATTTATTTTTTATTTTTTCAAACAGGCATTGTTACTCATTTTACAAAAGATCACCATAAGAAAAATAATGAAATATTCCGAAATTAAATACATCAAGAGTGGAAATAATAATAATTAAAAAAGCATGTATTTATGTATAAAACTGTCTCTAATTGTAATAAAATTAACAAAAATAAAATCATATGAGTTTTTTTTTTTTTTTTAAGATGAAAATTAATAAAAATAATATTAAATACGTAAAAATTTTATTTATAGAGCTACTTTCATTATTTCAGTTATTTAAAAATAACTAGATAAAAATTTTTCAATTTTATTCTATGCCAGTTACCATGGTATTTTTAATATTACCACAAGTGTCTTTTAAACAGGGGTCAGTTTAGAGATCACATTTCTTTTTGGGATTATCATATCTTGTTTATTTTTTTAATGTTAATGTGTATCGTTGATGATAAGTGGGCTTAATGTCAGACCTACCGATATGCTGTGGACAATTGGCAGTGATCAGGATTCACCCCAGAGGTGGTCTGAAGATATGCCATTACAATTTTGATCTTCTGCTGAGAAGAGTTAATGTGTATATATTCAGTTGAAAAATATAGAAATTCTTAAAGAAAAAGTATTTTTAGGCCCAAATGGTGTAATAATTTCTATGCAGGGATCCCACAAAGGGAAATATAAATATTGCTATTTATATGTAATAATTCTAGACTTGTTTAATTGTTGATATCTGTTTATATTTATTTAAAAAAAAAAAAAAAAAAAAAAAAATTACTATCTAAAATTTTTGGTATCCAAATTTTTCCTTGTAAGAACCCTGTTTCTATGATCCATCCTTGCTCAGAAATAGCTTTAATATAAAATACTGACTTTGCTTTGTATAAATTTAAAAATGTAGGTACTTATAACTTTTTTTTTCTTTTTAGGAAAATGCCTGGTGGGGCTACAAAATTTAGTACAAAATGGCTCGAAGGAGCAGACAGTAATGGTGATATTATAAGTAGTTGGTGTAACCAAGGAAGAAATGATTATGAAGCATTTTGCATGTTATGCAAATGTTATTTTATGATATCAAATAGTGGAATATCACAGCTTTTGCAACATGCATCAACAAGTAAACATGTAAATGCTTCAAAACAACTTAAGGGTCAAATGAAGCTATCATTTAATTTAGGTAACAATAGATATGATACAAGTTCTGCCTCAAATTCTGTAAACTCACTCCAGTTAAATAATGAGCAGATGGTAACACGAGCTGAAGCTTTATGGGCAATGAAGGTTGCAGCTGCAAACTTTTCTTTCGCCTCTTGTAAAGATGTTGTTTCATTGTTCCAAATAATGTTTGAAGGAAATTCAATTGTTAATCAAATGAAATTAAGTGAAAGGAAGGTTTCATATATAATTTCTCATGGTCTAGGACCGTATTTCCAAGAAGAATTAATCAAAGAATTAAAAACAGCAGGAAATTGGTTCACTATTGAGTTTGATGAAACAACAACTTGTCAAATAAAAAAACAACTAGATATTTATGTAAGATTTTTTAGCGAAAAAGCCGAAAAGGTTGTGAATTCTTATATGAACTCAGTATTTTTGGGGCATGCAGAGTCTGATAAGATCTGTGCAAACATAATTAGTACATTAAATGAACACAAATTGCCTCTGAGTAAACTTTTAATGCTGAGCATGGATGGGCCTAATGTTAATTTGAGTGTGGCCAAAAAGCTAAACGAAGAGCTTGCTATTGCAAACTGTCCTGAACTTATAGACATTGGGACATGCTCTTTACACAAAATTCATAACAGTGTTTCAAAAGCAATGGCTTCTTTATCTTTTGATATTGACCAGTTTGCTAATGATCTTTTTGGTTTTTTCAAAGTAAGTGCAGCGAGAAGAGAAGACTTGAAAGAGATTCAAAAGCTGCTTGATTGTGAACAAAAGTTTCTATTAAGACATGTAAATTCAAGGTGGCTTACATTAGGGTCTGTCATTAATAGAATTATTGATGTGTATCCATCATTAAGAGAATATTTCTTAAATTTTCTGCCACGACAAAAGTCAAGCTTATCTTCTATTCAAGGAAATCCTCGATATAAAAGAATTATTTCAGCCTTAAAAGACCAGTCAACTCCAGTGTATTTGGAATTTATTTCAGATTTATGTCCAATCTTAGAATCATATTTAGTATTATTTCAAAGAGAAGCTCCATTAGTTCATATTTTGTACAATAAAATGAATGAATTGCTGCGTAATGTGATGCGAAAATTTTTGAAAGAAAGTTGTGTCGGTACACATGAAGGCAAAGCTTTACTTGATATAGATATAAGTAGTTCAGAAAATTTGAAACCTTTAAAAGATATTGACATAGGTATTGGAGCAAGAAGAGCAATATCCAAATTAAAAGAAAGTGAAAGAATTAACTTAAGAACGGAACTGAGGAAGAGCCTGGTTAGTTTAACTAAGTATCTGGTTGATAATCTGCCTGTGTCGAACAGTTTTCTTAAAGATCTGGAGATATTGCATCCATTAATGAGAGAAAATTCCTCAGATAATGCTGTAATGCGGCTTTGTTTAAAAATGAAGCCGTTAAACTTGAATGATAAAAAAATTGATGTTATTGTCAGAGAATGGCAAATTTATCGCCTTGATAAAGAGGTAGAGGAATTGTGTGATAATTTTATGATAGTTAAAACAAGTAAAGATGATGAAACTTTGCAATATGAAAGAATTGATTCATATTGGGTGAAAGTTTTAAAACTCGTGGACAAATATACTGGTTTAGCAAAATATGAAAATCTTTCTTTATTGATTAAATCATGTTTGTCATTATCGCATGGTAATGCTGATGTAGAACGAGGATTCTCAGTAAATAATGCAATTCTTTCTTCTGATAGAACCAGCTTATCTGAAAAAACAATTGTTGGGTTGAGAATAGTAAAAGATACTATTCGACGTTATGAAAATATTTCAAATGTTTCAATTACTGGAAAACTGTTGAATTCTGTAAACAGGGCTTATTCAGTATATAAAGAAGATAAAAGAAAAGAGCAAGAAGCTGCAAAAGTCCAAGCAGAAAAACATGCCCAGCAAGAGTCAGAACAGATAAAAAAGAAATTAAAAATAGAAAATAAAGAAAAACTTTCAGAAATGGAAAAATATATTGAATCATTAAAAGATGATTTGAATACTGCACAAACATTACTGAATGAAGGCAATGAAAGACTTCAAAAAGCCATTAAAAATAAAGATTTTAAAGAAATGAGTGTAGCTTCATCAATGATTGAATCTGGTACTACCAAAGTAAAATTTCAGACAGAAAAACTAACTGAGGCTGAAAGCAAAAAATCAAAATTAATGTAATTTTGTTCTTCGATAATGAAAATATTTCTAAGAAATATTTTATTTACTGTTAAATTGTCAAATAAAATAGGGAAATTAGCCTTTGAGTTTTCAATTATTGTTTTGTTTGTAAAAATTCTTCCTTAATTGTTTAAATAATTATCCAGAGGATTGAATTATAAAAACTGTTTGTGGATATTTTAAAAATAACTCTGTAATATCTGAATAATGAAACTATAACATTATTTGTACAAAAAAAAAAAAAAAAAAAAAATAATAATAATAATAATAATAATTCCAGTTATCTTTTATTGAAACAATTGCTTATTATATATATATATAAATAAAGTCTTGCTGCAGTTTTTACTATTAGTTTGTTTTGTTAGAATCATATCACTTGATACTATTTGAAGTGACCACTTCAGTAATAACCTCTTGAAGTGGTTAAATAAGATCATTTTAAAATAACCTGAATGTTGATATTTATAAGATTTCTATATTTTAAAGTACATGATTGATTTAAGAATTTTTATCAAAGATACTTTTACAATTTAAATGTACTAAGGTCGTAATTGAGGATTTCCAGTTAAATATGTAAGTATAAAAAATAAATTTTACAGTGTGTTAACATGTTTATTTATGCATTTCCATACTGTACATGGCTGTCACAGAGGGAAATTTAGATACTACTATTTTTAAATAGAAATATTTTTAAAATAGCTATCAACAAATATTCGAATATAAAATAATATAAAAATTTTCCTTTGTGAGAATCCTGATACTGTATACACAATTTTAATATTTCCATACATAATTTTTGTGTGCATATACACATCTTCTTCCTAAATTAATTCCTATAAAATTCCTATATTTAGAAAAGCCAATTCCTATATTTCCTATAATATTTTAAAAGAATGTCACTTCTAGGCCTGGTTGTGTCAATTACAGTAGTTTCTGTTTGCAGTAATTCTTTCCTTTTAATAAATATTTTTAAAAGTATAGCCAGATTTATATATTTTTGTAAATGTCGGTTTAATGCATCGTAAATCATCGCAACCCTTTTAATATAAAGTTTGAATGAAAAAAAAAAAATAAAAAAAAAAAAAATATGAAACAAGTAAAATAAGTAAGTTGGTATTGAATAGTGAAGATTAAAAATTTTATAAAATTCGATACATAAAATTTTTGTACACTACTGGATTCTTATCAGAGGAAAGAATTGGGTAGAATTTCTCACCCTTATTCATTTATAAAGTGCGATTTCTGAAAAATAATATAATTCATATGAATGTTATTTTCTGAATTATTATAAATAACTAATAACATTTATTTTTTCAGCTCATTGACAGAATTTATGTTTAATTGCTTAAATGTGTAATCCTCTTCACCACCAATTACTGAAATAAGCAATTATTCTAACACTAAAGTTTGCAAGTTTTCAAAGCTGATTCTCAAAGAATGTGATTAACCAAAAAATTGGCAAATTTTCGGTTTTCCGTTGTTTCATTGCTGATTTATACCATATTTTTCCAGCTGATTATTGGAATACACAATTTTCTCTTTTACACAGTGCATCAAATAAGTTTTAAGACTCTTCCCAGAGCACAGGTTGTAAAAGTGCTGTGAGTGTAAATGCGCATGCGTCGTAACGTCCATTGTCTGCTGGCACACTGTCAACAAGTTCTGCGCATTTCGTTAAGTAACTGAAAGAAGGCAATCGTTCATTGCAGAAGAGAATTTTTTTCATGTTGATTTTTTAAGATGGAACAAAGAGCTGTAATTAAATTTAACCCAAAACTTGGTAAAAGTGCTTCTGAAACATACCAACTCATGAAACAAATTTACGGTGACTGTTGTTTAAGTAGATCAAATGTTTTTGTGTGGCACAAATGTTTTTTGGACAGAAGAGATATGTTAGAAGATGATCAGCGTAATGGAAGACCAATTTCATCTAGGACACCTGAAGTTATTGAGAAAGTACGAAATTTTGTAGCAAACGATCACTGTGCGACACTGAGAATGATGGAAGACTCTTTAAAGCATTTGATAGCCAGAATTTATCGCATTCGTCCAGACTATTGGACTGAAAGCAGTTGGTGTTTGTTACATGACAATGCACCCAGTCACACCTCCCTTATTGGTCGTCAATTTTTAGTTTAAAAAAATGTCTGTGTGTTGAACCATCCACCGTATTTACCCGATTTAGTACCGTATAACTACTCTTTATTCCCAAAACTTAAAATGAAGTTAAAAGGGTGTTATTTTGAAGATATTTTTATCATACAAACAACTTCAATGCATGCTTTGCAGGCCATTCCAGAAAGTGATTTGCAACAGGCATTCGATTCATTAATAAATCGCTGTAAAATGTGCATTGAAGCCGGAGAGTCCTATTTTGAATAACAACCAAAACAGGTATTAATTCCTTGTTTCCATTTCTTTTTACAGACCCAGTCTTAAAACTTATTTGATGCACTGTGTAAATAAAAAAAACCGAACTTTTCTCAAATTGTGTGATTTTTTTCTAATAAATTAATTTTGAGTTAGATGTTTTAACACTTTGCAATGAAGTTTGAAAATGTTTTTGACTTCAGTGCATGTATCTGTCCATGCTCTACCTCCTCTAAACAATAATGAAATTCCTTGAAATTGATATATATTATTCAGCTTCACTATCAGATGTTCCCTATTGAAAATGGAGTAAATATCACCGCTGTTTTGTATACAGGTACACCCGGAAATATGGTACAGCATTGTGTTCTATGAGAGGTACACTCCTGCTCAAAAGTTTAGCAAGATTTGCAAACGATCAGATTTTTTCAATTTAAAAACTTATCTCTTGATGAAATGTTTTCAAACATTGGGAATTTAAAGAACTGGGTCTTCATGTTTTTCAGTGAAGATTGGTTTAAGACAACATTTAGGGGGCCGGTAACAAATTGAGCGAAATCAATAATGTTTGTGATCACCCTGTATAATTAAGTGAACGAAATGAATTGTAACTTTAAGATGTGTTAATATAGACCTCAATTTGTGGATGAATTTGCGTGATACCATATTAAATAACGGAGATATAAGCATTTATTTTTAAACTAAAAAAAAAATCAACATGTTTTTTATTTATAATATACAGAGTTTTTAACAAAAATTATTCCCACTTTCAGATATGTTGGAAAAGCACTTTTAAAACAATATACTGCAATCGGAATACAAGTATCTTAAATATCTCATGAAATATGAACATTTTTATGAAAAACGTTTTCACTGTGCATGTGCGAAAGATAAAAAAAAATTATTGCATAGGTTGAAAGCTAGATGTATTGGGCAACTTTTATCAAAAGTGCATTTGAATAGAGTAAAAATTAAGCAAATTATCTGAAAAAGAACGAGCTAGATTTTAGATATCTTCTAAGAGTTGAAATTTCTTAAGGGATTTTTCACATGCCACATAATTAATTTGAAGATCCAGTTATTTCAACCACGCTTCAAATGTACTTTTTTGTGAAAAACCCCTTATAAGCTTGTAGCTGACATCTAAGATTTGTGAGATAAGGGGTTTTTCGCAATAAAAAACTTTTGCTAAGTGGTAAAAATAATGGGCTCTTCCCACTGTCGTCTGCTCAATCACGTGATAGAGGAAAACGAATAATCGAATTCAATTAAATATTGTTCTTAAGAACAAAAATATTAATATTTAATATAAAATAAAGTAAAAGTAATATTGTGCATTTGTAAACAGTAGAATAATTGTACTTGTAAATTTAATAATTTTTAAAAAACATTTTATGTGTTTATTTTTAACTATAAGAATCGATTTTTGTATATTGTAGTGTAACTGTAACATTAACTGATCTAGCAATAAATAATAGCTTCTTGTGGAATGTTTATGGATTATAATTTGAAATTTTAAAATGTTTTCATTTAATTTAATTGCATAAAGGTGTTACAACAAGTTAATTAACTTAGTTACTGGTCTAAATGGATTTATGCAGTACGGATATTGCACTGTCACTGATTTAAATACCAAAAATCAGAGAATTAAACATGTTCTTCAAGAACATCAAGAAACTAAATGATGATTGTAAATGTATACGGCAAACAAAAGATGATGAATAATGATATAAAATGGATTAAAAATGATGATTTATAAAAAAAATAACACAGATTAAATATGATTGATCAAAAATAAGAATAGAAAATATGTTATTTCAGCAATCGCTATTGATAAACAAGACTTTGTCTGCTATTTGTTTTTCCTTTATCATGTGACCTCTGATGTCAGGTGGGAAGAGCCCATTTTTATCATCAACTTACTTTTTTTGTAAACAGAATAAGTTTAAGATCGCGACTCGACAAATATTCACTTAACAAAACAGTATTAGGTGACCCTCTTTTGAATAGGAATTTAAAATTAATTTTAAATTAATTACGTGAAAAAACACTTAAGAAACTTCACCTCTTGGAAAATATCTAAAATCTAGCTCGTTCTTTTTCGGATAATTGCTTAATTTTTACTCTATTCAAATGCACTTTAGACATAAGTTGCTCAATATACCTAGCTTTCAACTTATGCAATAAAGTTTTTTTTATCTTTTGCACAATGCACAGTGAAAACGTTTTTCATAAAAAGGTTCATATTTCATGAGATATTTGTATTCTGATTGCTATATTGTTTTAAAAGTATTTTTCCAACTTATGTGAAAGCGAGAATAATTTTCATTAAAAACTCTGTATATTATAAATAAGATACATGCTGATTTTTTTTTTTTTTTTTTTTTTTTTTTTTTTGAGTTTAAAAATAAAACTTTATATCTGCTTTATTTAATATGCTATCATCACACAAATTGAACTGGCTCTGTATTAACATATCCTAAAGTTACAGCTCATTTCATTCACTTAATGATACAGGGTGATCACAAACATTATTGATTTTGCTCAATTTGTTACCGGCTCCCTAAACGTTGTCTTAAACAATTTTTCAATGAAAAACATGAGGTAGACCTGGTTCTTTAAATACCCGATGTTTGAAAACATTTCATCGAGAGATAAGTTTTTAAATGAAAAAAACTGATTGTTTGCAAATCTTGCTAAACCTTTAAGCAGGAGTTATTTCTGTAAATCATATTTTGATTTTTTTTTTTTTTTTTCTTTTGTACAAATAATAATGAAATTGATATTTATTATTCATGTGCACAAAAAAAAAAAAAAAAAAAAAAAAAGTTTTCTATAGAATAGAGTATTATTAACATTAAGATTTACATGACCACACAAAAATATTGAGATATATTAAGGGCTATAATTGGAAATTGCTGGAATTGCATTTCTGTTTTTATTAAGCATTTTTAACACTTTCTAAAAATGTTTTCCAGTTATGATTTGAATTAGCCTATCTGTCTCTAGTGTTTGTAAATATTTTTAGAATTCCTTTAAAATGGTATATGTTATTCAAATTCTCTATGGTATGTTTCCTATTTAAAATGGTATTAATAGTACAACACTACAATACACTTCTGTACAGGGCTACCCAAAAAGAATGCCAATATATTATGTTCTATGAGAGGTATTTTTATAAATCATATTTAAATAACCTTATACTACATAAATTATAATCAAATTGACATTTATTACTAGACAAATCATAATGAAACTGACATTTATTGTTTCTATAAATATGATGCGCCTTAGCATTTATTAAGATTTGCAGAGATAGACTAAAATATTTCGATACACTAAGGGCTACAGTTGGAAATTGCTGGAACTGCATTTTCATTTGTGTTCAGCATTTTTAACACTTTCCAACAATGTTTAAGAATGATTATGAATTCAATAAGTCTGTTTGTCGTTTTGTATTGTGTGATATCATAGACAAAGTACATTGAAGGCTAAACTATGCAATGGAAATATTCAGTTGGATAGTGTTAATATTCTATGCAAACTGCTTGATTTTTCGTTCTTAAGAAAAAGGGGAAGGGTTCATTTTGAGCTCACTGATTTTTGTGAAAGGTCCGTTTTAAGATAATTGATTTTTATGATGGATATGTTTTCATACCAAAAAATTTTCTAAATAGATGTCTAAAGAGTTTGAGAATATACAGGAATAAGGCTTTTTAGGTTTTTAGAGACTACCTTTGAATTAAGGATTTTCAAAAATTTTGCTGTCTCTGATTTTCATGTTAAATTATTTTATTTTTATAAACTTTTGTTTTGAATGTTTAATTTGCCTTATAATCTACTGAAAACTCATCAGATATTGGTTTTTATAGGTAAATAATTTTATTAATAGTCATATGATATATCCTTATTAACTCTCTTCAGTTATTCATTTTGCATTGCATGTAACAGTTTCTAGGGTTTTCTGCATCTTAAGTGGTTTCTCTCTTGAATATCTCCCAATATTATCTTTTAATGTGAGAAGATGAAAAAATACACAAAATTCTTATACTCTCATGCTCTAACGTCATGTGCCCTGGAATTTCATGATTATTATTTGATCGAACTTAATAAACTTGTTAACATATTAAAAAAGATAACGAAACATTTGCTAAAATGTTTATTTAATATTTGACCAAATTAACATATTCAGCATTTTCTGTATTGAGCTTAAAAAATTAAATTCATTGGGGGAAAAAAAAAAGAGGAGAGAAAAACAGTAAGTGAAATAAGTGTACATAAATGTATTCATAGTTTGGTGGATATTTGCAGATTTAAATAAAAATTTCAGTACGTACTAGTTATGTATGAATGATGTGCTAAGACTCAGAAAAAGTGTTTTGTATGCACAATAGTTTTCCTGAAAGTTTTTACTGTTTACAGAAACCTGTATAAAGATTCAAAATCATATTTTGGTGCTTTTATTTACTGTGTACTAAATTTTAATACCTATATTAATTTTTTACTTTTAGCTAATAAATATAAATGTTTAAAGTGCTACTTTATGAAAAATTGATAAATGTATTTTTTCCCCCCTTTCTTCTTAGATATTGCTCGTAGCTTAGTCAAGGAAAATAATGGAGTGGAATGCTTAATAAAATTGCTGCGAAATCTTTTAGAGAAAGAAAATCTGCCTGATAATATGCGTACAGTCACCTCTGGTTGTCTATTAAATCTTACTGATACATATGGTAACTTTTTTTTTCTTTAGTAGTTTTTCTTCTTTACTAATGGGTAATTCTATATGACTCACATTACCATTTGACATATTTTTATGAAAATTAAATTATTTTTTCATATATTTAAAAAAAAAAAAAAAAAAAAAAATCACAATTGATTTTTAAAAATATTTATAGATGCCTTAATATACAGTAATAAACTAGGGTAGGATATCAATGTTTTAAAATGTAATAGGAATAGATAGTTTGAAGTCAAATTTTGTGGGTAAATAAAAATTTAAAGTTTTACCACATTAACCACAGCAAAGTAAAAAAAAAAGTGTTTTATAGAATAAAAAATTTAAAGGTATACTAGGCAAGCCGTATTGAACCCTCCACGATAGCTTCAGGACTCCAAGCCCAATCCCTCCCTGAGCTTTGATGACTTTTTCTAGTCAGTTTTGTCTTTTATTTCTTCCGGTGTCAGCCTTTTTTTATTCATTTTTTTCCCACAGCCATAACATTTTGAGTTTTTTTCCCTTCTCGCCCATGCTTTTTCCTATGGATTTTTAGTCTTTTTCTCCCAATTTTTACATTCTAAAGTGTGGTGGTTTCACCCACCTGCCCCCGCAATGACTGAGTCACATACTAGGCGAGACGTATTAAACTCTCAACGATAGCATCGGGCCCCAAGCCCAACCCCTTCCTAAGCTTTGATGGCTTTTTCTAGTCAGTTTTGTCCTTTTATTTCTTCTGGTTGTCAGCCTTTTTTTTTTATTTATTTATTTAATTTAATTTAATTTAATTATTTTTTTCCCACAACCTTAACATTGTAAGTTTTTTTTTCCTTCTCGTCCTATGCTTTTTTCTATAGATTAAGCCTTTTTTCTCCAGTTTCAAGTTGGGAATACAAAATCCAACACATTTCTTTTGTAGTCAGCTCAGTACTTTTTTATTTGGTATGAAAAGTATATGATGAACATTGTAAGACATTTATTTATTTATTGATGAATTCTCTTCTATTTCATCCAGTGATTTTTTTTTTTTTTTTCCTCTACAATTACAATTTATAAATATACTAGCAGGCTTTGCCCGCTTCGCAGGTCATTATATTGAAATGAATCCCCAAAACAGCATATCATTAATAATAATAAAATATCTTAAAAAAAATCATTGAAATCCGTCAAAATCTAATTTTAAGTTCCTGCTACTTTCTGTCACGGTATCCCCGCTCGTCACAGTCGAGTCTGGACCCACAATGCCTTCGGTAGTATCTTACCTGCTTTTTACTCCCCCTCCCTCGTGGTTACAGTTGAAAGCTTTACAAAATCTCATCAAAGTGCATATTTCGCACACTTAATTAACACCCACACACCAAAATTCGCCATTCTTAGGTAATTTGGACGGATTTAAGCTTCAAAATGTGGTTTTTGCCCCGCCCGCCCCAAGGGGAAGGGGGGGGGGTAAATTTCCAAAATTATTTTATATTACATGTTGCATACACATACCTAACCGACACATAAAAAAATTGAGATCCTGAAATTATTTAAAGCTGAGCTATGCTTTAAAACTTTTTTTTTTTTAAATCTCTCCCCCCGTTCTTAAAGGAGGGAAGGAGGAGGGAATTTCGCAAAATCTCTTCATACTATGAGTTAGATACATATAATCGTCCCTTACATAAAAAAATTCCAACCTCAGATAACTTAGTGCAGCGTTACGCATGAATACATGTTTTTGCCCCCCATTCTCCAAAGGGCGGTAGGGTGGAATTTATAAAATCCCTTTGTAGTGTGTGTTCAGTTCGATTTCCTCGTGTGTTGAGTACCCTTCTTCAAAAACCTTTTCCCTTCCCTCCCCCCCCTCCCCTTAAAAATCCAAAGTTCCAAAATCGCAGAAAATAATTTTTTTGTACTCAAGTCTGGTCTTTCCATCTGCAATTTCTTCACCGTTAAGTAATTTGGAGCCGACTTAAGCCTTCTGCCTCCCAAGGGGGACAGGGAGGGGGTATTTTGCAAAGTTTCGTCTTAGTTGGGGGGTCACTGGTCAGGCTCCGAAAACCAACCTGGTCACTAAAATTTGTGACCCTCTTTCCCACAGAATCGTCATGGCAGTGTTGAGTCAGTGAATCAGTGAGTTTAGTCTTTTATATGTACAGATTTGTTTATATTTTTTATGGACTACTTGGCTTAAGGTTGCTGTCACAAAAATAGAGTCCTTGGCGTAAAATGTCCTAGCTACTTCAGTATTAAAATTAAAAATATACCCAGGATTATCAACTAATAAAGCTCTTTAATACAGATCTGAATTAGCTTTCATTTTCTTATTATTTAATTTTGATAATGACGTTATGTTGTCATGTGCCTAAGCAAATTTAATATTTATTATTATTTTTTTTTATTATTATTCGCGTGAAATATTCTTTGGCAACAATTAAAAATTAAAATAAATTATTTTAAAGTTTTATTATAGAAGAAATATCTATATTATATAGAAGATTAATTAAAAATTTACATTTTTCCCGGTATAAATAGTAGCCTATGTCTTATTCCAGACTATTATCTATCTCTGTACAAAATTTCATCCAGATCCGTTTATCCGTTGTGGCGTGATTGAGTAACAAACATCCATCCAAACTTTCGCATTTATAATATTAGTATAGATTACTTATCACGTGCATGTGTTAGATTGAGTTATTTTGCTGTCAAATTGACAAAATTTTAATTTTGAATTTCAAATCTCTGTCGTTCTTGGCGCTTATTGTATTTGGTGATCAAAAATGTAATACGAAAATATGCATGCCAGATGTATATTTTCGTAATATGCATTGTACGAAATACTGTTTCATATTATTCATTACTCTCTTAATATAAGTTGTTAAAATAACCATGATTTTTGAATAGAATTAAATTATGTTCGCCAAATAATATGGCGATATTTTTTTTTTTTTTCTACTAAGGATGACCGATATCAAATCTATTCCGCTGCAACATATTAGTATCTTATATCAGATATTTTATTTAGACATTTGAAAACAAATTTGACTTCAAATTATGATAGAATATTTATAATTTTCCTTTTAATAAGTATATTAGTTGGATATTTATTGTGTAAATATCATCTTTTGAAATGAAATGCTTGTGTTTTCAATCGAATATGGAAATTTGCCATTTTTTCTTTCCCTAGAGTTTTGAAATTAAAAATTCAAATTTTGTCAATTTTACAAAAAAAATAACCTAATCTAACGCATGGACATGATAATTAATACATACCTATACCTAAATATGGGGATTAAAATCGGAAAATAATTATCTTGCATCCACGAACGGCCAGTGACGTCATCACTTCGCTTGCGTATTAGCACTTTATCAATGTGTAAAAGAAATTTTTAATTAAAAATGACGTCAATTTTTCTGAGATGCATAATTTTTTTTTATAATTTTTTATCGTTCACGTTTAGATATATGTATTTATTTTCCTGTTGAAAAAAATATATAAGTTCGTTTTTTTTTTTTTTTTTTTTTTTTTGGCAACAATTAAATTATGGAAAAATAAATATAAATGGCTAATTTTTTGCTATTATTAGCTTACAAAATTGCTATTTTATGCATAAAAATCGCAAAAACAAATTTTTTTTTCGGAATAAAAGGTAGCCAACTTTTTAAGTTAGGGTATAAGCTATCTCCATTACAAATTTCATCGAAATCCGTCGAGTAGTTTCGGCGTGAAACTCAGTCAAATAAATTCACGGACATTCACATTTATATATAGAAAACGTTTGTATGGGAAATAGAAAAGGGCTGTTTTTAGGGTTTTCCCGGAAATTATTCGATTTTTTCTCGCCTTTTAAACCTTCCCTAGACCTCCACGAACATTTCAAGACTAAGATAAGATAAATCCGTTCAGCCGTTCTCGAGTTTTAGTGAGACTAACGAACAGCAATTCATTTTTATATATATAGATAATTTACAGTGCATTGCATTTTAAAAGTTTTTATTAGAATATAATGTTAAAAGACTTGCAGTTTTCATATAAAAATGCTAATATCTGTCTTTATTCATCAAAATATGAGCCATGATGCTCTATTATTTTAAATCAACATTGTGCCAAATCAGGGATGCCAACATACCAATCTTTCATTTTTTAGGTAAAGAATTTCTTGAAGCCATCCCCCCCTTCATTCTGATTATTGAAGTAAAAGTGAGCTATTGACCAGTCAATATGGTAATGATGTGGAGTGAGGTCCAGGCTATTTGCTAGGCACAGCATTAATTCAACATTATATAGTTATTTGAGTTTTATGTGGATGTAAGTGGTGGTGCATCATGCTGTTAATAAAGAACCTGCTTGTGATTAAATTAAGGTCAGATATTTTCAGCTCAGATTTATGTGCATTCATTCCAGTTTATCAGAATAAAGGGATGATGTAGTATCATGACCATTGGGTATGAATTCATGTTAATGCCATCACAATTCCACAACATCACTTTATGGTAAATTTTTTATATTTAGGAATATGTTTGTATCTGATCATGTTCTAACCACTGATTCTGGACATCTAGATTGGGAAAACAAACCCATTTTTCATCTTATCTTACACCTAAAGAAATATGTTATTTGCAGGGTTCATAAGCAAATATTGACACATATCCATCTATTGCATAGCTTATACTATTGTCAATTCATATGAGATCATTTTCCACCTTCTATTTTGTTTGTTTTCTCCTGTGTATGCAGGATGACCCTCGTTTGTGATATGACAAATTATCCTGCTAATTGGTAGCTTCTAGTTAATGGACATGCTTCCACAGCTTGTTTTATGCTTTTTGTTATTCAAGATGCCATTTTTAACCATGTTTTGGATCTTTTGAGTCTAGAATAATTATTTTTTGAACTTTTGAAATAATTTATTTGGTGCTACATGACATTGAATTTTTCTCTTTTGCTTAGCATGTGTTTCATACTGCCTGAGTAGTGTCATGCCATAGTTGGAATTAATATAGCAACAGTTCTTGTATTAGTTGATTGTGCTTATCCATGTTTGCCTCTTGAAAATCAAAAAATGAGTGTTAGTGACTTCAGAGAATAAACAACTAGAAAGTGTCAATATTTTTGGTCACACTGATACTTACGTTTTGAAAAAACATTTTGTAATTCTTTTCATGTTAATCATTTCTAGGACTTAAGATATCTTTCTAATTTCTTTATTAATTTTATAAATGTGTCTTTTTGGTCTTCCCTTTCATTGTATTGTATTTTTTACAAAATCCTGAATATTAAACAGTTTTGAAAAGATTGATTGTAAACAAAATTAATGATCAAAAACAGAAACTTCCCTCTTATGAAAAGTTCCAGCAAATAAAATTTTATGGTATAGAGTTACTCTAAGTCCCATAAGAGCATGTGGGATGTTATAGGAAAAACATCACCAATGTAACAGAAGATGAATGTCTAGTTTAGTTATAAAAACTCAATTATTTGAGGAAGTAGTATCTGGCATTTATTATAAAGTAGTATTATAGTGGCTTTTTCAAAAATCACATATATGTTGTAAAGTATTAAATAATGGAATAATTTTTTTTTCTTTCTTTCTCTCTCTCTCTCTGTCTCTCTTACAGTTTTTTCTTTCATTTTTTGTTTGTGTGTGTGGTGTGTTTCAGAGTTTGGCTTGTGTGTGCTTATTTCAGCCCTAAAACAGAGTGTCTTATTTGAAATCAATCATACCCAAACCTGACAAATTGCAATCTGAACAAATCCTACTTGTACCTAATTTGCTTCTTATTCAAACAAAAAAAGTTTTTCTGATTTCATATTATACTGTATTTACCAAAAATTGTATCTATGAAAAGAATGCAGTGTATTTTATCTTATATGAGTCATTCACATTTAAAATACATAAATAAGACTCAATTACTTTACTAAGCATTATAATTTTTTGCTGTGTTAAACTCTCAGTACAAAAAACCAAGGAATTGTGGAAAAAAAAAAAAAAAAAAAAGGGGAATATGGGTAGCAAGGATTAAAAAAAAAAAAAAAAAAAAAGGTGCTTTAATAAAAGAGGTTTTTGTAGAGAAATTTAGAAAAAAAAAAAAAACTCAACTTTGCAAACTTGAAATATAATTTTGAATTCTATATGTATGTGTCTTCAATTTTATGTATGGTAATTGAAATAAAGTAGTTTATAATTTCTTTTTCCTAAAAATCTTTTTGTTAGAAGAAATTCAGGATCAAGCTGTTGAAGCAGGAATTTTAGAAGTTCTGCTAGAGTATCTTTTGAAATTCAGCACAGATGAAGATGTAGTTACTCATTGTCTTCTTGTTTTAAGTTGTCTTGCTGATAGCAGTAAGTTTTTTTTTTTTTCTTTTTTCTTTTTTAATGCATGTAAAGTAATTTACATTGATTCAAAAATTTACGAATGATTTTTTCTTCCTAATGCTAAAAATTGATAATACTGTACTCAGTTTAATTCAAAACTTTTTTTTTTTTTTTTTTTTTTTTTGGGGGGGGGGATAATTGAGGGAGTAAACTTTGAAATGGAAAGGAAATTTCATACTTCTAAGCCATTTACTAACATTAACATTAGAATGCTAGTTTTGTGAATAATATATATATATATATATATATATTTCTTGAATTAAAGTAATAGTAAGTTATTAAAATTATTATACCCTAGATATAGGAGTAGGAGAATTAATGGAAAATCTTAAGAACCAAGAACTTTTTCTTACCAGCCAGCATTGTAAAGTAGAAAACTTAAGATAAAAAAACTATTACATAATGCCTAATAGCAGAATTTTCTATACCAATCTACGAAATGGAAATTTATCTGTGACTGAAAAATAATGAATCTGATTTACTGTTGTAGTAAATGGTAGCAACTTATGAAATAATTAAAAATTGCATTTATATATACCAGAGTTTTCAGTTGGGAGAATTGGTTCTTTCTCATTACGTATAATTTGATAAATATTTGGATTCGGTTTAATGGAAATTTTTATATTATGTTTTTGACCAATATTTTTCATTTTAATCACGGCGTGTCCATTAAAATAACAGAAAAATAAAAAGTTGTTATATTATAAAAATATACGTAAACATAAGTGTTACAAATACATTTTTAATTAAAAATTTTATATGTTTAATTTTTAATACTGTTTCACAATTTGACTTCAATAAATATAGCAAATTTAAAAAAAGAAAAAAGTTTTTGCCCTCCAATGAATGAATTAAATAAATAAAAATAAATAGTGTAATAGCCATTGTTAAGATACGCAGATGATTGAAATGAAAGAATAAATTTTAGAAAATAAAGCAAGTATCAATAGATTAAAAAAAAAAAAAAAATTGATTAAAATTTTTTTAATTTGAAATTAAAAAAATTGTTGTGAGTTACGCGCCTGCAAGGTTAAAGCTATCCCTTTGCTAAGCTTTGTAACTCTGTGGTCAGTAGTTTGATCACTAGAGCACAGACATACACATTCACAGATACACAGACATTTCTCTTTATTTATATAGATAATCATGAAAAGCTACCCTGGCATTTTTTTTTTTTTTTATTTCATGTAATTTCAGGATTTTTGAAGTAGGATCATAAGCAGCCCTTAAAAAGTCACCAAATTGACTATCAGGTACTCAGTAGACATCTTGTTTTTAGCAGTTTTTTACCAGCTCTTCTGCTGCAATTCAGTAGCTAATATTTCCGGACAATACATAGTTAAATCTTATGCCAGCCATTCATTCACAGAAATTGGCAATTAATCCTTGAAAAAGTGTCTTAATCAGTTAAAATATTATGATGCTATTACATAATTTAAATAATTTTTTATGTTCTTTTTACCATTTCTCCTTTCCTCCATATTGTTGCTGTTGTATTTTTTCAATTGTTTATCAAAATATATATTGCTCTCTGTTTTGTCCTTTAATACATGGTTGTTTTACCTTTCAGGTAGTGGTCGCTCAAAAATTCTGGAAAAGTCTGCTCTACTAAATCTTTTCCAGTTATTAGAAAAACCATTAAGTGATGATATAATGGATTCATTATTAGAATTATTTGGGAATTTATGTGAGAATGGTAAATATATATGCATATATTACAAAATTTTATGTGTACCAGAATTTTGTTAATTTATGCAGTGTTTCTTACATATATATATTTTTTTAAGGTAAAGACAGCTCATTGTAAAAGTGGTTTAATTCCATATTTTTTAAATATATGTATTTTTGCTTAATTGTATCACATTTTGTCACACCTTTCATTATGATAAAGAAAAAGCTCCAATAATTGCATTAAAGACCTATAAAGGGCATTACATGTTTTTCTCAGAAAACTAAAACTTCTAAATATTCATTATAAAAATGAAGTTTCTAAGTTATTTCAAATTATTTTTAATATAATGTATAAATTCTTATAACTATCATTTGTTTTTAACATAAAAATTAATAACACTTACTGAATCTTGACTTTTTTTTTCTATGCATAAATTTGAAAAAAGCTCGTTATTTCAAAATCAATTTCTGAGGAGATAATTCACTTTTACAATCATTTTTACTTTTACCCATATATGTGTCACTGATTATAAGAGAAATTGTATTATAAAAATGAAATCTATTATTTCTTAAAGGAATGATATGTTATTAGTTTGTTTTGTATATTTTAAATGTATTAATTACATCTTTATTATTTTGTCATGTTTTTTTAAGGTTGTATGAATCAGTAAATGTGCATTTTAAAACGGATTTCTTAATTTCTAAAATAATTAATAACCATTTCCTTTTTTTATATATAATATATATAAATCTATTCACAGATGACTCTAGAGATTTCATATCTGTAGTCTCACTCTTCATATATATGCATATGTGTGTGTGTGTGTGTTTACCTTGTAAATAGAATTCATGTGGTACCATAGCAATATTGCAGCTAAATTTGCTACTATTATATTTGAGACTGACTTGGTACGCTTCATTTACAGCTATTTCATTTTGGAGAGAATTGCAGAGCTTGTTTTATTCATCTCTAATAGACATATCACATGAGAGACTTTCGTTCAGCATTTTACTAAACACAGCATTATACCCAACATACTCAGCCTGATTAGTTTTCGGATGATCAACTTTTACGAAACCGTTTAGAAAAAGTTGAGTGTGCTGATCAAAATTGACCAATAGGAGGAATAAAAAGGATTTTTTACTGGAATACCTTTAGAGAAGGGAGTACATCTCGCTATCAATTCAGGGGAACCCTACGGTCAGCAACCGGTTTCTCTCGTTTGTTCAGCATAGTCAACATGTTGCGTATAATGTTGTGTTGAGTATATTTGCTCCCGTGTGATATGGCCATAAGAATGAACAAAATGAGTTCAGTACTAAACAAATAAATTTGGCTTTATGTTATGTGTTTCTTCGCTTAATAATATTTTTCAGGCTATTATAAATTCTAAAAAGAGCCTTTTTAATATTCACAATCTTCAAAATTCTGATCTAATATTAATCCTAAAAGAATGAAATTTTGTTAGCTATAGTATTGTTATTTGCTGTGCATCTAAAAGTCTGGAAATGCTTATTTAATCTTTTTTAAGTCTCAAAACAGGAACTATGAATAGAGTCTTAACAACATTTCCTATGATTCTAAAATTTTATATGAGTTTATCTAGCTGCATTGTATAAAATACTTTTGAAAATATTTGTTATTTAATTCAAATTATCTACTAAACCAGTGGTACTTAACTAGGTCCCTACCGCTCTCTAGTGGGCAGTCCAGTTTTTGTAGTAGGCGATTTAATTTATTTAATGGACTTTTTAAAGCCAATGAGATGAAAAAATGTTTTATTATGACATGCTTTAACTTACTGTAATTTTGTTTTATAAATTTTGTAAAGTTTATTTACTTCCTTATTGTATATAAATCACCATTATATTGGGCCAGTAGGCGGTTGGAAAATTTTACTTCTAAGAGACATACAAAAATGAGCAGTAAGTATAAAAAGGTTGGCTACCCCTGTACTAAACTATAAAAACAAAAAAGTAACATTTGCTTTGTATTCACATTTTCATGTGCATGGCCAGCCTAAAGTGAAAATCTGTTTTTGTTTAATAATAATAATAATAAAAAGTTTTACTTTTAAGGGAAAAAAAATTCTTTAGATCATTTTTGTTTGGAGAGTTTTTTTTTTTATATAGATGATTTTACTTTTTTTTTCCCCCTTAAATCAACAAAATTTTGCTTTTTTTCCAAGATTCTGCCAAGGTGGAATTGGCAAAGATGGGTCTCTGTGAGAGATTAGTTGAGATTCTTGAAAAGCATATAAAGGCTGGAACTACTTCAAATGGAACTTTTAATATTTGCAAAACAGTTCCGGACTTAATCATATTAATTCTCACAGGAGGTAAGTTTTTTAAAGTATATATATATATATATATAATTATTATTAATATAATTTTACCCCCACCCCCCTTTTAATTATTATTTTAAGTATTATGAAACCTGATCTTTGCTTGAGTAGGTTTTCAGTCTTGCTTTTTTACTTCCTTATACAAAGTATAAGGCATACAAAGTATCTCCTTATACAAAGTATCTCGCATAGCTCAAAAACGGTTGGACATAGAATGTTGCAAATTGGTATATAGGTTTGTTATAACATCTAGTTGTGCACCTCCCTTTTTGGACTTTCTTTGATTTTAAATTTTGGAGATATTTAGGAAAATTATATTCATAATGATCAAAAATACAAAGGTTTTTCCATTATATATGACACACCATCATAGAGATTTTAAAAGAAGCTAATGATAGAGCCAATAATGATATTGTTGCGAGAGTTGAAGACATTTTTCTGGGAGAAAGTTATGCTTAAAGACATAAGCAGGTTCTTGTCTATGAAAACATTTTATTTAATGAATTTTCAGCCCGTAGATAGAGCCCGTAATGTATCTCACAAAACTTAAAAACGGTTAAATGTAGATCGTTGCAAATTGGTATATAGGTTTGTTATAACATCTAGTTGTGCACCTCCCATTTTGGACTTTATATTATTTTCCGTTTTGGAGATATTTAGGAAAATTATATTCATAATGCTCAAAAATACAAAGGTTTTGGCCATTATATATGACCTACCATCATAGAGATTTCAGAAGAAGCTAATGATAGAGCTAGTAAGAATATTGTTATGAGAGTTGAAGACTTTTTTGCGTGTAGAAAGTTATGCTTAAAGACATAAGCAGGTTCTTGTCGAAGAATGCATTTTATTTAATGAATATTTAGCCCGTAGATAGAGCCTGTAATCAGGGCCTGACTTAGACTACCTGGAGCCCCGGGGCAAGCCTATTCTGGGGGCCCCCCCTTTCAGTGGCATAAGAGCTCTTTAGGTTGCAGAATTTCTGCATACGCCTGTAGGGGTCCCCTTCCAGAAGGGAGGCCCAGGGCATTTGCCCCGTATGCCCTGCCGTTAGTCAGGGCCTGCCTGTAATTTTGTTGCTGTGAAAGTTGTCAACATTTTAGCGTGTAGAAATTGTACTTTAAAACTTCTTAGTCTTGCTTTTGCCACCAAGGCAGTAGCATGTGTTTTTTGCACCTGAAGATAGAAATTGATTCTTTGAGACAGAAGTAATTTCTAGTCAATGAATGTATTTAATTTAATGAATATTCAGCCTGTAGATAGCGCCTGTAATGATGCTGATAAAAAACGTTGTCGACATTTTAGCGTGTAGAAAGTAATTCCTCAAGAAATAAACAAGTTTTAGTCAACAAATGAACTTTATTTAATTAATATTTAGTAAACAGTTGAATAAATCTCTTTTGTGCTGCAGAAATCAAATAAACATTGTTAAATACACTGCAGAGCATAAATTTTGCTAAATCAGGAACAACCAAATATTTCGAAGTCTGAATGGAATTTGAATCATCGAAAGTATTGTCAGTGGTTTGTGGAATTTTTAAGGTAGTTCTAAGCGAGAAATCAATGCTTCATTACAAAATTTCCAGAATTAAATGTTCTAGTCTATTGAGGTAAAGTTTCCAAATTTTGTAAACCCCTTACAACCATTTTTCGCTACATTTGAATGCCTAATTTGACTCTAAGTCAAAGCCTACCTTCGTATAAATGAAAATCTTTCATCTGTTTCCCCTTTTACTGTAATACCGTGTAGAGAGTAACATATAAAGATATAGGAAAGTTCTAATCTACAATCATCAACAGTCACTCTTTTTTTTATATAGTCTTGTGAATCATTTATAGAACTTTCAAAGAATTTAGTTCTGCACAATAAATCAATAAATGTTTTCAGAATAAGTTAGAGCTTCCAAACTTTGGCAACCCTAAACTGCAAATTTTCACCAAATTTGTTCACCAAGTCGCCAAATTTGATGCCAAGATCAAAAATCTACTCTGGCTACTTATTTGCGGTATGGCGAGATTAGTGATAAAATTTTGTGACAAACGTTATTTCAGGATAGACAGAAACACTTTCTCAATTTTAACTGAGTTAATTATTTTGGTAAAATTTATTATTTCCTGCCACTAATTTTTTCCAAAGAGAACAAAACTGGGCCATCTATACTCGAATGATTTTCATTGTACTCTAAGCCGTGCATTAGCCAATGAGATATTCTTAACTAGCTTTTGAGTAATGTTCTTGAAAAAACTAGTATATTTGTCTCGGCGGCATATATAATTGTATTGTCGTGATTTTTTTGGTTCGAGTAGCAGTTTTTTTTTTTTAAATAAATGTTCGTGGACTGGAACCTGCCTGTTTATTTATGAATCAGTTGCCTCACACAAAACTGTCAATGTTTTCATAAAAATATGTATATTCTTATGGTTGTATAAGGAAGTCTTGGGGTGTCCACATCAGTTTTTTTTTTTTTTTTTTTTTTTGTGCGTGTGTTTGTGTGTGTGTGCTGAAACTGTAAGGCTTAATGCAAAATAATTTTTAAATAAATTTGTTTTAATCACAAAATAAATTATCTTAATGATATGCAAAAGTATAATATATGAACATTTGTTTAGAATTTTAAATTATTAAACAAAAAATAAAAAATGGACTTTGAAGATCCTTATTTAGAAAATATAGATATTTAATATTTTACTTTACCTAACATGACCTCCTTATTGTTTTGCATTTCTATATACAGCTTTATTCACACCTAAAGTTGTACTTTAATATAATTTCACCTGAGAAATGTGTAACATCTCTGAAAATTCACTAACAAGGACATCAAAAATTGCTGTCTTTTATGTAGACAGAAAAGAATTATAACATCAAAATCTAAAAAAATTATAACGTCATATATAAATTATAAAATTCAGTATTTTTTTTTTTTTTTTTTAATAATAATAATAATGCATTACACAATTTAAATTACAATTATAGCAATTATGTTCCATGTTTTTCTGAATTATTTTGTTATTTTGTGTGGTCCTATGTATCATATATATATATATAGGGCCACACAAAACTTTAAACTTTACTGAAACTGTAAAATTTACTGAATTACACAGAAAGACAGGGGCATAGGAATTCAAAAATCACAGTAGGGCCCAAAAAATTCCATTCTAACAATCACACAAAATTATTCTCAAGGAACATTTATAAGATTTTAATTTTTGTTTTAAATAGGTGGTTCTTTCAATTTAGCATTAAAGGAAAATTCCATAACAACCAATGGTGGGAGGGGGGAGAGGGCTTCAGCCTCCTGAGCCCCACTTTTTTCGACTCCCCCTGCAGAAAGATTTAAGAATTGTAAGAAATTTTATTCCTTAAGATGTTTTGCTTAAAGGTTGCACCTGAAGTCTTATCTTAGTCAGGAAAAAAAATAATTTATATTTCCTTCATATAGCTTATTTTAAAAGTAATGCATTATCTATTTTTCTCACGCACTACTGTCAATATACAATGACAATATTAAAATAAGTAAATAATAATAATAATGCTGAAACTATTATCAAAAATTATCTTTTGATCTGAAAATTACAGAAAATCAGAAGAATTTTATTGATATGCCATTGGAAATTGGTGTATCTGTACTAAAAAAAGAAGTATTTTTCTTCTTCTTTTTTCTCTTCTTTTAAGTCTACTTTCATACCTGATCAGATTACTTTGTTCATTTGTCTTTTAACATCTTTATACATATGTGTGTGTGTATTTGTTTCAGTTTCTGTAGGAAATATTTAGTTATATTTGTGTAATTGTATTTTTCTTGTTTTTATTTATTTAGATGCTAGCATGGAATATCTATGGAATGATGGTCAGGGTATTGTGTATAAGAAAACTTTGGATTGGTTGAAATGTGAGGATGAAAACCTTTTGATAGCTGGTGCTTTAGCAGCTGGAAATTTTGCTAGGAAAGGTATGTTTTAAATATCATCTCTGTGCATAATTTTCAGGGGTATTGCTAGTGATACAAGATTTCTATCATTTTTTTTATATTTGGGTAAATGGAATGTGAGGAAAAAAGTTATCTCAGACTTGACTTAGTTTGCCTTAGAGGCCTCAATAGAAGTTCAGCAAAATTTTAAAAAACCTCCATATTTTTCATATTTAATAAAATTTTGATTTCATTTCAATTCAAACTCTACAATTTTGAAAAAATATATATATATATATATATCTGTCATTAAATGTGATAGATTAAATAATGTAAGTATTATTCTATAAAAAGTAATAATACATTTTGAGTTTTAAAAATCCACACCTGGGAGAGCAATCTTTAAAGGTTTTACTGTATATATGAGGAGCAAACATTCAAACCGTGTTTTCTCCAAAAATAAAAAAAAATGAGTTAGTGATTTTTCTGTGAACTCAACATTAAATAGCACAAAATTATACTATTATTTTAAACCAAAATAATTTTTATCACATTATAAATGCTCTTAGAAAGTTAGGGTTTCAATCAAACAGTGTTTCCTCCAGAGCCTGTTTTCAGTCAAACTGTGATTTCTCCAGCCAACCAGTCAGTACTGCCCTTTCTGGTCGCGTGACTCGTACATGTACCAGCTTTTATGTTTGTTTTTTCGTTAGTTCTATCTTGTTTTCTTCATTTTAGAGGAGTGTACTTTATTATTATTATTATTTATTTATTTTATTTATTTATTTTATTTATTTATTTTGTTTATTTATTTATTTATTTTTTTTCAAATGGAAGAATTAATAGATGGTGTATTAGTGAGTACTTCTAATTATGGAACTAGAAAAAGACAGATAATTGGTGGAAAAAAAAAAAGAAGCGAAAAAGAAACGATATTCAGCACCTTTAGATAACAACATTTATGCTCCATGCAAACATTCTATTAATACTTTTTCATGCACTGATGTTAGACCTAATGACGTTAAGAAGTTTCGGGATAGATTTTACGAAATTCCGGACAAACAACGACAAGATTCTATTATAGCCTCATTGGTTGTTACAAAAAATGTAACTCGACGTAGACCTAATAACCCAACCCAAAATAAATCGCAATCATCTGGCTTACAGCATGCATTTTCTGCTTCTTATTTTATTACTAGTAGCAGTGGTAGGAGAATTCCTGTGTGTAAAAACAATTTCATGGCTATAACTAAAATAGGTCGTACAATGCTAGCCGATATTGTTACTAAGGTACATGCTGGTGAACCTATTGAAGAAAAGAGAGGAGGTGATAGAAAAAGCCACTTAAGCATTAACAAAAAAAACAAGGTAAGAGAATTCATCTCAAACTTAAAGGCATCAGAATGACGTAGACAAACTTTTACAATTACTGTATGGTGAAGAGTGAAAAAATCAGCCTGATTTTAAATGGTATAAAGATATCATTACTAATAACTTTCATGTAGAATATGAAGAAACAGAGGAAGCATGAAATTGCTTAAGTGAAGGTTTAAAAATTTAAATTTCAAATTGGCTTAAAAATTTTAGTTCTTCCCTACAAGTTGCATGATGATTTTTCAAGCGTAAATATTTAATTTAATTTTATAATTACATAACAAAATCTGTTCTGTTAATTACTTTATTACATTAAGAATGTTATTTCATCAATATTCGAGCTACATATTTTTTCATTAAAAAAATGTTTTGTCCACATTGGAAACATTCAAAATATGTTTTCTCCTCTGTGTTTCGGTCAAAACATGCTTTCTCCACATTGGAAACATTCAAAACATGTTTTCTCCTCTGTGTTTCGGTCAAAACATGCTTTCTCCAAATTTCAAATGCATTTTTCTAATTAACTCTAAGTTTATTAGGTAAAGTAGGCCTACAGATCTTCCTAGTAACCAATAATACAACTAAACAAATGATAATTAGGGTCTAAGAAAGGTTATTTTTTAATTTATCAGTTTTTTGTGTTTTCTGAAAAACTGCATTCGAAGGAGAAAACACGGTTTGAATGTTTGCTCCTCATATATGGTAATTCTTCAATAAATGAGTAATTTGCGTCCTTGAGAATTTTTGCTGTATTTTGCTTCTTATGTGTAAAATGTATTATGTGATGCTTTTCTACTGTTTGAAATTGCATGTTCAATAAAATAGCTATATATATAAAACAAAGATTTAAATGTTTAAATTGTTACTTATATATCTTTTTCCTTGTCTTTCACATACACTGATCTCCTAAAAATATTTTAAGCATAATGAAAACTATTTTTACTATCCAAAATGGAAATTTGCATTCTAAAGTATGAAATATATTTCTGTGGTCACAGTTGCATAAAATTATGTCCCCGACATAAAACTGTGTGAACCCTGGAAATGCTAATAGCCGATTAGAATACAGAAAATCCTTAATAAAAAAGACAAAACACAAACAAAAGGAGGATTTTTTACACACAACTAGTGTTTGGGCTTGATCCAAAATTTAGAATTTGCTGGAAGCTCTGTTGCCTTGCTCATCCATGGTAAAAGATAATTTGGTTGGATTACCAAAGGCTCATTATTGTGTCCATAGACTATATCATAAATGCATCACATATGTTAATACTTTTTTTGTTGCTATTTTTGAAAGTTATTTAATCATAAAAAAAGTATTTGAAAAATGTTCAGGGTTCCCATGGGTCAGGGAGAACAGGGAAAAGTCAGGGAATTTGAAATTACTGAAAAAAAATCAGGGAAATATCAGGAAAAATTGTAAATATTGCTCAAAAACCTGGAAAAATGATGATATAAACCTGGAAAATGCTTTTTGGGCATTCAATTTATATCGCAAGTCATGATACTATATTGTGTTTTATGTCGCGAGCTATGTTCTGTTTTATACTGTGAGCTATTTTTTATGTTGCGAACCAAATTTGTGACTGGAATTTTCTAAAAATAGACCTGTAAAACCTGGAAAAGTCAGGGAATTTTATTTTTGAAATTGAGTGGGAACCCTGTGTTTTTGTAAAAAGGAGATAATTAAGTTATACACTAAAAAGATTGGAGTGCTTTGCAGCTATGATATTGGTATATTATTCTTAGAGATGTTTTGAGTAGCCAATTGTTAAATTATACTGGGTTTTATTACCGGTGCAACAATCTTACAAGAGGCACAAAAACGATTCAGAATCATATAGCACTGCAGGGTCCAAAATGCCTTCTACTTGAGCTACGGTTAAAAGAAACAAAAAAAGAATGTAAACAGCAGCACATTGATGTAACAGAATTCATTTTATTACATGTTTTATATTGACAAAAAAAAAAGCTATATGCTGCAGAAGGTGTTCAAAATGACATCCGGAAGCAGTCATGCAGGCTTCACAGCGGTGCCGCATAGAATTCCTAATGTTCTGGAAGATTCCTGGTGTGTCTTATATTTCCCCAGGAGCTACAGGGATTTGAATGATGAGGTCTTCAACTGAATCAACATGTGTCTCATACACTAATGCCTTCATTGACCCCAGAAGAAGAAGACCAGGCATGATAGGTCTGGCAATCTAGCAGGCCAATAATTTGAGCACCACAATTTATCCAATGCTGTCCAAATGTAAAATTTAGGTGTTGGTGGATTTCATTATAGTAGTGTGGGAAAGCCCCATCCATCATGCTATAACCACATTGAGCGGCACGACTGAAGAACATGTACTTCTTCAATAAGTTTGGGCAGTACTCTTATAATATCACATCTCTTATGTCAAAATGTGTATTTGAAAAGAAATGATATTGAAATTCCAGTAACGCACTGTTGTTACATTAAATGGTTTGTTTTTAAATTCCATTGTTTTTATTTTGATTTGCATAATAAAGTATCTTTGCACATTGAAACATTGGTTTTAATTTTCAAATACACTGTCAAGTATATCACATTCATTCAGGGTTCGTTGTTATATATCAATTGATATATATTCGATATTTATTTTAAAAATATCGGGATTTTTGATATTTTCATTTATGTGTGTTGGACCATCGATATTATGGAAGAAAATTAACCGAAGAACAAAAGCAGAGTGCATGTGATTTTTTGCATTCTACAGACAAAGAACTTTTGCCCCAAGTAATGACTTTTTAGCAAAAAATCCCCCTTTCCGAACTTCATGTTTAAAGACAATTTCTTAGCTGTAGAACCATTGATTTGGTGGGACAATATTAAAATTGAACAGTCACTAAAAGGAAAAATTTCTAACTTAGTTAATCAACTGTTTACTGCTTCACCAACTACAGCACCATTAGAGAGAATTTTCTCGAGCTTTGGTTTAGTTCAGTCTAAATTGCGAAACAGGCTAGGAACTGAGAAAGTGGAAAACTTAATTTTTGTTTAAATTTTTGAACAAAAATAAGTTTTGTTAAAGAAGTAAAACATTCTTGAAATTTGAAATAGTTTTATAATTTGTGTTTTGAAAGAGAAAATTGTTTAACTTAAAATTTTGTTATAAGTTCTTTAAAAAAAAAAGAAAAAAAAATTATAATAATTATATGTATAAAATTAAGTGCTATTTTATATTAGAATAATGTTTTATATTAGTTTTTATATAATGTGCAATATGTATTGGTGTTTAAATTATATTAATAGATTAATCTGAAAATATTTATCATCAGCAATAAGTTGGCAATTTTGAAAATATGGGATATTTTTTTATATTTTCAAAAATATCATGATATTTATGAACCCTGCTTCATTAATTTTATATTATATATTGAAATGTATTTATTTCAATGAATTATTTTATCTTTTGCATCATGCTATCCAAAACTGTAAGTAAAATTTATGTAAATGTTTACTTTGTGTCATATTATCCAAATTAATTGAAAATGTATGCAAATAGATAGTGTGCTACAAAGAAAATATTTGTGAAAATTTTATTTGCAGTCTTGGATAGAGCGTGATGCAAATTTAAAGAGAAAAATCCAAATGTATTAATTTTTTTTTGTAATATAGTATGTATATAGTTGTTTCATTTGCAGTAAACAAAGTTATAATGACCAGATAATTTTCCAAATTTTATTCATCCTTGAAATCAAGCTAAATAAAAGAAAACAGTTTATTTTTTAGAATAAACTTCGTCATTACTATGTAAAATTTTAATAGGTCACGGAAAAATAATAGGAAATTAAATGTGTAGAATTTAGCTTTGTTAAAAGAAATTAAAAAATTAATAACAAAACAGACACATTGTTATAAAATTTGAATCAAAGGATTCTGATGTCGTTTTTAATTTTTTAGAAAAATTTGGACTTTAACCATATGACTGCCTTAAAAAAGAGCAAAGCTGTAATATGGTTTTCACCTTAAAATATTTACAATGTATTAAAATATAATTCTTATTTTAACTTAAATATATAGCTTTGCATCAGAAGATAAACCTTATAACTATTATTTATCATTCCTACATTTTAAAAACAAGCTAAAGATTCATAATTATATAATTTTAAATTATATTGTGGAAAAAAACAATGGCTTAGTAAATGGATATATCCATCGGTGGCGGTCAAATGGTTAAAACATATAAATATTATGATGTAAAAAATTATATTTTGTTTTAAATATCATATAAACTGCTGTTTAATAATTTAAACTTACAAGGAAAAATAATTTGGAAATACATGTGTAAAAATCAATTTCTATGTGGATGTGGAATTACTATATATACTTATGTGTGGTTATATGAGTAAGTGGCTACTGTAAATTTTTGCAAATACTTAAATATTATGAATTTTAACATTTATTGGTTCTTTCTTTCTTTCTTTTTTTTATGTCTTCATAGATAGTCACTGTATTCAGATGTTAAAGGATGGTTATGTTGAAGTACTGAGACAGTTACTTGAAAAACATTCTGGTAGAGATGGTGATATAAGAATGCAGCATGCTGTACTGTCTGCACTCCGTAATTTAGCTATTCCTGGTAAGAGAGTATTCTGAAACATTTGATACTGTAGCATAAATAAAAATATTTATTTAATAAGCTATTAGTTGGCGTTTATTTTATTAAAATAATTGTTTTAAGTAATTCTAAAAGTACAATTATTGTGGGTTGAAGTTACATACGTAATGACATCGTGATCGTAACTAGTAATAGATTGTGATCGCAACTCTGCTTATTCCCTTTTGCTAAATTATCAAAAATGTTAATCAGAGGTATTATTACTATTCAGACAGGATAATAAAAATATAAGGTGAAACAATACACACCGATTTTGTAGATAGGTTGCTCAACAAGAAAATAAGAAAACTAGAAGAAATAACTGAATCCACAGATTTCACAAACTAATTCTTTTATTGAACCTCTCTTCAGCACAAATTTAATAAACATACTATAAAAGGATGCATGTGGGATTTTAGAGTATGTTATAAATATTTAAGCAGATATTAATTTAAATATTACTTTATTACACATGTATGCTATCCCTGGAAACAGATAAAAATCATGTAAATTTAAGTAGGATTCATACTCATCAGGGAAAACCTGGAATACTCAGGAAATTTGGATTTTGTTTAAAAAAAAAATCAGGGAAGATAAATTTTTTTTATTAAAGTTCTGGAAAAATTGATTATAATACCTGGAAAAACAAATATTTTCTTTCTTTTGTAATATATTTTTCTTGTTTAGCTTCATATCAATATTCAAATGACTAAGTATCGTGAAAATACACTTGTAAACAATGATTTCTCTGTGAATTTCCATCATTATCGGCAATAATATATCATCATATAGTGGAAGTAAAAGTATTTTCTCCTCTCCAGAAGAGTGTTTTTTGTAATGGGTCGCTAGTATTTTCTTGAAAATTATCTGGAAAACTCATAATTCCCCCCCCCCCCATATTTTAGTATTGATTCTAATCTATCATGCTTGGTGATTAAGAACTTTAGCAATGACTGCAACTGTAGAAGAAATCTTCTACTCAACATAACTGGGTTTGAAATTGCCACGCTAACACAAAACAGGGTCAGTTCCTTGCAAAGATGGCAGTACTTCACCCATTGGAGTGCAAAACAAGGCATTCTTCGACGTCATCACTAAAATAAAGATCCAAATTTTACATTGTACATGAATTGCAGCAAAGCAAACATTGCCGGGTGCATTGCACCAGATATCAAATATAATGCAATTGAATGCTGAAAAAATTGTTATTTAGAATAAAAAAGGATGTGATGTTTTTGACATCACATATATGCCTTTGGATATTTTTTCCCCATAGTTTTCAACTTTGCAGAATTGGACAGCGTTTGTGAATTTTTTTGCTTTTTAGAAGGTTTTGATGAATTTTCTACAGTTATAAGTGTTTTTTTTTTTTTTTTTTTTTTTTTCTAATGATACCCGAAAATTAATTGCTTTCTAGTTACTGGGGGACCATTACAACATGTTTAGCTTTTCTTCTGAGGCCAATGACTAATATATGATTTTTTTTCCCTGTCACATTTAATTTTTTTTTTTTTTCCCCCATTTATAAAAATGTATGTTTTTTTTTTTTTTTTTTTTTTTTCTTCAGTTTGATTGACAAATTTCCTGTTATAATTTTGCTAATTGATAATTTCTGGCATATTTTTGCTACCTTTCAATCCTGATTAATTTCAGTTTTGTCTAATTGTTGTAATATGTGATATTTTATTTAAATATTTCTGCAGTTTGATAAAAAATCTTTGCTAAAAAAAAAATATGTGGCTATTTTAAAATACTCTGAAACCAGTTCTTTTTTTTTTTTTTTTTTTTTTATCTTAATTATTTCTAGTATTGTATTTATGAGCATAAAATTTATTGAGATAAGTTTGATAGCATAATATGTGTTATTTTATTTTAAAATAACTATATTATTTACATTAAAATTAAACTGAAATATATTTATTAGTTATTAAGTCTTTTTGATCTAGTCATCTTCAGAGATGTTTCCTTGACTTGTAATGACTGTTAGTTTGTTGTAGTAATAGTAGTTAGTAATGGCATAGAACCCAATCAAAATTTAAATCAAAGAGAAGCCGCTGCATGTTCCAATCAAAGCCAGTCAACAGAACTAATAATCATCTCAAGTCAAGGAACATCTCTGAAGATCAGGTGCCTAGTCGAAAAAACTTCAGGTGAAAGAACTAATAAAGGTATTTCAATTTCATTTTAATGTGCTATATATTTTATGTTTCTGAAAAATTTAAAATGGTCGTAATAATCAGTAGGCAAAAAAGTTATGTATGTTTCTGACTTTATATTAAAATGTGTAAATTGTATATGTAAATATAAATAAATAAATCTGTGAAATTATTTATTTACATTTTTAATAATAATTTATATTTATGTTGATCTTGTTGAACACGTTGAGCGCCACGCAAATTTTTAAAATCCATTAAAATTCCATAATGATTCCTCCTATAATAAATAAAAATTAAGCAAATTTTAAATAAATTTAAAATTATTAAATGTAATATTTTTAGTTTTATATCCACCACCAATGGTTGACGCGCCTTTATATCATATTTGACACTGTCAGCCGCTGATGGGTGACAGGGCACTCAATGTTTTTATTGGTAATTAATTTTTTATTGGTACTGCTTTTACTTTCGGGGTAAAAGTTTCACTGAAATGTTTGAAGTATAACATGTTCTGCACACTCCTAAAGTTTCAAGATGATTCCTTCAGTACTTAGAGATAGATATATGATAAAACGTCTAGAATCCAGAATGGCTGACATGACGCTCAATATGTTAAGAAATATGCAGACATTAAGTTTTTTTTTTATGAATCAATTTTCTTGCTTATCTGGCATCTTCTATGGTTCGTAAATATTATTCAAGCCTGTAAATAATGTATAAAATTTTAGTTTTTTATTTTATTTTTTAAATATGTAAATCTGTCCAATGTTTTGTTTTAGTATTTCAGCATGTTATTGTTCTTTAGTTCAGAATAAAGCTGCCATGGTTGATTTGGGGGTTGTGGACAAGCTGATTGACATGATGAATGTTGAGACGTTTCCCGTTGTTTTCAAGCTTCTTGGCACATTAAGAATGCTCTTAGATAAACAAGGTTAGTATGTTCAGTTATCCTCAATGTCACATTCATTGTAGGTTTTACTTTTTGTAAAATTTTCAAATTTCAAGATTGACTAGCTCTTGTGTTATATTATTAATTTTTTAGATTTGTTAGAAATTACTGCAAACAGCTTATTATTTGCTAATTGTAAACTTTCAAGTACAGTAAGATTCCGCTTAACGCTGTTTCATTTAGCGCTGTTTCGGTTAGCGCTCTTTTATTTCAACCTGAGGATTCCCTGAAATTGTAGATAGCCTCGTTTAGCGCTGTTTCGCATTACACTCTACTTTGATGAAACGTATCCCCCGCGTTAAGCGGGGTCTTACTGTATATATATTTTCCCCCTTTTCTATATCAAAATCATTATGTCATGATTTTATATATTTATTTATTTAAAATATTAATATATATTACATACTTAGGCCATCAATTGAGAGGTGATGCCTTTAGTGTCAGTAAACAGAATTACCCTAATTTTAGATTTATCATCTGAATAATAAATTGAGCAAGTAATAAAAATAGAAGCAAAAAATGATTGAATTTTTTGCTGGTGATTTTATCCATTCCATTCATTATTGCATCTATATTGTCTTTATTAAAAATTTCCACTTCTATTTTTTAGATGAAAACCCATATACCTTTATTGCCTGGAGTTGTGCCAACTTTATTTGCATATTCAGCAATGTCAAAAACTTAAGCCAGAGCTTTTTTGATGCACTATCTTAGTTGCTTTTCTGGTTCTAGCAACCGGAAAAAATTCTTAAATTCATTAATAATTAACATCTGAGGCAAATAATTTATAATATTTGTGGCACTTGTTATTATCCTCAAACTATATATGTATAATCTTTAAACAGTATGTTTAACAGTTAGTTGATGTGGGCAAAATACCTGGGAGGGGAAAGAAAACTATCTCAATGAAGAGCTTCAAAAGAAGTTAGGGTATTTCATAGAAATCCCAGTTTAAATATCAAATATATTGTATCTCAGATATTTATTATTAATTTTCCTATACTCTCTAGTTTAAAGTTATTATTTGACCTGAAGGAAATTCTCTTAGATTTTACATTTTGTAATCAGGGAGGGAAAAAAAAAAAAAAAAAAAAAAAGGATTGAAAAAAGGATTTTTTATTATTATTTAATTTATAATATTTGTGACTAGATGTTAAAATGTATCAATTTCAAGGGGGGGGGGGCAATTAGTGAATTAAGGTGTTTATATTTAAATAGTTAAATCCTTTTTTTTTTTTTTTTTATCATAAACCAAAAGTTAAATCAGCATTCAGCTCTAATATTCTGATGTATCAAGTTTTAGTTCAAATTTAATCTTGATTGTTTGCAGTAATTTTATGCACAAAAAATAACTTTAGTATCAGTGAGTCATTCAGAAAGAAATTTATTTTTTAGCATTATTGATCCATCAGTTTTTTACAGTTTTCTTTTCTTGATGTAAAATGTTTATTTAAAAAAAAAAAATTAAATCTTCTTTTTGAATAATTATATTTATTTTTATGCAGAAAATGTTGCCATTAAAGTTGGAGAAAATCTTGAATTTGTTGATAGACTTGTAAGGTGGTGTAATGTAGATGATCATCCTGGAGTAAAAGGTGAGAATTTGAATGTTTTTCTTTAAAATTTGATCAAGTTGTGTATCCTGTTCTCATCAATATCATTTTATTTCTTCTGCAATTCATTTTAATTGTGCGCTATTTTTGTTTTGCTTGGCTTCAGCATTTATTACTTATATTATCCAACTGTCATACTCATAGGTAATGGAATTATTTTATTTGGTCAAAAATTTTGGTATTGCGTTTTTGCCAGCTTTACACGTTTTAAGATCTTCTTAGTCCAAGAAAGTGTGTTATGGCAATTGGTCAGTGTGTATGTGTGTGAGGCAGAATCCTCTGAGTATCATATCTCCAAAATGACAAAAGATAAAATACCCAAACTTATATATATTACATATCGGGTGTGCAGATGAGTTTGCCAACTTTTGGTGAAAATGGGAAAATAAAAAGTTGGGACTGTATTTACGTTTGTATTTCAAAAATGATTCTAACGAATCTCTTGAAATTTGTTGTGTAAACTAACTCTTAGATGTCCTTTCATATGTATTAGTTGGTCACTGTAGGAAAATTAATAAGTGTCCCAATTTCGTACATTTAAAAAAATATGTCCTATATGCTGCCAGAAATTATCTATAATTTGAAAAAATACGTGTAATTTACGAAAAAATTACGTTGTCAGAACGTATTTTCTCAAATTTCAGAGAATTTCTGGCAGCAAATAGGACATATTTTTTACAGTGTAGGCTAATTTTTGGTCTTGGAAATGGATTTTAAAAACACCTCTACTTATTTTCTTAAAACTCACTGTATTAACCCTTTTTTAAAGTGTCCTTTTGTATGTATTAGTTGGTTTCTGATGTACAGATGAGTTTAGGAAATTTAAGTGAAAATCAGTAGTGGGATTGAAAGTCAGTATTCAAAAATGGCTCAAATAATTTTCTTCAAATATGATTCATAAATTCCTTTTAAGGTTTTCTTTTGCGTGCATTAGTTTGTTGATGCAAGATAATGGATAGACCTCCTGATTAGGTAGGTTAGTTTTAAGTCTCAAAAATAAAGGACTCAAAGGAGACTCTATTGATTTTTATAGTACAAAATCTTTTTTAGATGTCTTTATGACATTCTGTTGCTTTCATGACAAACAGGCATAACTCAAAATTACTAACTTTTCAGGAGGGCAAAGACGCATACTGTAATACAAACCATAAATCCCTTACAATTAGACAACCAATTGGAATTGAATTACACCTTTTTGACAGGTCATAGATACCAGCTTGGGGCTTCCAAAAAATAGCTTAACTCAAAATCATGATTTTTTTAGTTATGTCTGTCTGTCACAAAGATGATGATTTGTATTAGTTGGTGCTATAGGAAAATTGGTAGTCATGTGATTAATTTGGTCACTTTTCTATTTCTAATCATACTATTTCCAAAAAGTGTATTTACATGTGTATTAGTGGGTAATCAAAGCCATGTGATTGGCGCATGTTGGAATTTTTTTTTTTTTTTATGGTAATTAATTCTTAATCTGTTTTAACTTTCTTCTATATAAAAGTACTGAATTTATGAAAATTTTTGTCTTCCAGTTTTTGATGTGTATTTACACATTTTGAGATGTCCTGAATTCAATTTGACCATTTTTAGAACATTTTACCAAAATTTTGTGGACATTGTATCTCACAAACCTATGAACAAAATTTTATATAAGTTTATATTTGATTTGAACTTGAGTTGATAATAATTAACTTTTGGTGCATATTGCTTAACAAGTAGCATTACCGTTCTGTTATTTCAAAATTTTTAATATGCCTGCATAGGAAAAATTTATTTTGTATAAATGTACACAATTCTTTTTAACCAGTCACTATGAAATTAATGTCAGATACTTTGCTTTGGGCAGTATTGAATAATGCTTTTTCTTTTCCTGTTACTTTCCTTAGGCACTGATACCACTTGCATCCAACTCAAACACTTTCCATTATTGTTTGTAATTAAATCAGAGAATATTTTATCGATAATAGTTAAGTTGAATTTTCAATCAAAAGGATGGTCAGCTACCAGTATGGTACAATTTACCTAGGTCAACAGAGGTGAAATACAACAGTTTAAATAAATTAACAGTTGCATTTTAAATGATGAGGGGAAGAAAGGATGAAGGCTGAAACATAACACAAGCAGACGCACTGATTTTTTTTATAATCAAGCAAAATCAAATTTATTTGCAAATAAACAGCATCTAAAATTAATATGGGTTTTCAAAAACTTTTTTCTTGAATAAGAGCATTAAAATTATTTTCCAAGAAAAAAATAAAAATACTCTGAAGGACTAGTGTTGACAATAAATTAATAAATAAATAATTTTGTAAAAATTAACACCATAAATTGGCAAAAAAAAAAAAAAAAAAAAAAAAGTTTTAGGTTAGTATAGGCATCAGTGCAGCAAATAGGTAACACACCTAACTCAACATGGGATGTATAATCAGATTTGTTAAGCAGATCAGTTTGTGTCTGTCAGCTGTAGTAATAATTAAATTGGGGTTGGAGTGTAATCCAGGAAGGCCGAGTTTTTTGTGAAGAAAAAAAGTTTAGACTTTTGTGTTCATTTATTAATAGAAATAGCTTTAGACTCAATGAAACAAAGAGATTTTAATTGACCAAAAGAAATTTTACTATTTTTAAAGCAATGCTTAATATTAAGAAATCAAGTAGTGATCAAAGAAGAGAAGAATTTTTTTTATTCAATTTAGTTTCAAGGCAAAAGGATTGCAACACGACATATTCAACATTTTATTTTTCAAAGGAAGAATAATCATGCCGTATCACTATCAAATTACTTAGAAATGCATGTAAGGATTATAGTTCAGATTAAATAGATGAAAGAGACAGCCAAATTTACTGGATAACTGCCCTAAAAATAGCAAAATGACTATTTTTCAGAGCAATTTTAATACAAAAAGAAGTACTCTTTAACTACATTTCTTGCGACCATGGAAGCCTCTGCGCAAGTGCGGATTCAACGAGTCCACTAGTTAAAATAGGGGAGACAAGCTTTTCGTTGAGAGGAAATAAGCGATAAGGGAATACAGAATGACTGGATGTTTACTAAATTCAAACCTGTTGGTCAACTTGGAAACCCTCCAAGATTTTCGACTCGTCCTCACTGCTAGACGTAGGAAACGGGGTTACTCTATAGATAGGTTATAGTTAATGGTAATAAAGTTGCTTCTTTGTTTTTGGTAATTGTGCCTACTTTATTTGCCTGCTGGAGGTTCGTTCTATTATTTTGACTCAAAATAATTATTGTGAGTCCCCCCTCCCCCCCCCCCTCAAAAAAAAAAAAAAAAAAAAAAAAAGAAAGTTTATTTACAAATCCCTCCTCTCCATCTCCAGTTGGAAACCTCTGCTTTAGAAAATACTAATAATTTAAAATAAAAAATACCTTAAATGACGTGTATAATGACATCAATTTTACCCTGCAAGTGTAATTTTTCACAAAGTTTTATATCAGTTTTAATATTTATGTGTAATTCTTTTCATAAAAAAAAAAAAAAATTCAAATCAACTCGTAAACTTTTTTGGTAACAATTTAAAAATTAAAATAAATTATGTATTTTGGTCTAAAAAAGGGCTTCTTCAACTTTTTTTATACTAATTATTATTAATTTTCTTTTTCTTTCAGAAAAAAAAAAAAAAGAAAACGATTTTGATGAAATTCTGGCAAAAACAGAATTTAGTTTAGTACCAGAGGACTATTAGTTTTTTTTTTTTTTTTTTTTTCAAATTATAACATTGCTTTCAAATTATTCAATTATATTTTTGATAAATTTTTGATTTTGATAAATGTCCAGCAATCTTAAGACTGGTGAACATGTTTTATATGCAGATTGAGACTAATAGTCCTTCGTACTTTTTTTTTGAAAGGATTTTATGAAAGGGACAATAAGACAATATGATATTAAATGCATCAAAAAATATATACATTTTAAGGAAAATATTTCATAAATCATGCAATTTGCTAGCATTTATTAAGTTTTAATTAATTAACATGCTTTTCAGCTAAAATAAATCATTCTTTAAAACACATAACTCTACTTATAGAAATAATTGAATTCTAGTTTTTTTTTATAAAGATTATGATATATATATATATATGTTCTTTTTTATCTTCCAGGTGAAGCTACCCGGTTATTAGCTTGGTTGGCTAAAAATTCTAATCTTGATCAACTTGATTCTAATCTTGAATCTAATCTTGATTCTAATCATTCATCTGTTTTAAAGAATCTCATAAATGCTAATGCTTTACCTCCCATCATTTCAATGTTGAAATCAGAACACGATGTGATGAAAAATGAAGCTTTAGTAGCAGTCAAATTAGTTGCTTCCTATAGTTTAAGTAAGATTTTTTTTTTTTTAAGTATAAATTTTAAATGCTATTTTTATTATTTGTTTAAATTTGGTTTTATTCTGTAAAATCAAAGACAAAATGGTGGAACATTTTAGTCTCTCTCTCTCTAGACAAAATGTGGGAACTGATTTTATTTCTTATATGAATTATTCTTTCTTTCTTTCTTTTTTTTTTTTTTTTTTGTTTTTTTGTTCCTCATTGGTGTAAGTTTCATTTGTAGTTTTAAAGAATGGTAGTTATTAACACAACATGCATAAAGCTATTGATACAGATATATATATGTTCGGTTTATGGCATCGGATGTTGCCTTCCGACAGAATCCACAAGTCTGTGCCAGGTCTTCCAGTCATGGGTCCACTCTTCTTCCAGACCCCTATCCCTCATCGCTTTTTTTACATTGTCCATCCAAGTCTTTCTTGGTCTTCCTTGTTTTCTTTTCTGATTTGGTATATGTTAAAAGCGATTTTTAGGTAATCTTTCATCGTTCATTCTTTTAATATGACCAAACCAGATTAATTGCTTTTTTTGAACCTCATCTAATATGGTTTTCTTTATTTTCATCATTTCCTTGATTCTCTCATTTCTCACTCTCTCCATTCTTGATATCCTGCATGATCTTCTCAGGGCATCCATTTCAACAGCAGCCAATTTCTTTTTTTCTGTCTCCATAATTGTCCATCCCTCTGCTCCATACAACAATATGCTTTTTACAATGGAGTTATATATATTATACTTTCTCGTCCTAGATATCTCCTCACTCCACCAAATCGAATTTAATAGTTTTACTGCTTTTCTTCCTTGACAGATTCTATGCTTAATTTCCTGTGAGTCTCTTCCTTCTCTATTAATGTCTACACCAAGGTATCTATAATGATCACAACTTTTAATTTTGATGTTATTATTCAGACTTATGTCCATCTCGTCTCCTCCTATACATAGGTATTTGGTCTTATTGACTAAATTCTCCATTTTTTTCTATTCCTGATCCTTTCTTCTTTGTCTCTGTTAAAACAATCAAATCGATTTTCATCGTATCAATTTCTCTCATTACCTCAATCCATTTTGATCTAATTCCCTGTACATTCCAGGTAGCCATAATCATAGTATTGATACAGATACATTCTTTTAACCCTTCAATCAAACATATTAGCCATATAATTCAGGTGAAATTAAGAGCAGTAATTATACAGCAGTGTGACGTTCAATTACTAGCCATAATCATAGTATTGATACAGATACATTCTTTTAACCCTTCAATCAAACATATTAGCCATATAATTCAGGTGAAATTAAGAGCAGTAATTATACAGCAGTGTGACGTTCAATTACAAAGTAGTTTGGTGTAGTATGAGCCTAATTAGATAGTGTGTCTAATCTTATTTAAAATGTAATGCATAAAGTTATATACAAAGTCAATTTTGTGTATTTATTGAAAAAAGTTTTTTTTTTTTTTTTTTTTTTTTTAACAGAAGATATTGAAAAAACAGCCAGTTCAACCAACTTAGTTAGTCAGCTAAATGACCTTTTGAAAAGTGGTTTAAGTCCGGACCTTTGTGATAAAGTTGTGTCTCTCTTGTTGGTTTTGGCAGATTCTGGTAAGTATTTTTTCATATTAACAAAAAAAACCTGTTCATATTCATAGTCTACATTATCTTGTAATCAACAGCTACATAAATTTTTTAAAAGCCGAAATCTGAAAGAGGATTACAGTAGTTGAGACAAAAATTGTTTGAAAAACTGGTTTGTGCAGTACGGTACATGTCAAAGCACACCTACTTATCGCTCTTTTAATGGGGACAATGTGAGAGAGCGAAGAGAAGAACGGTGAATAAATTCCCACCGACACTGTCTTTTCTTAGCGCGTAAGGAGCTTTCTTCTCATTGGCTTATCACAGTTGGAAAAGTTGCTCATACAAACAACTTTTTCTGACTAGCCAGAAAAAATTGTTCGTATTCCCAATTCTTATTACACTAGACGTTGAGGTGATTTGAGCCAACAAAATTGGCTCAAATTAGCAATTGACTCAAAAGTTGTGCGAAAACTTGTTGTGTGTAACAGGAGCATAAGAATAGAATGTATATACCTCACTACAAGGCACTAGACACTACCTGTAACTGTTTTTGATCCAGAAAGGATTTTATAGAGGGTTATTGCTGTTTTTGCTTGTCTTTTTTCAATCTTCATACGTGTGTTGTAATTAATTCCTATATTACCTCAAGAATCTTGTCATCAGTCTTAGAGAAAATATGAGGAACACAAAAAGTAAAAACCATTTTACACTTTTTTCAGGTCCAAATATCTTTTTCGATATCTCTGTACTATACTAGTGGTACACTAAAGAACTACCTCAGAAAATCCTGATCAATTACTATGATGAAGTGATATGCACAATTTTTATTGTAGATATTTTTAAGAAATACCCTTAAATAACTAGAAAAATCTGTTTCAAGTACGTTTTTTGTCTGTTTTATAATGTGCTAGATAAAAGGTTAATATATATGTAATGTTTGATACATATATTTTTCGTATTCTTTTGCAGTGTAGTTTCTTTTTTATAATCATAATAACCTTGGCTTATTAATTCTTTTTTTCCCTAAGATACTTTAAAGGCACAAATTTCCATACCAGATTCATTAAAAAATCAGAATGACCCAAAGATAAAAGAACTCTTGAACAAAATCAATACATCTTAACAGCAGCACTTTCTGAATTTGATGTGATTGGTGGCCATTATGCACTTCATTCTTCATTCATTGTTTGATGTATCCTTTGGAAATTATTCATGATCTGTATTGTCATCACTGGAGAGAAAAGAGTCTCTTCTGCATGTATATCCACATCTCAACTGGAATGTAAACCTGCAATTGCATATTATTATTAGTTTTTTTTTCCACTATTCCCAATTTTAAACTATAATTTTTACTATTATTATTTTGTTTTTTTCAGTAATTGTAGTCTTTCCTGGATATGTTTAAGAAATCCATGTTCATCCCAATCTGAAGATGTAAATCAAATGCTTTAAGCTTCTTATCCTGTGAAATATCTCATGTATATAATGCAAAATGTCATGAATTTGTGTTTTTGGTGCAATATGTAATATATATCTTCAAAATGCACAAATGATAAAATATTTGTTTTATTTTTAGTATTGTGGCATCTCTATGTAAATCCATTAGCTTTAAAAACTTTTAAAATATTTTTATTTATTTTTTATTAAAGATCACTATTAGATATTTTTTTAATGGCAAATTGTAAATTCAATTCATATTTAAATCAAAATAGTTTGTAATTTTTGGGAAGTTTGAGAGAACAAGACTATTAAATATATATTTGTATAGCAAGGGTTATGACCCTTTCCAGAGCATTTAAGCATAAGATGCAAAAAAAATTTCCAGGTATATATATATATATATATATATATAAATCAATGTAACAAAAAGTGGAAATCAGCCAAAAACTTTTTGCATGCAATTACATCATTTCGTTTCAGGTAGAGTTAGGAAATTATAACAGTAAAGTGTACACTCCCTCTTAACCAGCCCAAATGATAACAGGGATAAGCCGATTAAACAAAATTTTGATTAAAACAGAGAATAAAAAAAAATAAAAAAAATGCACATTTTTCATAGTTAACCACTTCACCGGCCATCCCGAGATAACTCGTAAATGTAGCCTTCCACACACTACAGTGGCCGCTGAAGTGGTTAATAATCTTTAATTAAATATGTCAATTTATTATTAAAATTTCAAATAACATCAAGAGGAATTTTTAAAAGTATCTCTTTTTTTTTTTCTGTTAAATGCAGAAAGTTTAAAGACTTGCTGCATAATTTTGCTGTTTTTTTTAAAAGCATCATATTAATGGGGAAAACAGATGTCTTTTGTTTCACATAATATAAGACTATTTCCAGTGGTTTTGTTCAGTCTATATGTGATGATAGTGGCCACATTCTCACTGATGCATAAGCGACGACTTTTGAAAAAATTTTGGTGTGTGTGTAAGGGGGGAAGTGCCCAGTGGCAGAAAGTTTTGAAGCTGTCTGCGACAGGCTTTTAAAATTTCATAATCTATCTGCAAAATTTGTGTGTAACCAGGGGTGAAAATCGCTTAAAAAGACTGACAGCTGATGGGGATGGGGGCTTAACATCAGTGGTGATCTCGTGCAACAATACACAAATACAATTTTACTACAAAACAATATAGTATAAATAATTGTATTCATTCAATTCATCTCATTCAATTAAATATTTTATAGCAATGTTTGACACAACACAATATAAATAATTATAATAAAAGTATTAGTTTTAGTTTTGATACAGAAATTTTTATAAGTGAATTGTTATCCGAAAGTTGTAGACAAATTTTTTTCTCAGTGCAGACAAAAACTGTCCGCAAGCATTTTTTCTGTGTCTGCGACTATGTCGCTCTGTTGTGGTGTTTCTGCCACTGGGGGGGAGTGTGTGTGTGTGTGGGGGGGGGGGGGGTGATTGGTCATGGAGTTTTCAGACGCAGTTGTAAAACAGAATTGGAAGGACTAATATTGGAAAAGTCAGGCATACAGTTTATGAGCTCTAGCTTTAACATGTAAAATCTACTTACAGAAATTACAGACTTCTTTCACTGATTCAGTTCACTTTACTCTGTGGTAAAAAATATATATTGGTGCATACAGACATGTTTTCTATATATATTGTAATAATTTCAGAAACATGTATTATTTTTTTTTCTGTTTGTAACAGTTTTAGTTTATTAAAGTTAACAATACAAAACTGATTTATTGTAGACTATCATCTAAATTAAATTATTTTATGTGGCACTATGAAAGAATTGTAAATGATATTTACACTATTCCCGATAGGAGGGTTTTTTATTGAATCTTTATAGAATAGTAAAATTTCATCACAATTCAAGCATACTCAGAGTTGTCAATATCTGTACTTTTTTCCACCTCTATTTATGAATATCTATCCTTTATAACATACTTATGCAACTGAAAAAAGGCAAAGATTTCTATACAAAAATAGCAATAGAAAAAAATATGGGTGGTGATAACCCTTCATATTTTCAAACACAAGCATGAGCAAATATACAACACATAAATTGAACTGATAATTTTTTTAGACTATATTGGAAAGTATAAAAAAATAAATTTTCATTCAATGCATTACAAAAGTATATATAATGAGAAGAAATTTTCAGTGAAGTTTTATTTATATAGAGTAAACAAGAGAGAAGTAGGGGGTTATAAGCCTTCCTTGAAAATTTTCGGTTCTTCTATACTTTCTCTGTAGTCGTCACCTATGCATTGATGTCATCATCTCGCAAAGTTTTTTGATGCAGATCTATGTCAGCAGCCTTCACTGCTTCATGTCCTCAACACGTCGTCACAAGACGTCTGTATGTTCACTAAGACATTTATATGCTGACACAAAATTATTAGTACAAAAGTCTGTTTCTGCTACTATGTTGACTGTTTCTCCTTTTGCAGTTCTTTGATGTAGTAACTACATTTTCCTTTTAGATTGTATCATTACAGATTCGGAAACCTGTGAACATGAATGAATTAAGATTTTATTGTATACTTTATATACTTAATTTAATTATGACTGATTAAGAGGGAGTCTATTATATTTATGGCTATGGTATTGCTGTTCTTTGACATTTTTTTTTTTTTCCTTTAAGATTAAAGAAACAATTAAACCTTAAAAAAAATATAGATATATATAATATGGAATTTTGTAATGGTGAATGATAAGTTTGATTTACTTGATTTATACTTTAATATTATTTTGTTTTTTATTTTAAGTATCATGTAACTATTTATTTTAAAATGATTTCGAATTGAGTAGTAATTGTAAATTAAAATTGTGATTATTTAAATTTTTTATTAAAGTGTACTGAAACATATGAAAGATTTATCTGTTGTAGAATTCTTTTTTCTGTTCTTAATTTCTTTTTTTTTTTTTTTTTTTTTTTTTTTTTTATTCATTAGTAAAACTAAGTTTGTTCAGTTTATTTATTATATTTAGTCAAATAAAGTGATCACGGGTGATTCTGTTCTGAAAGTTCTGAAAAATTAATTCTGTCCAAAAAAAAAAAAAAAAATCCTTTAACTTTTCTATATTTTATTGAAAGGGATTTGCTTCTAATTTCTAACAGAACATTTTAATTTACAGTAATAAGCTCATATTCAAAATCAAGAAGAAATATGCACACATCAGTGGCGTAGCGTGACATTTGAATCTGGGCATGCTCTGAAGCCAACTATGGAAAGAACATTACTGATCAAGACGATATCATTTCATCAAATTTAAGCTTGGATTTTTCCAGTTTCTTGGTTGGTAGAATTCAAGTCCGATTGACTACACTTGGGTCCTAGGCCTATGGGTGGAATGCCGTCCGTCGTGGGTCTTTCTAAGGGGTCCTAGCCTTATTTACGCGTCTTTCGTTGAAAACCATGGAAACCGACACTTCCCATCTACCAACTTTGAGAGCAGAACTGTTCGGCCGCTGGTGGGCCTCCAATTTCTTGTAATCGTATATAAAATTTTATATGCAAATTTTGTCGCTTTAACTTTATATCATATATCTAAAGGACTCTTATATTAACTTATTGAAGGCCGATTTGGTCGCTTCATTGATCGCTGTATTTAAATGAATTTTCAAAGAAATTTAATCACAATTTTTTATATCACTTTAGAAACAAAAAAGAGAAAAAAAAAAGAAAAGAAAGAAAGAAAAAATAGTGAGAACCGGCAAGAGAAAATCCACTGAAATCGCTGAAAACTTGGCTTCAGGTGTTCACTGCTTTCTGCTGTGTCTTCCACGACCGCACTATGTCAGATTGGGGACCCCACTGCTAGTGGCAGCGCCTTAAGCGAGCGTTTCAATGTAGTTGCTTATCTGACCTCTGATAGTTCTTACACATGAAGTTAATTGTTACAATTTTTAATAAAGTTAAAAATTTAATAAGTTTAATTCTTTCTATCATATTACCATTTGATTTCGATAGAAACAATACATTAAAAATAATAAACATTCCTCTTCAAAAGGGGGTATTACGCCTTTACATAAACAATTATTTTTGAAAACGCAACTATTATGTGTATTAAAAAAAAAAGAAATAAAGAAATAAAAAGAAACAGTATTAAAATTTTATCATATAAAAAATATTTGATCGCATGACTTAATGCGAAAGAAGGAAAATTAAATAGAATAGCGATCTTTTCTAAGAAATGCAGATGGATGGAAAAAAAAAAATGCAATTTAAATAAAATTTAAGAAAATAAAGCAGAAAAATTAACGGAACATTCCAAAATAAATAAATAAATAAAATAATTAATTTAAGAAATTCAGATTTGAAAATAAAGAAACAAAATAAACACACACATACAAAAAAAAAAAAAAAAAAAAAAAAAAAAAAAGAAAGAAAGAAAGAAAGAAAAATAAAGGAAGAAAAAATTCTATGCACACCTGCAAGATCAAAGCTATGCATCTGCCAATTTTTTGTAAATCTGCGATCAGTGGCCTGACCTTCATAGCGCATACAGGCACACATGAAGAAGACATTTTGCTTTATTCATATTATTGAATAAACAAAATTTGTACATGCTTTTATTTCTGGCAGAAGTCTTTGCTTAGAATAAGTTATTTAGATTTAAAATAATAATAATAATAAATAAATAAATAAAACAGCAACTTTTCTGGCACATAAAACAACTTTTGGAAATTTATCCAAATTTTATTTTGCAATTTAATCATCATTTTCAAATCAATTCTTTTTTCGTTATTGTAAAATAAAGTATAAGTTTTAATTTATCAATCAGTCGGAAAAGCCAGCTCTCCTCTATGCGAACATCTCTACCGAAGGTAACAAAATCCCTACGCTTTAAAAAATACCCCAAACTCCAGAATATGCTCTCTTAGGGTAGCATGCCTTGGGTCGTTTATACAGCGGAACTCCCCTTGTAGTTTATACGAGTGAAAATTAGAGGGGCGTTGAATATTCCCTCAAATAGCAAAAAATCCTTATATCAGGGCATGCTTTACAAAGGCAGCATGACCTAAGCAATAACCGGTCAGCAAGAGAAGAGAGGGACGGTATCTCTGGGACGATACTGCTCAGCAGATGTCTCCTAAACAAAGCGGGAGGGAAGTAACGACAATAGTAAGAAAAAAAAACAAAAAACACTCTGATTTATCCAGGAATAATGTAACAAAAGAAATTTCCTTTCACTATAATTTTTCAAAACTGAATGATGGATACTGTATAAATGGAAGCGAGTGTTTAACAAAATTAGTTCAAATAATTTATTTTTAAATAAATTCTGTTTAAAGTTTAGATAGTTTTTAGTGGGTATGCGGCACATGCCTAGCATACCCAGAGAATACGCCACTGGCATACATTATATGTACAGTATGATGGAATAATACATATACATGTGTATATGAAAGAGCCTTTCAGAAAATTTGATGTGTAGTTCAGAAAATTTTGTTTTGCTCAGAATCACTCTTGGTTATAATATACCTTGTAATCTACCATCTTTATTTAATCCTTTCCAATACAACCAATGGAATTTCTGTTTTTAAGAACTAGCTGTTTTATTATGGATGAGCATTCAATTAAATAAGAAATATTGTTTTTATTTATTTCATCCTTTAAACGATTTCTGTAAATTAAATGTGCTCTTCTATTCTTTTTTAATGCATCTATCCTATGAGGTGTAGTTAATAGGTCTCTTAGTTTTAACTTTAGTAGTTGTTATCCTTAAAATATCATTCAAAATCTGATGGATGGATATTTTATGGAATGATGAAGTATATTACCTCGATTAATTAAAAACATTTTATAGTTAATAAATATTGTTTTGTTATATCTGAGAAAAATGGATAGTTTTCTATTTTAAATATTTTTACCTGATAAAAGATACTTTTTAAAATATTATAGATTTTTTTTTTTTTTTTCAATTTTTATAAAATTAGTTTACTAAGTAGGAAAATCTCTCAATTTATAATCACCATTTATTATTATCATTATTATTATTTTTTTTTTTTAATGCCATAAGATTTAATATTCTATTTTCCAGAAATATTAGCTGCTGAGTCACAGTAAAAAAGTTAGAAAAAAAAAAAAAAAATTACTAAAAATGAGTTCATGCCTGTAATATCTCCAAAAAAGCACCTTATTAGAGATTCTATAATTATAATTTTAACCTAATATTCTGTTGCTTAGACGATTGCTAAGGATTTATTTATTTCAACATTATTTTCAACTAATCAAATATTCCAATATGATTTCATTTTATTTATATCATCTGCAAACTTAAAGTAAATGCATATGCCGAGTAAATTTATTCATGGTGTAAATGTAGCATATTGTTAAAAGTAAATCTAAATTTTAATTTGCATTATCTTAAATCTATGCAATATTGAAGTTAAGTTACATAAAGTAAATGAAAGTTTTAGTTATAATATGAAGACATGATGCCACATTTTCAGAATTGGAGCTCCTGGATTTATTTGATTTCCTTGGCATTAAAGTAATTTGGTTGTGACATTTTCTATTTGGCTTTCAAAATATGAAATTTAACCTTTTTTTGTGTGGTTCAGCAGTTAAAAATTTCTCAGTGAAATAAATACAATGTGAACTAAATTCTGTAATAGTTTCTGGCCAATCAGAAATTAGCATTTAAAAAAAGCAGTCCCCCCCCCAAAGTATGAATTATTAATGTTTATATTTCTATTGCTTTCCAATTATAAAATTTAATTTGGCAGTTTTTTCTCCTCATCTCATTCTCTCATTTTCAATCATTTTTCCTAATGTCATATTAATAAGAAAAAAAAAAGCCTAATATCTGTGTTTGATAAAATTAGTTTCATTCATTCATTGAATGTTTAGTAGAACCTCAAGTTTTAGCTGTTGTGTTGTTAGCATGAATATTGATAGTTTATTGAAATATGTTGTATATGTTTAATTTTATAAATAGGATTTTATTGATAATTATTTCATTAATAAATGAATAATTGATTAGATTTTTTACCATTATTTTTTTTTAACATAATTTTGTTTGAAAGCATATTGATATTTAATTTTACCTAAAGCTTGTAAAATATACTAAAGACATGGCTTGGTGCTTGGTCTATCAACATAATTATTTATGTTACATATATTTTAAATCATGATTTATATATGAACAGTAAAATTTCATTATTATATTTTTGTAGGGACCAAAGAGATATAAATGTATATAGTCTGGAAAGATAATTTATGGATAAATATAAAGCTATAGATATTTAATGCTTGTTTCAGAGTTAGAAATTCATGAGTCAAAGATTTATAATTAGTGTAGTGTGTTATACTTTTAGTCTATTTTTTAATATAATTACGATCTTTGCACCTAACAGTACAGGTAGTAAATTGCCAATTCTTCTGTGGATCAAAGGATTTAGGCTAATAGGACCAATTTTTATCTAGTTCATGGTAATGGCTATTTACTTTTAGCCTTGGGAAATAACAATAACTTAAAAAAAAAAAAAAAAAAAAAAAAACTATAACTTGAAAAACAAGTTCAAAATCTATTTTTTAAATTTTTAAATGTGTTACATACAGGTTCACAACTTTGTCTTGTTGGCAAGAAATCGTATAAATGAACACAATCAAACTAAAAATTAAGTTATTTTATTTCATGTAAAATTTTCTAAAAGGAAGATTGAAGCAATGTTTTTGTGGGATTTAGTGCCAGTCAGCAGGAATGATAAACCACACATTGTAACCCCTTGGAATCAAGACCAGGGTAATATGGAGTTCATATCTCTACAGAGAAAAATCTGGAAAAATTACTCTGCACAAGTCCTGTACTGATTTGCTCAATGGGAAGGTTCAGAGTCTTATTAGAGGGCTCCTATTTGTTTTCTAAACTATTTCTGAACCCATGATAAACCACACATTGTAATCCCTTGTATGTGTAAGAAAGGGAAGGGCTCAAGCCTCCTCTATTGGCTATTAAGAAATTTTTTTTTTATGCCAAATGAAAGAATCAACTATTTAAAACAAAAATTTAACTATACATGTTCATAATTATTAACACTTTCACAGCCGCATGATTTTGTCTTTTTGACAGTAAGGTCTGCCTGTGGGCGTTATTCTCCTAAGATAAAATATTTTGGAATAAAATTTTTTGTATTCACATTTTTATTACAAATGGACATACATTATAATTGTATTCTTTGTAATTAATATATTTGTATCCATAGCATATTTTATTGAAAAAATATGAATAGTGGGTACATACTTAAGAAATAAGTAATATACAAATTACAAAAGAAACGTCCACTGGTGGAGTTAGATTTTCAAATGATGTGAATCTGCATCAGCGGTTGCAAAAGTGTTAATATTTTTTAGTTATATTAATTTTAATATAATCTATATATTCATGGGTTCTTTTTAAATTAGATTATAACTAGCGATAAATATCTTTTAAAATTATAATCATATTTATTATTTATCAACTAATTATCGAAAAGGTTACTCACCCTTTCTTCTTTTCACGGCCGACTTGAAACTTAGGGAGTTAGAAGATAATATCGATGACACAAAATAATATTTCTGGAACTTTGGTTTTCAGCATATTTACTTAAATGATGATGCAATGGTACTATTTACAATGAAAATATATGTACAAAATTTGACGATTAATTAACATTTTTCAGATTATTCAGATTCACATAATGAATAACTTTCTGTATATTCAAAATATTCAGTTTTCTTCTTCTTTAATAAAACAGAATCATAATAAATTTTAAGACACCGTAAAAGTGCCTTTCCTTTCAAGCCTACATCTTTTTTTAACACTCCACTTTCGAATCGAAAGTGCATCTTGTTCTAATAAAACCAAAAGAGAATAAAAAATAAAAATAAAGCATTCCCGCTGTCGCGTCAGGTGGCCGAAAAACAGAGGGAAAAGAATGGGGGGAAGGCACTGATGTTGCAACATCCTCCCACCTTGAGCATGGAAAGATTCTGTACATGCTCAACAAAATATTAAAGAAAAAGGAAAACTGTTTACATTCTAAAATATTCTTAGTAAAATAATAAAAAAATAATAATAATAAACAATATAATATAAAAATAGTTCAGAAAAATGTTCAAGTCATTTTGGTCTTAAAGTTATATAGTCAGTTTAGATATTAAAGTTTTTTCACTGGTTTGATAATTCTACCAAAACTAGAGGTCTGAATTTTATTCTTGTTTACAATTGTATCACTAAGTTCTAAAGGGCAAATCCTCTGTAGTGGTCGTAAAATTTCACCATTCAGTGTTTTCAGTTTGGCAAGACGAAATTGTCCATCTTTACCAGGATAGAGTTCCACCACTTTGGCCAATGGCCACTGAATGCGTTTCAAGTTGTCATTTTGCATTAAAACTAAATCTCCAATTTTAATATTGCTGTTAGGAGGTTTCTTTACATTGTTAAATTCTCGAAGAGATCCCAAATATTCAGTTCTAAATCTCTTGCGAAGATCGTCTTTTAGTTTTTGTCGGTATTCAAATCTTTTTCTCAGGTTATTTCTTTCTATAAAATCCAAGTCAGGTACTCCTGTTTCACGGAGATCTTTCAAAAACATTTCAGGTGTGAGAGGTGTTAAATCTTCAGTATCCTCAGATACATATGTAAGTGGTCGTGAATTCACCATACTTTCTGTGTCGCAAATGATAGTATATAATTCTTCATAGTTCAAATGAGCTTTTCCTAAAACTCTTTTCAACATTGATTTGATAATGCGAATCAATCTTTCCCAAAATCCACCCCACCACGGAGAGGCCGGTGGGTTAAGTTTCCATTTAATTCTTTTTATAGTGGCAAATTCTTCAATCTGTACCCAATCCACAGAATTTAATTCTTTTCTTGTCGCAACTAAGTTGGTTCCATTATCACTGTAGATGATACGTGGTCGTCCTCTACGTGAAATGAATCTTCTCAAGGTCTGTATGAAATTCTCTGTTGTCAAGGAAGTCGTCAATTCTAGGTGGATAGCTCGAAAAACTGCACATGTATACAGAACTACCCAACATTTGCTGCCATCTTTTAAGAATAGTGGCCCGAAAAGATCTGTTCCTGTAATTTCAAAAACACCAGCTTCTCTCACTCTATCTTCAGGCAGAGGTGAACTCAGCACTTCAGCAGCTTTCGAAGAGAATCTCTGACACTGGACACATCTATGCAGAATCTTTCTAATGGTCTTCCTGCATCTTATTATCCAGAATTTCTCTCGAATTGCTGACATAAGAATTTGTATTCCTGCATGATTCATTTCTGTATGTTCATTTTCAATAATTCTACAGGTTACGTTATGGTCCGCTGGCAAAACTACTGGATATCTAAAATTTTCTGAATCTTTTCACATTGATATTCTAGTTTGAACTCTGATGACTCCCATTTCATCAACAAATGTACGCAAAGAGGATAAGTTTTTCTTAAAATTTAAATCTTGATTCTGAACAAACTTCATAATCGTAAGATCAGCCTTTTCAATTTCTTCAACTGTTAAATTGGTCATTACTCTTGCTTCTTTAGGTTTTTTAACATTTTCTTTAAATCTGAGTATCCATGCTGTGACCTTTAACATCTTTTTATACGAGGAACATTTCTCGTAAAAGTCTATGTTTTCCGATGACACATTGGCTGCAGAAACTATTGTTTTTCTTCTCTCTGATTCTATTACATTTAAATCAGGTTTCAAAACTTCGTTAGGCCAAAATTCTGAAGATCTTCTTAACCAAGAAGGTCCTTCCCACCACCGGGATTTTAGGAGAAATTCAGCAGAACAGCCCCGAGATGGCAAATCGGCAGGATTGAGCCTCCCTGGTACGTATTTCCACTTCTCTGGATGGCTGAGGGATCTAATTTCTTGCACTCTATTGTAAACAAAAGGTGCCCAATTTTCATTTCTTTTTATCCAAAATAGAGCATTTGATGAATCTGTCCAAAAATGTGTTGGAATACTCGGCTGTCTTAGATCTGTTTTCACATGTTGCGCTAGTCTTGCTCCTATGGTACAGGCAAGAAGTTCTAGCCTGGGAATGGTGACTGACTTCAATGGGGCTACCCGAGATCTGGCTTGCACAAGTTGGCAGGTAATGGCATTAAAATTTTCTGCTCTTAAAAAAATGCAAGTTGCATAGGCTGCTTTGCTTGCATCGCAGAATACATGAAGGCTCATTTCCGTATTCATCGGATCAGGTACAAGGAGTCTTGGAATAGCAACGTCATTCAACTTATGTAGTCCCTTTTTCCATTTCTCAAATTTTTTCCCAACACATTCAGGTAATTCAGAATCCCAACTCACTTTTAGTTGCCAACATTCTTGTAGTAAAATTTTTGGTGCTAAGGTTACAGGACAACTATAACCGATGGGGTCGAATACTTTATGGGCTACTGACAATATTTGTCTTTTGGTAACTGTCTTGATTTCTTCTTGATTTTCTCGCAAATCTATACTTAGTGAATCATTGTTTAAATCCCATAATAATCCCAAAACTGGAACATTTCTTCTGTTGGATTTATAATATTATGCTCCCACCCTCTTAGATAGAATTTTGCAGTACTAAGGATATATTTAGACTCCGAAATAAATTTTTCAAGTTTTTCGACACTTTCTACACTAGTAACACTATTATCTACATAAAAAGATTCTGCTAGTTTATCAGCAGTTTCTTTTAGTTCATCGTTAACCTGTTGCAAGTGGTACTTTAGAGTTGCTCCTAACAAGTAGGGACTACAAGTAAGGCCGAATACTACTCTTCTATGCTGAAAAATCTTAATATTTGAAGGATCACCCTCCTCCCACCACAGGAATTTAAGATACGGTCGGTCTACTTCGCTGAGCTGAATTTGTAGGAACGCTTTACGAATATCTGAAATTACCTCAATTTTTTTAAAGCGAAATCTATTAATTACAGAGGGAATTAGTTCCACTAAGTTGGGACCCTTTCCCAAACAATCATTAATAGAAGGAGAGCCCTTTTCTCTCGCTGACCCATCAAAAACTGGACGAATTTTAGTTGTGGAATTTTCTTTAATAACTGCTCTGTGGGGCAGAAAATGTTCATTTAGATTATCACTGTATGGCTCAACTTCTTCAATGATTTCTTCTGCAAGCCATTCGTCAAAAACTGCTTCGTAAGCTTCTAATCTTCCAGATTTCTTCAGTGATTCCACGCAATTCTTCAATCTTCGCTCAGCAATTGGTCTACAGCTACGTAGTGGAGGATGGCCTTCAATCCATGGAAGGCTTACTTCATATCTGCCGTCTTCAACAGTTTTAATATTTTGGTTAAAATATTCTTCAGCAGCTACGTCTAATTCTTCTCTCGTGTTCTTATTTCCTGAATCCAAAATTTCTAAAGTATCCAGGGACCAAAGATCTGAAATCTGTGCATTGGCCACATGAAGAGATAAAACAACATTTGTACTATCGTTGGAACTAAATTCTTCAGTTTTACCCATCAATGTCCAACCTAATTTTGTTTCAAAGGCCACTAAACCCTTCGAGAGTAATTTACTTTTCCCTGTAAAAAGTTTCCCACATACATCTGCACCAATTAACAAATCAATTTCTCTATTTTTATTTCTTCTAAATTTTGTTGAGTTGTCATAATCTGAAAATTGAATTCCCCGCCTTCTTGCTTCGTTAATCCATGGCCCATTTCGTAATTTAGGTACTTCTGCGCAAATTTTTTCTTGATCAAGAACTTCAAAATTACACAAATAGTTTTTATTTAAATCACTTAAATTTATTCTATATCGTAAATGATCATGTGTTTGTTGTAACCCACCAAACAAACTATGGTTTAATTTTTCTTGCCCTGTAGGTGTATAACCAATTTTCTTTATTATTTCTTTTTTCAAATAAGATTTCTGAGATCCTGAATCAATTAATGCTCTGATAATGTATTCTTTATCTTTATTGATTAACCTTAGCGTTAAAGTTTGGAGTAACACTTCTTGATTGCAAGTTTTGTTGGACAAAGTGGTATTTTCATTTGTAACTTGTTTTTCAGAATTATTTTCTGGACACATTATATCGAAATGACGGCGAGAACAAATACGGCATTTTACAAAGCAGCGGCAATTTTTTGCCAAGTGACCTTTAGAGAAACACACAAAACAATGACCACGTTTCATCAAAAAATCTCTTTTTTCACTGAATTCTTTAGTTTTGAATTCTTTACAATCCTGCAATATATGTTTTTCGCTATTACAAAAATTACAGAAATGTCGTTTATTGCCTGAATTATTATTGTAAAGGCCAGCTGCAGTTGATGGACGAATTTTGTTTATTTTTGGTGATTCATAACTTTCTTTCTTATTTGATGTGGTGGAAATATGTTCTGAGTGTTGGGCATTTGAAATTAGTGCAGTAGCTTTTTCGCGACTAACAACTTCTGTTTTAAAAATTTCAATCATTTCTGAAACTTTCCACTGATCATCATCGCCGTATTTTTTCGTTATTTCTAAAACTATGTCTGGTGGTAAAAGTTTTATGAAAATTGGGCAAAATAACGTGCTGTAATTTTCTTCTTTTATCCCTAGGGATTCTAGATTTCTTATTTCTGTCTGACATGTGTCCAGTAATTTTCTTAATTCAAATATATCGTTGGATTTTTTTACAGGACAAAGATTTAGTAATTTATTTAAATGTGAATTAATTAATAATGTTTTTTTTACCAAATCGATCCTTTAATGCTTCCAGAGCCGCGTAATAATTATTGTTTGTTAGCGTGAAACCTTTTATTGCATCAGCAGCTGTACCACTTAAGTATGTTCTCAAATAGCTAAATTTATCAATATTTGATAAAACTGAATTCTTATCGATTGCTGCTTCAAACTGATCCATAAATCTTTGGAAATCGGTTGGTTCACCGTTAAATCTATCAATGTTTAATCGAGGAAGATTAATATAACCTTGATCTAATTTTGGTGTTCTATTACCTTCTATTACGGGGCTAGTCGATAAAATGTTAGAATTACTACTATTTTTTATTTTAATCATTTTACTTTTTACTTTAGTTTTCCAAATCAAAATATTTGAATTATATTCATCGCATTTTAAAACTTCCTCTTCAACCTCTTCTACTTTGATATTTTTCTGTATTTCATCATCTAATGAATTCAGTTCCCTATCTTTTAAATTTAACTCTTCTAAATATTGTTCTAACTCTTCTTCTCCAACATCAATTTCCAATAACCTGCCTTCGATTTTATTTATTAACTTCGTGGTTTGCGCTCTAAGAACACTTCTTTTTTGTTTTTGAATTACACTCATTATGCTAATTATAAATAACAAATCTTTTAAAATATTATTATTTGATCAATTATCAAATAAAATTTCTTGTCAAAGTAGTTAATTAAACGAAAACATTTCAAAGTTATGCATTCATCATATTAATATATAATGCAATAATTCAAAACACAAAGTATTGCACAAACCAAAACTATTCTTTGATTTCATTTTTATCAAAGGAACAAATTTCAAGAACAAAACGACTAATATAAATATCATTTATTATTTATTTCAAATGTAAATGAAAACGAAACTTTTTCGTTGAAACCAAAACTTTTTCTCTTTATTTATATCATCATCAAAAGAACAATTTTTCAAATATTCAATTCAAATAACATTTATATTTATTTATTTCGATGTTGGAGAAAGTAAACCAAGTCGGCCGTCCCTGTTCTGGGGCGCCACTAATTTAATATAATCTATATATTCATGGGTTCTTTTTAAATTAGATTATAACTAGCGATAAATATCTTTTAAAATTATAATCATATTTATTATTTATCAACTAATTATCGAAAAGGTTACTCACCCTTTCTTCTTTTCACGGCCGACTTGAAACTTAGGGAGTTAGAAGATAATATCGATGACACAAAATAATATTTCTGGAACTTTGGTTTTCAGCATATTTACTTAAATGATGATGCAATGGTACTATTTACAATGAAAATATATGTACAAAATTTGACGATTAATTAACATTTTTCAGATTATTCAGATTCACATAATGAATAACTTTCTGTATATTCAAAATATTCAGTTTTCTTCTTCTTTAATAAAACAGAATCATAATAAATTTTAAGACACCGTAAAAGTGCCTTTCCTTTCAAGCCTACATCTTTTTTTAACACTCCACTTTCGAATCGGAAGTGCATCTTGTTCTAATAAAACCAAAAGAGAATAAAAAATAAAAATAAAGCATTCCCGCTGTCGCGTCAGGTGGCCGAAAAACAGAGGGAAAAGAATGGGGGGAAGGCACTGATGTTGCAACATTAATAATTAGTGAATATTAATTAACATTTAATTATTAATAGATTTTCTTGAGAGTAGTCATTTTTTAAAATGAAATTTTTAGCCTCTCCCATGATTTTTGAATAGCTACATTTCTGCCTTGGTCACCAGATCATGAGAATATGGAGTTCTTATCTCTGTTTCTGTTGAGACAATATTTGGAATTGATGTTGCTCAATGGAAAGGATCAGAATCTTATTAGAGGATTATTATTTGTTTTCTAAAATATTTCTGAACAAAAAATAGCACAATCTCCAAAATACCCCATCAGTAGTTGCTCCCCCGGTGGTTGAGAAATTTTGTTTAAAAAGCTGGTAGATAAGAAGTGCTCGGTTTGATCCTAGGTTGCACTCCTTGATCTAGCCATTCAGGTTTCTATGCTTTCTCTGAAATTCACATAAATATAGGCTACATCCACCTTAAAATGTCCCCTCACACATAGAGGGCAACCCACCCAGATCTAGGACACATGTGAAGTCAATTGGCCTTGACCTTTACATCACACATTTGTAGGTTTTTTTTTTTTTTTCTAATCTTCATTCCCTGTTCAATAAAAATTAAAGGAATTTTGCCCAGTAGACAAATGCCTCCTCCCCTCTCTCCTTCAGACCATGTTGAATTAAAGTTGTTACCAATATTCTAGTCTTGGGGAGGGAGGGGGTAATTAGTATATTCTGTAAACCACTATCAGTAATTTTGATAATAATGGGCTGTTTTAATGAGAAAATTTTCCTATCAATAAGCATGAAACATTGTCATGGAAAGAAACTCGGATCTCTGTAGATTTACTGTCTTGTTATCTTTTGTCAGCTTTTAAACTTTTATTATTTATAAGCTGCAAATCCTAGTTCTTACTGGACCTATCAGTGAGCATGAAACATTGTCATAGAAGGAAACTTGAAGTTGATTTATGATTAGAAACAATTGGAGGGTGAATGGTGGGTCTTTTAGCTATTTCAGCATAAGAAATGTCAGACTCATATAGGATAAGTCTTTTCGTCATTGGTTTGAGAATTTCTCTGATGCAAAATACAAAATTTATTGCTTTTACATCATGATTATTAATCTGCCAAGTAAAAAATAAATTTTTGTTAAAATATAAAGAAAGTGTTTTTGCCAACAGGATAAAGTTATCACAATATATATATTCTACTTAATTTAGTTATGTTGAGGATGAAGAAGTTGGCAATTTTTGCTCATTATAGCATCATTTTTTCAAAATAATCAATGAAAAATAAAAAAACTAAATGCAAATTATTATTTTATTATTATTATTTTGTGTTGATAGGGGCAATTTTACATAAAAAATTAACTGGATAAAATTGAGTTATTTAAAGAAACTCAACATTTATTTTAATAATTTTTCAATTATCCATTAACTCTTTATGTCCTGACCATACTTAAAAGTCTCCATTCGATTTAAATGTATATAAAATTGAATTTATTGGGAAAATATCAAAGGTACTTGTAAGAATCAAACATATATACTCTACTTTAATCTCACTGTGTGACACTAGACACTACACAAAGCTGTTGTTCAAGAAAGATTTTTTTATGCCACTCTGTCGCAGTTTTTTGCTATTTTTCATGACCTTCATCTGTGTGATAATTTACTTATATATTACCTCAAGAATCTACCATTAATCTTAAATTTAAAATAATAATAATAAACTGTAAATAAGTTTTGACATTTTTCCTAAGTTTTGTTATTTTTTCTATCTTTATGCCAGTGATACATTAAAATACTCCTTGACTAAATCATTAAGGACTATGGTGATGTGAAATACATAATTTTTAATTGTTGATATTTTTAGAAATTTATCTTAGCTAACTAAAAATGCATTTTTCTTTCTTTCTTATTTTTTTTAAACATTTGGGACATAATGAGTTAAAAATTAATAAATAAAATTAATAGGTGGTTGCAGATGGTGAGCCTAAAACTAATATATTTAGCACAGCTCCTTTGATCTAGTACTATCAAAATTGCACGTAGGGTCTGAACTGTCTTAGGCCTATTTTGCCATACATCTTGAGCACATAAAGATTAGATTACACTGCAATTCCTTTATTTTTTTCCTTGTGTGCCATCATTTTATGGAGGGAAATGGTTCTTCCCTTCTTCTTCTCAACTAATATTTTATAGTTATTTTTGTTTGATGAGTTAAATTATTTGTTTCATGTAATGGTGCTAATGAAAAAACTGAATTTCTGTATTATTTTTTGTTGTTGAAATTGTGTTGTATCGGGAAAAAAAGGTCTAGTACCATCTTGTATATTTATTGTTATTTATACGCCTCTTTACTCTTAAGGGCTTCCTGCAGCATTGGTGCTGTATTTCATTGTAGGTAATTTAGGTTATTTCTTTTACCATTATTGAGCTTAAATCCACCATACCTAGTCACATATCTATTTTGTTTTATTAATTTATTATTATTTGAATTGATGTTCATTTTTTATATCGTAGTAGCATTTCATACTTGTGTTCTGTTATTCATATTTAGAGTCAAAACTCACTCAAATACAGTATTTTAAAGTTTTAAATTTTGACTTAACAATGAAGTTTCTAGAATAATATTTAATATGAAAAAATTTCAAATGATTTGTTGCAGTTAAGAAATGTATGTATATTTTAAGACTTACTTTGCCGTTTTTTTTTTTTTTTTTTTTTTTAATGAAATAGAGCTAGAATATTTTGCTTTTTTCTAGAAATATATTCCATTGACAAACCAAATTTTTTCCTTTCATTTTCAAATTTTATTTAGAATTTTATTTGTACCACATTTTTAAAAAGTAAAAACTGTTTGCTTTTTATGTCTGATAAATATTTGATAGAAATGATGAAACTTGGTTGTTGGCGTACAATATTTACCCTTGCTGACAGTCAAAGTTCATATTGTTATTCAAGGAAATTTGTTTATAGAATTATTTGTTACCTAATGTATTTTTATAATTCCATGTTTACATTCAGAAAAATTACAACTAATAAATTTGTTCCAATTTTCCAAAATTTTTTTTTTTTTTTTTTTTTTTTTTTTTTGATATTTCATTTTGAAGCTGTAAACGGAGAAAAATCAAACTTAGTGCATTTTTGGGTTTCAAAATGAAATATTCAAAAGTTTAAAAATCAGTAAAATCGGAAGAAATTTAACAGTAGTGATATTTCAGAATGTGGGGGGGGGAAAATGTAATGAGTAATTCTTTCCCATAGAATAACATGAGCTTTGGCTGTTAACGGAGACAAGTATTATACACTCGTAAGCATTTTTAAATGAATTGACAATGAAATGTAAAACATTCTTAAGGAAATTAATTATCTAAGAAGGAGTATATTTTATAAATTTTGGAAGCCCAAACTTAGTTTTTGAGGTCCTTGTTAACTTCTTTTTTTTGTTGTTGTTTCAATTATAATGTGAATAGCTTTTAAATTGTATGTGTGGAGTAAATTAAAGACGAAGCTATAATGGTGTATGTTAACACAAGTTTTAAGTAGAGTTTGTTTGCATTTTAAATATAGATGTTCATCTACTTAAATTAATAAACATAATATTTATTTTATAAAATTTATTTTTATTACCTTAATTTATGGAAGAAACCCTGCAGCAACTACGAGATAAAAAGATGAAAAATAAATAAATCACTCTGCACCGTTAAGATTTTTTTTTTTTCAGTAATTTTGCATATAAAGTTTCAAATTATTAAAAAAAAAAAAAAAAAAAAAAAAAAAAGATGAAATTCAGAAACTGTAAATACTGATGTCAGCATTATCATTACCTGACTTGAGTTCACAATAATAGCTTTTATGCTGAGACGACACAACATGAAAATCCAAAATATCATAGATAAAATGTTTTGACTTAGATTCGTACCTGATTCGTTTTCTCTCAATAAATGAGAACGTAAGAATACTGGTTTAGGCGACATATTTAATTTCCTGTTATTAGACAAAAAAATTTTTGGAACAAAATGTTATTATTTTCATCGTCACTGGAGATATTTTTAAAGGATTTTCCAGCAATTAACAAAAAGTTAAATTCATTAAGAGAAGTTCATCTTGAAGATATTTTACTTTCAATCAATATGTAATTTAATCATCAAACTTGATCTCAATAATAACAAACTCTCTCTCTCTTCCCTTCCTTTCCTTGGTCTACACAAGAAAGAATTCAATAATCAATAAATATGTCAATCACACTTTTCGTTCTTTAAAATGTGACCATTTAAGAGTGGTTATATTTGCCTTTAATGGAGGTAAATCAGCATTAAATCCAATCAGAAAAATTTTGAGACCTTGAAAAACTAGCCTTAAAAGGAAGTGAACATTGATTGGAAGTAAACTTTTAGAGAGATTTATTTGTAATTTTTAATGAATGTCACTTATCTCTATTCCCAGTGGCAGAAAGTTTTGAAGCTGTCTGCAACAGGCTTTTAAAATTTCATAATCTGTCTGCAAAATTTGAGTGTAATCAGGGGTGAAAATAGTTTACACTCAAAAAGCTTGAAAGCTTATGGGGACGGGGGGAGGAGGGGGTCTTTAACATCAGTGGTGATCTTCTGCAACAATACACAAATACAATTTTACTACAGAACAATATAGTATAAACAATTGTATTCATTCAATTCATCTCATTCAATTAAATATTTTATAGCAATGTTTCACACAACACAATATAAATAATTATAAATATAAGTATTAGATACAGAAATTTTTATAAGTGAATTGTTATCCAAAAGTTGCAGACAAATTTTTTTTTCAGTGCAGACAAAAACTGCCCGCAAGCCGTTTTTCTGTGTCTGCGACTGTGTCGCGGTGTTTCTGCCACTGGGTCTCTAATTACAATAAATCTGCATGGTGTTTAAGATATTTTTTATTTAAATTCAGTATTATTCGCTGAACTGCAGCAATAACTTCATGTGTGGCTTTTATGATATTTTTTCTGCTTTTTGGGCTTCATATTTGATATGTGGTGTTTTTTCCCTAAATTACAGTATATGCAGTATTTTATAAGTTATGCTAATACAGTAAAGCACCGTTTATACGTTTTTCAAGGGGCTGACGTAAAAGGACGTATAAATGAAAAGACGTATAATCGGAATTTTAATAATGACACTTTGATTACTACAAATTTAATGACACTTAAGCAGAATTTATATGAAAATACTAATTGATAATGTTTCTTAAGTTAGTAAATGTATATTATATATTTTTTAAGACAATAATTAATTTAAAAAAAAAAAAAAAGGTTTATTATAAAAAGTGGGAAAAATCATACTATTAATGCATGACTGGGTACTAATTACATATATCATATATATTGAGTATTATATTACATTTCTTAAGAACTATATAAACACATTTTAAATACTAATTATATATGTTGCGTATCTTCAATAATAAACATACGATTTATGTTCATGCAGATAGTTATCTAATAACATTAAAAATCTTTAATATTTGTCTGATTTGCTGCTTTTCTATAAGTATTGAAAATTCTACCGCGAATTTAATTGATTCTTTGATCAGTATTCTTCGATCTTTCCTGTGTTCCTCTATTTAAGATGCTTTCTAGGAAAAATACGTCGTATTTAGAATGGAAAATAATGAGAGGTCGAGAAATTTTGCAAATTTTAGTAAAGTGGAAAAGACGTATAACCGATATTAGCAGCGTATAAACGAAGAATTTTTGCATTAAAATGTATAGGAATGAATCGGGACTTCATTAAAAGGTCGTATAAATTAAAAAGACGTATAGATGAGAGACGTATAAACGGTGCTTTTTTGTACTTTGTATATATTTATAGAGAGAGAGAGAGAGAGGAAAAGATATAAACATGATAAAAATTCTTTTTCTTCATTTTAACTGCACCATTCATAACTTTTGCTTTATGGTATTTTATTTATTTATTTTTTATTAGCTTTAATTAATTTAAGAAATTACAGTTGAAATACAAGCAGCTCTCGAACGACTCTGAATTTGAAAATTAAGTATATGGTTGAATTTGACCTGAAAATTCTACAAGATCATTAGATTAAGATAAATTAAAAAAGAAACTAGAATGATACAATATTTCAGTATACTTTCCATGAATAATAAACTGTAAAAAGAGAAAGAGAGAGACATTGTAAGAAAAATCTCACATAATAATTAAAACAGAAAAAATTCCAAAAAGCTAAAAGAATCTTTGTCAAGTGATCAATACCTTTTAAAAGGAAAAAAATACATAATATATATAATTTTTTATTCAAAATTTAATTAAGATAGATTTCATGGTCCTCTTCCATATATTTCATAAAGAAATAAAGGTAGTTATTTTTATTCATTCATTAAAGGCTTGATTATATTTCAATTTTTATTTAAGTCTTTATATTTTTTAAAGGTACTATTTTAAATATATCTTTAAATGTTTTTATATGTATATTGATAATTCAATTCAGTCATTTCATTGAACACTCTTTGCATGTTGTAATTTTTTTAATTTTTTAAATATATTATTGTTGTATTGTTTCTTACTTATTTATAAATTCCTAAATCATAAGCTATTAATAATTGTGAGGGAGAATGTAAAAAAATAAAATAAATAAAGTTAGAAAGGTTATCATATTTGACTTTGTTTATATTTATTTGTGCTTTTTATTTTTGAAAAAGGTTTTTTAGAGATTTTTTTTTTAACTTGTTATTCCTATTCTATATTTTTTTAATAAATAAAAATATTTCAACTTTTTTTTTTTTTTTTTTTTTTTTTTTTTTAAGCAAGGATAAAATAACAAAATAATAAAAATTAATAATATGTATATAGCAGTAGATAAATATGAATATATATTTGTACATTTCAGTGTAATATCATTTGTATATATTATATAATATACTAATGATTTCTTTATCTTATATTTATTCGTACAGTGGTCATCTTTTAATCTGTTCAAAAACATTTATGTTGTAAAATAAAATAAGACGTTCAATGTTGTATTGATAAAGGGAAATGTGTGATTGATATTATAATTTATAACCTTTGAATCATATATATATACTTACATATATGTACAAGATATGTGTATATGAGCCTGTGTATTAAAGTATTGTGTTCAGCTAAAATTACTACTTTAGTTTCTAACTATGAAAGTAGGCATGTGTGTCGCTTAAAAAGCAGCACTGTTGCTGAATTTACATTGTTCACATGCCTTTCTTTTCTTTTTAAGCTAATGAGAGAGTCATGCATAATTATTGTAACCTTAAAGAATTTTTGTGTGAGGGTTTGCTTACAAAATTTTTATTTGTCATACCAAACTAGTTGTTTTAATAATTGTCTCTTCTGTATTCTTTCTAAAAAAATTCATTCATTAGAGAATTTATTATTATTATTGCATTTGAAGTAAAGTGGAGTAATGTTCCCACATTTTGGCATAGTTCGAGATTGGCTTCATTTTGCTCAGTTGCTGCTATACTTACATTTCTAAGTTTTTTAGGCATAAAGTATTACTAATTGGCTTTTAAGTATTTTGAGCTTTTTGTAATTTAACATTGGCACTCTGTCAGAGAGGAAAATGGAAGCAATTTTTCAAACTTCTAAAAATATCTGTATTTGATTTGTTTTCTTAAACTAAATATAACAATGATTTTTTTTTTTTTTTTTTTTTTTTTTATTATTATTATGATTTGTATCAAATTCAGTAGGTTTGGGGAAATATGGTATTGTCATGGTAATGAGTTTCTGTAGATTGTAGAAAAATTACCTTCTTACTTTGATTCTTTTCTATTTTGTAAGTTACTGCACTCATTAAAACCTGAATAAACTACGTCAGAAACGCCAAAGAAAAAAATTTGAGATTGGTGTTTCTGACGTAGTAGTTTATTCGGGTTTTAATATTCCAACGCTAAGTCTCCTGTTATTACTGCACTCATATTTATTTTGTTTATCGATGCATAAATACTTGAATTTTTTAAATCCTTTTTCTGTTTTCTAGTCACTTTTATGTTATGTAGATTGTATAATATGGATTAACTGTGATACTCTTGAATAGAATTATATTAATTTAAGATACAAAAAATACTAATTTGTAATATATTTTCACTAATTGTATCAGTATTATGCTGTTCAATATGTTTCTTTCATTCTTATATTTTAATGAACTCGTTATTATGTTTGTCAGTTTGATAAATATTGTATTTCTAAAGCTTTTTTTTAAATTCAATGTTTTCTAACATTGTAACTACTTAAAAATCTGAATAATAATAATAATAATATGTTGTATATTTCATTTAAATTATACTTTTAATGTTTGAATGTTTCTCAATCCTACAACTTCAGAACTTTTATCCTATAGTTTCAGAATTATTGTAAACACTTAGTGATTTTTTGTATCAGTACGCATTTTAACGTTTATCTCTTTTATTTAAATTTACTGTTTTTAAATATGCAAAAAATAAGCAATTTTTAAAATAAATTTATCATGTAATGAATTCTATTCTCATATTTTTTTTATGGATCCTCATATCACGGAAATTAGCTACAGGCAGCCCTAAGCTTTCACACGTAATTGGTCCCTGAAAACATGTACAAATGTTAAATGTTCAAAAATAAAGATATATATTAAAAAATATATTATTTAATTTACTTTTAACTAAGCATCCTTGCACATTTGCAAGTATTTCTTTATAAAATTATCAAAACAATCGTATGAAATTTGTGCTTTTATCTTCTTTCCATCCAAATCAACAACAACACTTTTTACATTTCTCACATCTTCGTGTTTCTAGATTTATGTAGGAAAATATTTTTACATAAATAAAATAGCAAAACACTCAACAGATGCAGATTTAAGACTCCTCTCTCCCACTTACAATTTCCTTGTCTTCTGCCGCCAAATCCCATGTAATTTTATGGGGAAATTTATTTATAAAAATGACTCATTACCTAATGTAGTTTATTTTTTTATTATTCTGTTTTTACATTTGGAAAATTCACAACTATTAAATTAATACTTGTTTTTAAAAAAAAATATTGTTTAAATTTTTGATATTTCATTTTACAGATAGAAAATGAGAAAAAAGCACTTAGTTAATAGTTTTCACATTTTTAAACTCAAAATTAATTTTTCAAAAAAACAATTTTTTGAAAACGAGTACTAATTTAAGTTTTAAATTTTTCTGAATGGGAAAACAGAATTTAAAAGAAGTATATTAGGCAATGAGTTATTTTGTAAACAAATTCCCCAAACAAATAAACGTGGGATTTGGTGCCACAGACAGGCAATTATAATAGAGGAAGACAGTGGTGGATGCAGGACGTAACTTTTTTTTTTTTTTTTTTTTTTTGGGGGGGGGACTAAGATTTTTTTAAGATGTTATTCCAGATTAATGAAAAGTTTACAATTGTAATATTCAATTGTGAATGTCAGTCCCCCCCCCATCCCCCCCCCCTTTTTTGGCCACTGGAAGAAGAGCATTTTTCTTCCTGTACAAGACACAATGGTAGAAGTATGAATGGGGGAAAAAAAACAAATAATTTTTGCAATGTTGACAAAAATCTTTAAAGAAAAAATAACTTTTCAAATGTGTGAAATAACAAATTTTACAAAAATCGTAGGCTGCCTGTGTTTAAAATAAAAATAAAGATTTTTTAAAGTAAAAACAATATTAAAAAAAATTTCAAATTATGTGTTTTTTACCAAAGAGCTACCTCTTATAATTTTTGGGGTTACAAAAATGTACACCAATGTAAATATCGAAAATTCCTACTTTAATGCTCATATGTTTGGATTACATTATACACTATAGTGATTCTTTATTATTGCTTCATTATTCCTTTTAGTTTTAAGTTTAGTACAACATATACTGTCACTTGATTTTTGTAATAACTTAATATAATAGATGCACTTTATGTAAAGACATACTAATATTTTTACTTGCCTCTTACTTCAAATACTAAATTATTTTCTTCCTGGTGAGAAATTACTGTACTATTTTGTAAATTTGGTGCTGAAGAAGTAAATATAAAATGCTTAGAAATTCTACCCACACACTATATAATTGACTTATTCATTTTAACTAATACTTATTTTATCCATCTTAATTTATATTTAAATCCCATTTTTTCCCTTTTTCTACATACTATTTTGTTTGATAGAAATATATTCAATATTTGTATATGGTATGAAAATAGATGCATTTTTATCTGTCATTCCATTTCATTAAGAATTATATTTTAGTGTATATTTATTTATAACATTTCCATATTTTTGTTAAAAGCCCTTTTTGTTTCCCTTCTCTAAATTTTGCTTTGTTTTTGTTGTTTTCTGTAAATGAATCTATTACATCAAATGGAAATTGCATTTGCAAGGTGTTTCAAAAATCATTCGTCGATGTTTTAGGATTAATATTTTGTGAATAAATAGATGATTTTTGCTCTAAAAATTTAGTTATAATGCTATGAAAAATAATTACTGTTACAATCAGGGGTCAGTCCATTCCCCCCCCCTAATTTTGTGTGTGTATGTGTGGGGAGGGGGGTGATGTGTTTTCTTGTATGTTCTTAATATATCACAGAATTTTTTTTTTTCTTCTGCTAATTAATAAAATATGTTCTTTTTCCTCAGTTAATTTATTTTTTAAGAAGCTAGTTGACAAATCAAATACAATATTTTTGCAGGTACAGTGAAGCATGCATAATCCGGCAATCAACCGGTAATGACTTTTTCTGTTTTTTTTCCTTCTCTGCCTTCTCTCCCTTTAAAAAAAAAAAAAAAAAAAAAACCTCAGCCCATAAATTATAGGGGTACTCAACGTGTTATTCACAGCATCTACTTCTGTGGATCGTTTTTGGATTTTCATTTAATTTTATTGATTTATGGATTTGCATGAATTTTTTACAGATTACTAATGATGATGGCGAAAATTCCGAAAAAGAACAACGAAATTTGTGTGTCTTGCTATGGCAAATCCAAAAGTTATTCATAAAAGATATTGTTCCTATTCTTGATACCGAAAGTCAAAATAAACACAATCACACGAAATCTCGGTCTACAGTTTCTAGAAGGACCTAAAAAATATAATTTCATTAGCAATAACCAACTAATGAACGTGCATATGTTAATCAGTCAATGACAAACTGAAAAATAAAAAAGAATGAAACAAATTAAATTGACTGACATATATAGAATGTAGCATTGTCAAATTTCTGATATAATTTGTTATTAAGCCAGTTTTAATATAAATTTTTATTATTATTATTATTTGTACAAAAATAAACTCTCTGTATTACTTTTTTATAATTGTTATTTTTAAAATTATGTATTTCAAATGTTATTTTAATTATTTTCGTTTTTGATAATTATTTGCATACAATTTTTTAAAAATATTTCTTTAGATGCAGTAGCGGCTCGTGAGATTCCTTTACAGGGGGGCTGCATAGCTGCATGTCTATGTAAGATTTGAGAAAAAAAGCGAAAATGATTTTCTAAATAATCTGTTTTAATTGGGGGCTTCGGGTTTTATATGCACAGACTGAGCAAGAAGCAGCGCAATACAGGATACAGCATAGATTTAAAATTTTATATTATTGGACATTCATTACAAAAAAAAAAAAAAAAAAAACTGGAGATTTTATTTTGTTAACTTTATTTATTAATGATAATCAATTTTCCCCCAACAAAATATTTTTCCTCTGCATGCTATTATTTTCTCCAAGATGGTACGAAGTACACATACATGATTGTAAATCAAATTTTGCTCATTAAAAAGATACACACAATGATTTATATAAAAATAATAATAAATAGTTTGATTACATACTTATGTAGATCTGTACCGTTCTTGCGATAATAATTGCAAATAATTCGAATCTATAGTCCATAATGATAAAGAATTTCTTTTTGTGTCTCTGTACAAAAATGTATAAGTCCTGTACTCATCAAAACTATACAAATTGCGTGACGATTACCTATAACCTAATAACGATTACCTATGACAATTACCTATAACCAATATTTTTCTTTGGCATTTCTGACGTAGTCGTTTATTCGAGTTTTAATATTCCAACGCCAAGTCTCCTGTTATTACCTATAACCTACCTACCAATTTTTAGCTCAATTGGATAAAACATTTAGGCGCAATCGCACTAAATTTAAGTCCATTAATCAAAATGATAAGGAATTTTTCTTTGTGTCCTTGTAACAGAACTATAAGTCTCGCATCCATCAAATTCTATACAGTTCGTTTGATGGTGACCTTTCACATACCTACCAGCTTTCAGTTCAATCGAACCAAGCATTTAGATGTTATGATATTCACTCACATATATACACTTACTCACACCATACATATAACACTGTAAAAATAGCAAAAATGAGCTCAGAAGACCTCAAAACATTATAGTAATGTAATGCTCGTATCTTAAAAGTGCAATTATAATGATGTGTTTCATTAATTTATTTAGAACATCCTTTGAAATATTAATTAAAAGAGTTAACATTGACGTAAAATATTGCACATCACATATATTATGAAATGCTTGTCTAACATTATGAATATTTTATTGTTATTATTTTTTTAATGCGAACTTTACACACATGGTACAGTAAACTAAAAATGAATTTCCAAAGTTTGCTGCACATCTTCTGTATTGCCGTGCATTAAAAAAAAAAAAAAAAAAAAAAAATCTACGAATGTTAAAACACTCTTTTCTTTAGATATATTTAAAAAGACTTGAATACTATATATCAGTTTAATTTGGTTTGAAATATTATCCAAGCCAGCAGTGCATTCTGGATGTTTTGTGTGTCCTCGTAAAAGAAGTATATAGGAAAAATAGTGTGGTCAATCTAAAGAACGGATATTAAAATGCTTAAATTTCCGAGCATATTTCTGAAAGTTCTCACTCAAATAGAAAGAGAGATGAAACGAAGTTATAAATGCTTTCCAACTTCGTTGTACGAAAATGTCAGAAATTAAAAATTTAATAATTTCATGTTTTTAAGAAAGGTTTGACTGCTAATATTTCTCATCAAAATAGAAAAACATTAGCGACTAAAATACAAGTGAAAAAAAAAAAATAATAATTATAATTATAATAATAACCTTATCAGCAAAGCGATTAAACACTTGATAAATTTTAAATATTATGTTTAAGGCAAAATTTATATAAAAATTGAGATTCTGTCTATTCAACGTTTCTGCCATTGGCAAAGCAAGAAACCGAAAAACCGTGTGAAATTTCCATGTAATATAAAATAAAAATCTGTTTGAAAAATAAATAAAAATGACTTCTATTTTCTCATATAATCGTGAATAACCTTCATGCTAATTTTTTTTACCTCTCATACATAAATAATCATCAAATACAGCGATTACCGCATTAAAAACTGTGAAGAAAAATCGTAGATTACAAAGGGAAATTGTTCTTTTCCAGCATTACCGAAATCCCTAATCAGATCGGAGCTACATCGGATGCAGCTCCAACCAAATGGTCGAAACTGGTAGGGAAAACGAGTAGGGGTGGTTGTAACTGTTCTTTGCCTAAAGAAATCCCTTTTTTCGGGAACTGCATGAATGAGCAGTCCCTTTGCGAATTTTCGAGGTGCTATTACGTTTAAAAATGGTTAACTTTTCTCAGCTTTTTAATAATTTTTCATGATAATGAAGTAATATGCTTTTCTATATTCATAATACTATACAATATAATAATATTTATTTTCAAAATAATTTTTTCAAATATTTCTGGGAGGGGCTGCAGCTCTGCAGCTCCTGCCACGAGCCGCCACTGTTTAGATGCTGTGACTGATATACGATTTCGATATACCTTTTCGTTACACCTATAATCCGGAAAAAACCGTAATCTGGTAGTGTCTATTTCCCACCAATGCTGTATTATCAATGCTTCACTCTAATTGCTAAAATGCATTTCTTTTCCCCAAACTGCATTCACTTTTTTTTTTTTTTTTTTAAAGCCAATTCCCATAATATGGAATTATTCACTACATACCAATGTCAAAATAAGCAATATTCTTGTAGCTAATTTCTAAAATATTAATTTATTTTTTACTGTCCATTGCTGAAAGTATTTTGCTACGATTTGATAAAATTTGCTTTTTTTTTAAAGATTTTCCTGGGATTACTTAGTTACAAATCAGCAAAATTGCTTTTTTATTTGTCTGATTCTTGAAATATGATATATTTTTGCAGTTGATTATTGAGATATATAATTAAATACTTTTTTTTGTGCGTGTGTGCGTGTGTGTGTGTGTGATGTGTTTATCTGGACTCAGATTTGTATGAGAATAGATAGATCCCACAATTTCCAGGAAGGATTTCCTTGCACATAAAGTTATATCAAAATGTTTTTAAAAAACTTATAGCCCTAAAGAGGTGTTTTTTATAAAATGATGTGTTTGTGAATATTCACATTATATAAACTGGTATTATTGAAACGTATAGAAATATTTCATTGGATGTACATTTTTTTTATATTATGCCACAAGTAAGTAGTAGGATAGGTAAAATGATTAAAAAAATATTACACATGATTTTTCGTATTAGTCATCCTAATTCAACAGGATATTCTAAATATTATTGATTAATAACTTAACAAAAAATGAATATATTTCATAAATCATAAGTCTCTCTCTTATCTGAGACTTCTGACTATATGTAGGCCATTACTCACCTCTTGAGTAAGAAAGGAATTTCATACAGACTAAAACTACATCTCTCAATAAATATCACTTTGACAACAATGTGACCATTGTTCATTCAATTAACCAACTGTTATGGCCATATCACACGGGAGCATATATACTCAACACAACATTATATGCAACATGTTCACTATGCTGAACGAATGAGAAACCGGTCAGCTGTCTGTAGGGTTCCCCCGAATTGATAGCGTGATGTATTCCCTTCTCTAAAGGTATTCCAGGAAAAAATTCTGTTTATTCCTCCTATTGGTCAATTTTGATCAGCACGCTCAACATACTCAGCTCTTTCTAAACGGTTTCGTAAAAGTTGATCATCCGAAAACTTGCTGTCCTTGAACAAAATCAGGCTGAGTATGTTGGGTATAATGCTGTGTTTAGTAAAATGCTGAACGAAAGTCTCTCGTGTGATATGGCCATTGCATTGATTTTTTGAACTTGTTAAGTGACAAAGTCTACCTGTGCAACTAAGATCTGCAATTTGCAGATCAGAGATGTACAATGGAAATGAGAGCAAAAGTCGATTAAGGTTTTAATTATTGGAGATATATATTTTTTTTTTATGAAAATATTAAGAAATAAAATAATCGTGTAAAGCTATCAACATTAGCAAGTCAGCATATTTTATATTTAATATCAAACTAATAATACTTCATTAAAGGTAAACATCTGATATAATATTGAAAACAGGATTCAGACACGGAAATATTTTATAAAGTGCTCATTTTTTTTATAAAAGGAAATTTTAAGAAAGGGCTATTTTTACAAATTTGAATTTTGTAAAGCAGTTCTTTTTATGGAGTAGATTTTGTATAAGGGTCCTTTTTATGAAATGGAATTTTGGGAAGGAGTAGTTGAATAACCTCAGTTTTCATCTGGATTGACCCCTGATGAAAGTTTTGAAACTCCCAGAAATGTCTGATGTGTTACTTCGTTATTTATGTGAAAGTTTCGTTGTAGGATTATTCATCAAATATTTGAAATTTTTTCATTAATAATTTTTAAATTAAATTTAGTTAAAAAAAAATTCCTTATAATGTAGCAAAATTATTTTTAAAGTCAAACTATCTTTCCATAAGTAAAATAAAAATTTTTGGAAGATGCATTAAGTAATATACAATCTTGTGATAAAATTTCCTCTCAAGATAACAGGAAGTTTTTGCTTTGTTAAATATAATCTTGAGTTATTTAAATATACATATTCTTTTCTGCTGTCCCATTATCTTTTTAGTAGTGTTTGAAATTATAACTGATGAATTTTGAATCACCCTTCATCAAGTGTAGCTGTTAGCTTCATGTATAATGAGTAAGTGTTGTGTGTACATTCCATCGCTATGTGACCAAATGAACAAAGAAGCTTCTTTCTCATCCTCTCCTGTGTGTATCCCCATTGCTCAAAAGTATTGTGGACTATAGTCTCTCTTCATGGCTTGTGTATTATCATATCGATTCTTTGTTTTTTGAATTAATGTTGAGAGCTTATAAAATATGAAAAAGGATAAAGCTTATGCTTGAACTTTATGATTGTTGCAATAAAATTATCTTTGATTGAATTGGTTTGTTTGTTTGTCTCTTTAAATTTATTTAAGCATTTTTAAAATGAAATATGAAAAAAAAAAAAAAAAAAAAATCTGTCTTATCTGTCACAAGGTTCAAATGAAAAATGTTCTTCTATAATTGTTTATAGATAGTACTCAAGGCTGTGGAGTCCGTAAGAGAAATAACTTACTCTGACTCCTAAAATTATAAAGAGTCCAACTTTCTGTATATATATATATATTCTTGTATATGTAATATATATTCAGGATGTAACAAAATAATTGTCTAAGATTAAAAGCTTATATTTCTCTGTTCTTTGTAGGTAAAATTGCCAAACTTCACGAGCGAACTTGGAATGTGTCAGAATTTTTTATCTGTAAGCAATAAAAATAATCAATTTTATTATTATTATTATTATTGCACGGCATTATAGAAATATTTGTTTCAGCATAAGCTTTAAGAACGGACTGCGCCTAATATCACTGACAGGGGAAAATTTGTTTCCAGAATGGCTTATTACCAAATGTATTTTTTTTTTTTTTTTTAAATTCTGTTTTCACATTCAGATAATTTACAACCATTAAATTAGTACTCATTTTTTAAAGTTTGTTATTTTATTATTTTTAATATTTTATTTTTGAATTTAAAAAAGAAAATAAATAAATAAACTAAATGTATATGTATTTTTTAATTGGAAAATAAAATATTAAAATTGTGAAAAATCAACTTTTCGAAAATGAGTATTAATTTAATGATTTTGAATTTTTTGACTGTGAAAACAGAATATAATCTATTTAAAAAAGCTTTTAAAACCGAAGTTCTTAATGTATCGTATCACGTAAATCTTTTCAAAGTTAGAATAAAATTTAATTTGCTAAAAAATTTTAACTTTTTTGTTTATTAACCAAAATTGATGAAATTTGAACTGCAAGTTGGTCTTGTGTTGTACAGACTGTATATTAATTTTTGTGTTCGTGAGAGAAAATTTGAAAAAAAAAATTGAAAACTGCATTAATGAGTAGCAGATATTTTCTTTTCTCTCCAAATGGTTTCCATACAATCTTCTGCTGTTGCCACCTAATTTTAATGCTTTAGTTAATTTTAAAAAATCTAATTGTCTGATCGATAAGTTGTTTAACTCTTTAGCGTTCATTGGTTTTGCCCAGAAACCAAACATTGCTTTTTTTTTTTTTTTTTTTTTCAGCAATTTTTTAGTATTTTTACAAAGTGTTAATAGAATATTAAACTTATTCATTCTCTTTGCACTACATGGCAGCACTACAGCAAAATTCAAATAATGCTATTTCAGATGAAGCCAGATATAGAAGTCACTTTAATTTTCTAAAATTGTATCAATTTTAAAAATAAAGAAAAAATATTTATTTTAAATAATAGCACATGAACTTACTATAATCTTTCTCAGTCATAAATTGCAACCTTCAATTTTTTATATAAATTAACAGAACTGTCCAAAAAGTTATGTAAAATGTTTGGTTTCTGAGAGAAACCAAACTCCAGTAAAGGTCGAATTTCGCAACACATAAGATAAGAGCAGAAAATGATCATTTTCTGGATTTTCTGCAATTTCTTAAAATATCATTTTCTGGAATTTTGGCTAGGTGCCTTGTGCTGTGACACTGTTTACACCATATTTTTCTGAATAAATCATTATTTGAATTTCTTAATGAGTAAGTCAAAATATAAATGTTTTAGATTCCTAAAGTATCTGAAATATTCTCTGCAACTTTTATATTAGTTTTAGGAGAAAAAATAACCCGTTACTGTTCATTGGTTTCACTGTGAAACCATGAATTTCTGGAAAATAAAAAATGCTAATTTTTTTTCAATTGTATATTTATGATCAGTGATGCGTCTAAATGTCATTTTTTAAATTAATTTCACAATTTTCAAAAGGAAATATGTCGTGAAGTTTAAAAGGTTAATCCGTTGAATTCAGAAAAATCGTCCCTATCATTTGGTACCTTATTTTTAACAATACGACTGATATTTCTAATTTATTTTCCTCTTTTTTTTCTAGCATGACATTCACACCTACCTACCTACTGTTCCAGATGAGAGCGGGTACTTAAGAATTTGGGGAAAAATACATTAGGTAATGGGTCATTGTGGAAACAGATTTTCCCATAAATTTACATGTGGCTCTTGCATGTCGGCTTTTAAATCGTGTCCTTACTCACTGGATCTTTGTCCGTGTTATTATTATTATTTTTTTTTCTTTTCTGTTTTGTTAAGGACAGGGCGTATGAGAAAAATAAGAATTAACATTGATTTTATTGTGCCCTTCAAAACAGAAATACTGTTAATATCCAAATGTGTGACTATCAATTAAAGGGGTACATCACAGATCATCAAGGTCATCCAAAACCCTTATTATTCTAAGGGTAAAGTTGTTTATAGAATTACACATTACCGAGTTGTTATTTTTAAATTCTGCTTTCACATTCTGAAAATACACGATCATTAAATTAGTACCCGTTTTCCAAAAATTTATTTTTAAATTTGAATTTTGTGTTTAGAAATACGAATTTCATTAAATGCATTTTTCTCATTTTTTAACTGTAAACGAAATATTAAAATAAAAAATTCAGTTTTTGGAAAACGGTTAATGATTTAAAAGTTATGAATTTTTTGAATATGAAAACGGATGGTAAAAATATCAGTTAGGTAATGAGTAATTCTACAAATTTTGCCATAGACTTACATGAGATTTGGTTTCTAGAGATGGGGAAACCGTAAGAGAAAACAAGCAGCCTTTAAGATATGCACTTTCATCACATTTTAAATGCTAAAGAATTGTGCACAGAACAGACAATATTGTAAATTTTGCATGAAGCTACATAGGTTTTTTAAACTAACCTTTCAATAATAACTTGGGAATCACAAACTTTTTTTTGTTTGTTTGTTTGAAGGGAGAAGAGTCTTTCTTTTTTTTTCCACACACTATACATACATATGTAAGTGTTACAGCTTTATATGTATGTAAAATAATAAATGCTACAGGAAAAAAGTTATTAAACATTTACATAATAGAATATTTAAAATATTCATTTCAAAAATCACAGCTAATTTTCTTTAAATTTCAACTAATGAATATCATTCAGGTAAGTGATGTCATCTTCATGTCGTCATGTTATTGTTGCCATGTCTTCAGTAGAAACAGCAGCATTATATTTCATTTTGAAACTTTTCTTTGAATGATTCTGGTTTCACTATTGTACAATATTTATTTGGTTATAATAATATTTTGGCTTCTGGTAAATTAAAATTCCATTTAGGTGGTGAAATTGATATAATATTTATGAGTTTCAAATTTTAAAGGTAAATAAGGAAAGAAATAAAGTGCGAAAATTTTCGCACAGGTTTGCTAGTATGTTATATTTCCGTTAATTGATTCAAAATGAAAATATGCAATTTTGTCCAAATTATTCCAACTCTTTCTTTCTGCTTCCTAACCTATCGAATCTAACCGTACAACCAAAGTTAAACAAAGATCCGCTACAAATGGTACTTCAATGAGGTCTCACAAAGTTGGTGGACGTGCAAGGCACATTAGTTTAACTTTTCAAATAGGTAACATCATAGACATAGATTGATCAGCGAGAGGGAAAAAGTGATTCCTTTTTACTCGGGAAAAATCACTCTAATTTCTTTCCTCGAGGAAATTGCACACAGGAATACGCACGGATAATTTAGTAAATAAAATTTATGAATAATTTGACTAAAAGTGAATGAAAAACTCCAGATACAGTTTCAAATTCATTTTTTTATTTTTATTTTTTTCCAATACCTTCTAATGGCTGATTCCAAAACTTTTTTCGGCATCAAAAATTTTTGTTCGATAACATGGGGATGATAGATCTACAGTACTGTGCAAATTAATTGGGACAAACATATTTTTTAAGAAAATTGTTCTTTTCTTGGGGATTTTCTGCCTCAAACCGGTTTCATCTGCATTTTCTTACAATGCGCAACTGCCCTTGATTAATCTAAACCGGTTTGACCACGTGATCATGACATGTCGAAAATTTGTCCTTTCAGTTGCGCTTCAGTTGCTGTAAGAAGTGGTCGATTATGTGAATTGTCTGCTTCTGATGTGTATTTCAAAAATGGATATCACTCCCAGGAAAAGGACTAGAATTGTTACCCTTAGTCAGCATACTTCTATGACTGTGAGGGATACTGCTGCAACAGTTGGAGTTCGAAAATCTAGTCTTTCTAGGATTATAAATCAGCAAAAGAATTTTGGGACAGTGTATCCAAAATGGAAGGGTAAATGTAGACGCAAACGCAAGACCACACCTTGAACAGACAAATTTCTTGTACGAAATAGTAAAATTCATCCTCGCAAAACAAGTACAGATCTTCAGAGAGAATTATTAGCTACTGGTGTGAATATGGATTCATCGACAGTTCGACGAAGGCTTATTGAATCTGAGCGATTTGCAAGAACACCAATCAAAAAAAAGTTATTAACACCTGCAATGAAGAGAAAACGTTTGGACCGGGCCAGGAAATATGAATCCTGGACTGCGCGAGACTGGAAGAAGGTTGTATTCAGCGTTGAAACACATTTTATTGTGCAAGGGTTTCGATTAAGATTTGTCAGGCGAAGTGATGGAGAACGCATTAGGGAACATTATCTTATTCAAACAGTTAAGCACCCTCAGAAACAGATGTTTTGGGGGTATTTTACTTCTGGAGGACCTGGCAGCTTAGTACCAGTTGAAGGGATGATGAACTCTAAAAAATACATTTCTATAATAGGAAGAAAAATTGTGCCTATGATGCAAACGTTCGGTGGTGGTGTTGGTATCTTTCAACAAGATCTTGCTGCATGCCATACTTCTAAGTTAACAAAGAATTTTTTTCAAGAACAGAAATTACCGCTGTTGGATTGGCCTGGTAAATCTCTTGATGTAAATTCCATCGAAAATTTGTGGAGCATTGTAAAGAGACGTGTGAGTAAAATGGACTGCTCAACAAAGAAAACAATGATTGAGAATGTTATAAAAGTTTGGTTTGGTGATGACGAGATCAAAAATTTATGTTCTAAATTAGTGGAATCCATGCCAAACCGTGTACAGGATCTCATTCAAGCTAGAGGAGGACATATTTCGTATTAAATTGCTATACCGTGCATGTAAGTCAACCTATACCAATTAAACAACATTTGTGTAAATTTTTCAGCTTGTCCCAATTAATTTGCACAGTACTGTATATATTACTATATCTATGAAAAACATACGACGTGCATAGTACGTCTCTTCAGCGCAAGAGGTTAAAGCTTATACGTGTGAATCTGAAATCTGTTTCTATAAATCGCTGAATAAATTAAACATCATTATTTTCTTCTATTAATATCATATTTGTACAAAATATTGGATTCGTAAAAAATTTCAACTTCCGATTTCAATAGTTTTATACGCTTTGAGATATCCTGAACACGATTTGACTATTTTTTTAAAATGTCTGTCGCTCGGTGTGTGTGATAAAAATATTCTATCTACTGTTAACTCGAGAATTAATCCACGGGATTTCATTAAAAGCTATATTCAGTTGCACTTTAACATAAATTGTTGCTTATCAACTTTTGGATCTATTGCCCAACAGGTGATGCTGCCGTCCCGTATTATCATAATATTTAATATGGCAGCATAGGATAAAATTTTGTATAAATGTAAACAACGAGGATTATATTTAATCAATCGTAAATTATATACCTAATAGTAACAGTCAATTAGGATAACATTTTTACTTTCTTCTATATGTAATATAGAGAAAGTATTGGATTCGCGAAAATTTTCGACCTCCGTTTTTTGACGGATCTACACGTTTTGGGATGTCCTGAACACGAATTGATAGTTTTTAGAAAATGTCTGTCTGTGGTTTCGTGTTTTCACCGTATCTCACGAACCAATGAATGAAATTCAACCAAACTTGGTATATAGTTGGACCCTGGCGGGGCATTGTGCTGATTAGATTTGGGGATCAATAGCCGAGCAGGTGGCGCTGAGATCGCATTTTATGTAAATTTTTAACATGGCAGTATAGGACAAATTTTCGTATTTTTCACCGTATCTCACGAACCAATGAATGAAACTCAACCAAACTTCGTATATAGTTGGAACCTGACGGGGCATGGTGCTGATTAGATTTGGGGATCAATCGTCCAGCAGGTGGCGCTGTGATCGCAAAATTTCGTATTTCTCACCGTATCTCACGAACCGATGAATGAAATTGAACCAAACTTGGTATATAGTTGGACCCTGACATGGAATGGTGCTGTTTAGATTTTGGGATCAATCGCCCAGCAGATGGCGCTGTGATCGCATTTTATGTAAACTTTTAACATGGCAGTATAGGAGAAAATTTCGTATAAATGTACATAATGAGCGTTATTCTAAACGTGTGATTGTAAAATTAATATGAATTATTGATAATAGTAGTAGTTAACTACGAAAAAAAATTTGTGCATGTGGGGGCACCGGTTCTCCCCCTGGGGGGGAAGTACCCCCCGGGGGGGGGGTAAATTTTCAAGATGGGTATCTTTCGAAAGATCTCGTCAATACCTTTAAAACGAATGGTTGAACTATAAATCTGTGATAATTTAAAACAAGTTATCGATTTTTTTTATAAATATTGTTACTGGTTGAATATGTATTACTTTTAACAAAAAAAGAACTTAGAAAAAAAATCGTAATTTTTTTTTTTTTTTTTTTATTGTTACTGATTGAATATGTATATAGGAAAATATAGAAGAAAGTCTTGTGGTGGCCACAACATACTAGTTTACAAAGAGGGCGTCGCTTTTCCGGGACGAATCCTCCCACTCGCCATTAACTTTAAAACAAATGGTTGAGCTATGTAACTGTGATAATTTTAAACTAAGTTATCGATTATTATTTTTTTTTTAATCAAAAAGAAAGAAAAAAAAGCATTTCTTAAGATGTTGCTATAGCTATGGAATAGAATTTACATGGACATAGGGGAGGCAAGGTCAGTTCCGTATTGTTATATCTTTACGGGGGGGGGAAAAAGAGAGAGAGAGAGAATTAGGGGTGTCGTGTAAGCGGTCTGTTCAATTCCCGGTGGAGCGTGGTCCACGCACAAGTCAAGTTCATCGACCAGTCGGCACACGTCGCCTGTCTTGCGCGACGTTAGCGCCCTGTCGACCGAAACCGTCGCTGGGGCTCGAAGGATGGTCTCACCTTTGATTCGGACTCAGCAGACCAGAGCGACCTTATGATGGCGGGCTCCGTGTTTCATTTTGAAAACATTATGACCGTAGGAATAAAGGACTGGTCGCAGAAGTCTCTCCTTTCCTACCTTTGATGTCAGTTTAATGAAAGGTAGAAACGGGAGAAGAACCTTCGATATTTTTCGCCGGAAAATTTATGTTAAAAAATCATACCGGTACCACGTGATTTCCTTGTACATTTATTAAGCTGTGCATCGGTCAGATTCATTGATTTTTCCTCACCATGTTACCCTATGGGATTTTCGTTGTTTCGTACGATAAGGATACACTAAAAAATAACAGTAGTTTTTACAGCAGAATGTGCTGGCAATGTGGGTGCCAGTACATTCTGCTGTTAGAAAGAAGTAATTTACAGCAGAAACATCTGTAAAATAGTCGCTCTTTACAGATATTTCCGCTGTAAATTGCCTTATTTAACAGCAGAATGTGCTGGCAATATGGGTGCCAGCACATTCTGCTGTAAAATCTACCGTTATTTTTTAGAGTGTATCTCATTCAAAAAGGAAGATTTTCTAATTCTGTTTTTTGAATTCCACTCTTAGAACACGTCGCCTTTTATCTTAAGGATCAATTTTTTTCTTTTTTTTTTTTTTTTTTTCCGATAATCGATAACTTAATTTGTAAATTTAAATAGGAACCTCGGTAGCCTGGTTTGTAAAGCACCGAGTGCGTAATTTGAAGACTGCGAGTTTGATACTTGACCCGAGCATGGTGTACATTAAAGGCTGGTGGCTGATGTTCGTAAAATTTGTCGTGGCTGCAATATCCTCCCCGTATAAAAAATAATCAGAGGTGTGCTTTTGAGAGCGTTTCACACCGGTTTTGTAACTATATTAATTACTCTGTTCAATCCCTCAAAAAATTACTGTGTATATGCGAAAAAAAAAATTAAAAAAAAAAATAGTAGTAACAAAATTAGCGGAAATTACATCCATGTTAATACTTCTGGGGATTACCGAAGCAGGGGAGCCATTTCCTCTACTAGGATCAAAATTGTGGTGGCATGTCATCGGACCACGCCTAGGGGTTGAATCTCAGGCCGTCACAAATTGCCCACTTCCTAGCTTATAGTGCGACGTTAAACCCACTAATTTTAACTGAAATATGTCTTTTCGAGATTGAAAATTAGATCACTGAATTTACTTAACAAAATAAGAGATTACCGAAGAGGGGGAGCCATCTCCGCTGCAGAGGATCAAAATTATGATGACATGTCTCCGGATCACCCCTAGAGGGTGAGTATCAGACCATTTGTTAGTTGCCCAACAGTTATAGCTACGTGCTACGTTAAACCCCACTTTACTCTACTTAACGAAATAAAAAGTTTAAATGCATAAAAATAAACATATCTGACTCAGAATAAATAAATAAATAAATAAAATAAAAAGCGAATGATTCAAGGAGTAGAATTAAAAAAAAAAAAAAAAAAAAAAACAGAATTCAATAAATTCCATTTTTTGAGATATCCTCAAAATTCAAAGTCACAAATATACAATAGGACTACATGGGTATGGTGAAACAGTGACTTTGATTGTGCAGCCTTGTACATATATGTATTTTTTAATTACTGAAATATAAATTATTTTAAATTTGTTTAAAACAAATTACAGAGTAAAAAAAAAAAAAAAAAAAAAAAAAAAGGCAATGCCTTTAATTACTAAAACTCAGCCTTTTAGAGTTAACCATTTTTGTGTTATTGTTCATATCTGTGAAGCAGAAAGTTGTGTAATGACCAAAAAGCAAAGATGTATAGCTAGATGTTATGATAGTTTTGAATTCGAAATTTCAATGTTCTATGGCGTACCGTTTTGGATTTATAGAAGATGCACATATATGAAAACAAAAGAGTACGTGTATCTGATAGCGAGTAAGATACTGCAATACAAAAAAAAAAGTCAAGACACGGATGTCTAGGTCTTGTAATCTAAAAAAAAAAGGTAGTGGGGGGGTGGGGGGTGGAGGAGAGAGCTCAGCTAAATGTTATAATGGTCCCAAATATAAATTTCCCATATGTAATAGCAACCGTTTTTGAGTTACACGATAAATGCGTTACGTTTTTCTCAATCGCAGTACTTCCGTTACTTCGTTCGAGGAAGTAAAAATATCGCTAAGTCGTGTAACAAACATTTTAAAGTTCAACCATAAAATATTTTTAAAATCAACTATTCTCATATATTAACCTTTAAAGAAGCCCTTTCTTTTACTTTTTAATATTAATGTTTAGTAATAGAGTGTTATGATTAATTTCATAACAAAGTTTTAAATTTTAAGCATTTTCGCATTTTGTTTAAAAATTTTTTTTAATGATTTAGCTATTTTCATAAGGAATATTGTGTACAAAACCTGAAAGAAAAATATTAAAAAATTTGTGCCCGCTAAAAAAAATTAACATGACAAGAATTATACATACGTTTTTTTTTTTTTTTTTCATTTATTTATTTATTTATCGTATTTTTACTTTCTCTTACTCATATATATGGTAGAGAAAGTGTTTTTGGATCAAATTTTCAAAAGTAAGTTTTTGTTATATACTTATACGTTTCACGGTCCTTTTCGTCCCCTGAATCCGAAAAACATGTTTTTAGCAGTTGGTCTGTGTGCCTGTGTGTGTTATCATCATATCTCAAGAACAAATAACAGCAGGGTGATCAAACTCGGTAATACTAAATCTGTATCAGATAGGGATGAAACACTAAACTTTTCGTTGAGATCATACAAATGGTTCGTGTACAAGGACACCCAAGAGAATTCAAATGCATTACGTCTGTAGTGGAAATTGCAGGTAAGTGCAGTTTAACATCTACAGGCTGGCACTAAACCAAATGAAACGAATATATATTTCTTTTATGTGCGTAAAAACATGTCTCATGTAAAATATGGTATGAAAATCATTCACCGTTCGTTTACAGGGCTACACGTAAGAACTAGATTATAGTGGGTCAATACTTGAAAATCGATAGAAGTATATTTCAGGTTGTTCTGTGTGTTATTAATATAGGATTATATTTATGTGTACCATGTGGTGTGTACATAAGTTTTAGAAGATATATAGGTCTGCCAATATTTAAGCGAAAACATTCTTTTTTAATAAATGTAATTAGTGGAAGTACTTTACAATACTATTTTACCATGTCCAGGAAAATTGACCAGGAATTAAAACTAATTCCTCATAAACATAATATAAATAATATATTTTTTAAGCTAAATATTCATTGCTTATTTTTTGTATATTTACACGTTTTGAGGTTTTCTGAATACCGAAGTCAAGTTTTTAACGTTTGATCTTTGTCTCCGTCTCTTATCAGAGTAACTTTAAAAAAAAAATGTCAGGCAAATCAAATATTGTATTTTGAAGTTGATATAAGTTTTTTTACTTGAAAAGTTTGATCAAGATTGATAAGTTTCAAAGAATGGTACGTGTGAAAGTTGTATACATAATTTTAAATGAACTTTTAAATTTAATAACAGATTTGAATTCAATTATGTAAATACAATGATCAAACGAGGGGCTGAGGGGGGTGGTAGTCCCCCCTCACACACACACAGAATTATTTGTCAAATAAAGCTGTTCAGAAGCCTAATTTGAATTGTTTTTAGCGTAGGTTTATATAACAGTACTCTTTATCTTACTCCTTAACTTCCAGTCTGTATGTATAGTACAACTAAATTTCAGGGTGAGGGACACACCAGATTATTTTCATTAGAATGATTATTCTGTATCTAATTTTCATTTATTCGTCTTTTATTTCCTTTTGCACGAAGGGAAGAAGGAAGTATTTTGGTGGGATCGGAACCAAAGCAAGTATACATACAGTCAGCAGAAATGTATCTGCACGGCCGTGAAATTTACGTTCATGAAATAGTTAATAAAAGTAATTTTATATAATTAGTTTATTACGATTTGTCTAGGCATTAAATGTAGTAGAAGTACATTTAAAAAACAAAGATAGATAGATTATAGAAAGAAAGATCATTGTTTTAAAGTAAGTTCACTTTATTACTTCCTTCTGCATACAATAGAATTCAATTGGATTCGTGAAAAATTTCAACCTCGAGTTTTTGATGGATTTACACGTTTTGAGAGTTTTAGAACACGATTTGACCATTTTTAGAAAGAGAGACAAAATTTTGTGACAAGTGTATCTCAGGAACTACTGCACAGAATTTCATAAAATTTAATGTGTAGTTTTGCACCTTGACATAAATTAGTGTCTATCAACTTTTTAGTGAAAATTGTCTAACAGGTGACGTTGCCACGCCACTTTCTCTAAATTTTTAACATGATGGTATAGGACAAAATTTTGAATAAATGTACATAAAGATAATTATGTTTTAGTAATCATTATGAAATTAAAAAAAGTTATTTAAAATAATAATAATCAACTAGGGGGAAAAAACTGTATGTGTAGGAACATCACTTCCCCTCCTGGGGGAAAATGCACCCCCCCCCTTCCGATGGGAGTAAACTTTCATTATGGCTATCTTTCAAAAGAGCCCGTCAATATTTTTAAAATGAATGGTTGAACCATTGATCTGCGATAATTTAAAATAAAGTTATCAATAAGATATCATATAGAGAATAAAATTGATTTTTTTTTCTAATATTTAGTGCTATACTACTTCTCTAGGAGGGAAATCGTCTGTGTTCATCATGGAAGATAATTTTAATAAATAATTTTAATATATAATAGTATCAATATTTATTTATTTTAATTTGTTTAAACAGATATTTATTTTACGAGTGTTACTTTCCTTCGTAAACAAAGGTTTTAACATCTAATAAAAATGTATTTAATGAAAAATTATGGATTTTCATTGCAACTGCAATGAACAATGAAAAAGTTTTAATTGGCAAATTAATTTACGTATATGTACTAGAAAATCTATTAATACAAAACTGATATTTAGCTACAGTAACACTCTTGTCTTGAGATAAACCAAACAATTTTGTTATAATTACGTAGAGAAAAAAACTATACATAAAGAGATAGATCAAAATTCAAAATTTATTGCTACTTAATTATTATGTTATATTAAATAATCTAGCGTGTCACTCACACGACTTTCTCTTACCCTGAAATTTAATACTATAAATACAGGTTGGAGATTAAGAGGTAACATAACGAGTACTGTTATGTAAACCTATGTTAAACAATTCAAATTAGGCTTCGGAAGAGTTTTATATGATAATTAGTTCTGTGTGAAGGGGGCTACCGCCCCCTCAACCCCCTGTTTCATGAATGCACCTACATTTATATAGAATTTAATTCGGTTATTAAAAAATAATTCTGTTTTTAAAAAATAATTTATTAAAATTATTATTTAAAAAAATTATCTTTTATGATAATAGGTGATTTCCATATTAGAGAAGTAGTATAACACTAAATATCAAAAAAAAAAAAAAAAAAAAAAAAAAAAAAAAGTTAAATTTCTTTTCAATTTTTTTTTTTTTTTTTTGTTAAAAATGAAAAAAAAATCGATAACTTTATTTTAAATTATCGCAGATCGATTGTTCAACCATTCGTTTTAAAGGTATTTGGCGAGCTTTTTTGAAAAATACCCATCATGAAAATTTACTCCTTTCGAGGGGGGACTTCCCCACCAGGGGGGGGGGGGGAGGCGAGGCTCCTACATACACAAATTTTTTTTCCCAGTTGACTATCTCTATTACAAAAAATATATATTCGTTTCATTTGGTTTAGTACAGTCTATAGATGTTAAACTCTACTTACCTGCAATTTCCCCCATTGATGTAATGTATTTGAATACTTTTGAGTGTCCCTGTACACGAACCATTTGCTTCATCTCAACGAAAAGCTTACTGTAGCATCCCTATATGATACGCATTTAGAATACCGAGTTGTGAATTTCTGGTACTATTTTTTCTTGAAATATGCTCATAACAGACACACAGACAGACACACACACGCAGACCATTCTCTAAAAACATGATTTTCGTATTCAGGGGACCTCAGAACATGTAAATATAACAAAAACTCACTTTCGAAAATTTGACCCTAAAACAATACTTTCTCGACCCTATGGATAAGAGAAAGTAAAAATGGAATAGATTACAATAGATTGTAATATAATATATATAATAGATTACAATATCATCATTTACTTTCTTAAATTTTGTTCAAAAATACCAATTTCTTCCTGAAACTTATAGAAAACATGATTCACTTTTATTTTTAATTTAAGCTGTGGAAATATGCGAATGATTTGTTTAAAGTCTATAAAAGCAATATCATTTTCATTGAACTTGAAAACTACTGTTTTCTTCAGAATTACTTTAAAAATATAACTTTTATTTGTCCGTCTTTATCTATTGACGACTGACATACACTCCAATATGTCTAAATTTCGTTAAATTCTATTACTGCTTTAGAGCATGCATTGCCCTCGGGTTTATGCAGGTATGCAAACTTTTAACTCAACCGAAAATTCGAAATCATCTGGTTAAAATTTGAAATCATGTTTTAATTGGTATTGGGGCCAGGGTCGCAAGGAACCTCCCATAATTCTGTTACTGCTTGAATATATATTGCAGGGTTCCCAGCATGAAAGACACTCAAAAATAGTTGCTTTAGTTGCCTTTAATGTATAAAATAATAGCCAAAATAGTAACCACTTCGAATGAAATAGTAGCCATTTCGATCCAAATCGTAGTCTTGGATTAAAAATAAATAAATAAATCAAAATATTTAAGTCATTTTTGGAGATAATGTGGTCAGAAGATATGAAATTCACTTAAGAAATTAGATACTTTTCTTGTGAAAGAAAATTTGTTACATAGCGAGATTAAAAAAATAAATAAATAAAATCGGTAGAGCCTTTGTTGAAACAACAATTTCCGAGATCGAAAACCGACCTACCTAATCGGGATGATCATTAATTTTCCTGTAATAACCGCGGAAAATTAACAATAACTTGGTGCAAAAGGATATCTGAAAAGGGATTCATATATAGCAATTTTTAAGAAAATCGTTAGAACCATTTTTGAGATACTTTCACCAAAACCAACATGTGGCAAACTCAATTGTTGACTGTAAAACAACAATTACATACGAAAGGATATCTAAAAGGGAGTTAATATGGCGAGTTTGAAAAAAATTCGTATACAGCTATTTTGCAAGAACCTCAAGTTGACCTACTTACTCAACAAGCCTATCAATTTTTCTGAACTAGCCAACTAATACATACGACAGGACATCTAAGAAGGTGTTTATATACAATACAGTCTTACGGTCCCACTTTCGGTTTCCAATGTCGCACTTCAGGTTTTTAAATTTTCAGCAAAATTAGAAAAATCATCTGTACACCAGACCTGTTTTAATTTTGAAGTTTCATCGTTCTATATTTATTATTTTCGGAGATATGCTAGTCAGAAGATCCCCCCCCCCTTCTACACACACCCCAATTGTCAAAAACCACTTTTTGGGGCACAGGAGACCTTAAAACATGTAAATTGGATTAAAACTCAAAATTGAATTTTTTGACAGAATACAAAAAATATTCCTTTTACCTATGGTAGTCAGATAATGGAAGTAAAAATGCAGTGAAGGTGCAGGAAAAATAGTGAGAAACAATTTTTTGTGTTCAAAATAGTCTTCATTTTCCTGAAAATAGTTCTGACTAAGCTGAAAATAGTAGCTTTTAAGGCACTTTAGCACAAAAATAGTTGCCATAGTAGCCTGGGGTTGATATTAGTAGCAAATAGTTGCTTTGTAGTCGCCGCTGGGAACCCTGATATTGTCATCTAGTTCTAAACTAAGTTTAAAGTTTCGAGTCTCAAATTCACCGGGAAGTTAATTTAAAATCAATTTCAAAATTACACCTGAACAGGTAGATGAAAAAAAAAAAAAAAAAAAAAAAAAAAAAAACATGTTAATAAAAATTTAATAACAAAAATATTCTAGGTATTTAAAAGCAAATTAGAAATTTCGTAGCGCTTTGAAAAAAAAAAAAAAAAATCAGACTTAAATTGTGCATCATAAACAACACACACTAAACTATTTTGTTTTCATGTTAGAATTTTATATTAGTTTATTTTTAAATAAATAAATATTTAAAAAAAAAATGTATTTCTGAATTATGAATTAATATAATTATGAGTTAACGGCCCTATTCACTTACCGTCGCCGGAAGCCTGAGCCAATGTTATTCTATGGGGAAATTTTCTTTACAAATAACTTATTGACTAATACACATTTTTAAATTCTGTTTTCACATTCCGAAAATTCCCAACTGTAAATTGACGGAACTTAAAAAAAAAAAAAATGTATTTTTTTTTTTTATTTTTTTTTTTAATTTTTAATATTTTATTTTGAAATTGCAAAATGAAAAAAGTTCACATATTGAAAATTCGTATTTTGCAGCTTCAAAATAAAATATAAAAAATTAAAAAAATATATTTTTTAAAAAGGTCCGTCCATTTAACAGCTGGGAATTTTCAGAATGTGAAAACAGAATTTAAAAATATGTATTAGTTAATAAGTTATTTGTAAAGAAAAATTTCCCATAGAATAACATTAGCTTCGGCTTCCGGCGGCGGTGAGTGAAGCAGGCCCTTAAAGCAAAAGTAATATCTATAATTGTACATTTATTCATAAATTGATTACTTTAAATCATGAGTGTTACTGTTACCTCAAAAGTGTTATCTTTATCAAGTAACACTCATGAGAGTAACACTCGTGAAATTTACAAAAGATTTCTTCACTATGATAAATTCTAAATGTTTTTTGAAAATTCAGTTAGGTTCATTGGTTCTTAAACACAATATACAGTATTGACTAACTGCACATTTTTATACTGTAAAAAATAATGAAAAAAAAGTAGGTAACACTCTTGAGAGCGAATAAAATTACTCACTATAATGAAAATCATATTCCAATATAAAACAAATAAAGAAAAAATTATTCATTTCTAATCTTGCACATTCTAAGAAGGAACAATATCGCTTTCTTACTACTGTTGCCGACTGTAATATACGCATATTTTACAAGTAAAAAAATAATAAATTCCCTGAGGTAACACTCTGGAGCTACATGTGAAGACACAAATTATAACTCAATTTTAAAATATTAGCATTTTAGTAAAATCGTTTGCATATTTGTTTAATTGACACATATTACTTCATTTTTTAATTCGTATATAAAATAAAAAGTTGTTATTAAATATGGAAAAAAAAATTAAAGTTTTATGGATTTTTCTTTTTCAGGATGGAATTATCATTACTTGCTAAGTAAAATAATTGAAACAAAATTATTTTTTTACAGCTATGAAGAAATGTAATGAGTGCACCGAATTAACTATGAAGTAGTGTTCCTTTTCATGCTTTTATAGAGTCAAAATAATATAGTTAACACATGATAGTCAAATTTAAAAATTAGGACATAACATCGGCAATTGATTTGAAAATCACCCACATATTCTTGAAATACAAAGCAACAAAAATCACATAGGATTGCATAGGGAAGAAAAAAGTACGAATCCGACTGTATGGAATAGATGCAAAGGAATATTTTGTTTAGGGAAAATGTGCCGAAATTAGTTTCCGAATCCAATAATTTTCGACTTGCAGAAAAGTGAAAAACATTCTCTGGCTATTTATTTCGTATTGAGAAAAATGTATCAGATTACTTTAAATGAGCAAGTTTTTTTTTTTTTTTCTCTCTCTCTCTTTCTCTTTCTTGAACTGCTCATTGCAGCAATTCGGCGCGGTTTGACCGTGCTTTTCCAAGCTCGACACCCCTTCAACCATAGTTCCGTTTGCGAACCAGCCCCAGATCCTGTTAGCGGCAGAAATTAAGAGCGATTTTCGCAGGTTTGCCATCGCCCATCTCTCCCTAGCTGACAATCGCGGATTATTATTTTTTCCCCCATGTCGTAATTAAATAATAACGAAATATTTATCTGTTTGAATGGCATCATTCTGCAGCTTTTTAGTCATGCTTCAAAATATTCTTTTATTTCGAGAGATTGATAGAGTGTAGGATGGATATTTTTAATAGAAAACGGTCAGTTATTTTTATTTTGTTGATTTACACAATCGAATTAATGAGATTTTAGTCTCCGAATACGTTTTTATTTTATTTATATATCGTTTATTTATTTATTGAGGTGTAAACTTCTGTAGGCGCACTAGATTAGAGGGAATTCATCTAACCTTTTGGTAAAATAGTTTTGCGATTAGCACGACGTTTATTTATGTCACAAAATTCGCGATCGGGATTTTTTTTTTTTTTTCTTTGACATAAAAAGTAATATATTTAGTATTTTTACGTGAATAATTACTAAAATTTAAAAACTTTACTAAAAATTAAACTTGCAATTTAATGTTTTGGTAAAACTGACTTCCATATTTATTTTTAATGGCGCTTTTCCAGCTTTTATTGTTAGTAAATATAATAGTTCTATTTGTGTTACTACTTAATATTCGTGCTATAATTTCTCCGCCATTACATCAGGGAAAATCGATTGCTTTTGGAAAAAATATTTCAGTTTATTCAATCGGAAGTAGATGTTTAACGGAATCTGAACAAATATTAGTTTCAAATCATCTGATTAATTCTTTACTTCCAATAGCCGAAGCAACTGAAATTTTAAATTTGTCATTTGGAAATAAATGGAAGCTTAATTCTGGATTTTCTGATCCTTTGGAGTTACACTGTGGCACACAACAGTATGTGTTATCTTTTTCATCGGATTTATTCATTTTTATTCAATAAATATATGTGAAACTAAACATCGAATATACAACAAGCAATGGCGTCTCGACGAAATCCGAAAGCTATTCCTGTTAATTGTAATTTCACCTTAGTCCACCAGAGCATTTCATTACAATCGCGGATTGGTTCAATATGTAAAATTGTGAATTAATGTAATACAAACTACAAACCATTTGAGACAAAAAGTCATTGTAGCTATAGGTCTCAAAGCTGTCAAATAAATCAAAATAAATAAATAAAATAAAATAAAATAGATAAATGAATAAAATAAAATGTTTATTGCACAACCAGAAAATTGTTTCCATTTTTATAAGAATTTTATTTAATGGACGATCTTTAGAGTTCGTTTCTCTTAACATATGAAGGCTATATCAGAAATTAATAAGAACTAATATATCATTGGGAAGAGAATGAGCAAAATCCACTTTTGCCAATTAGTTATTTTATATTATTACACTTTGTTCTCTTACCTTATAGTATATTTTTTATTGTTTCTAGTTTAAATAATAATAATAATTTTAAAAGTTTCAACTATCTCAATTTTATAAATAATCTCTAAAAAATAAAGAGTTAAATTGAACACGTGTCATTTGTATTAAATATATCTACAAAAAAGACACTTAAAATGTACAAAAAAAGCCAAGCTCAAAGAAAGAGAATTGATTAAAGTTGTGTCTAAAAAGGGTGTGATATCAAATTCCCAAGCTTACATTCAAATACTTATTTAATATTCCCTTTTAACTAAATTTTCACATGTGAATCAAGTGCCTTATGATATGTTGATAGAAATCCTTCTTTCCTGTACTAAATACATCATAGCGTGTTTCTGAAAAATATTATTATTTTTTTTTATGTATGATGGGCTTGGCGGCCATCTTTCAAAGTTTTACGTTAGTTTGAATTCTATAAATCTCATCAATTATAGGATGAGTTGGTTGATTGGTTGGTTAATTGAGTTTTATATCGCACTAGTGCTGCGCAATGAGAAATAATTATAGGATGGGAGGATGGGAGTGCGCCAAACTTAACGCTGTTAAAACTTAGATTGATTCAACTTGTGTGCTTAACGGGGCTTTTGCGATGTTTTTAATGCATTTTTTTTTTTTTTTTTAATCTGAATATTTCAACCCCCGTTGAATGGAATAACCATATTATTTTTACGAGATATTTATTCCAAGAAGCTAAATTCAAATTGGGTAAATATAACGGGGGGTGGAAGCTTCTATGCTTCCCCCCCTCTCCTTCATGTTTTTACGTTAATTTAAATTTTTATATTCTTTATTCCCGGCATTTATAGGGTGGAAGTGCACTTAATACTAAATAATTATAAGAAATCATGTTATCGAAATATTTCCGTCTCTGCTGAATGGAATAACAAAATTAATTTTATATGAGATATATTTTAAGAAACTTCTTTCAAATTGTGTGAATGTTTATTATTACTTGAAAGATGGCCGCCAAGCCCATCATACATAAATAAAAATAATAATATTTTTCAGAAACACGCTATGATGTATTTAGTACAGGAAAGAAGGATTTCTATCAACATATCATAAGGCACTTGATTCACATGTGAAAATTTAGTTAAAAGGGAATATTAAATAAGTATTTGAATGTAAGCTTGGGGATTTGATATCACACCCTTTTTAGACACAACTTTAATCAATTCTCTTTCTTTGAGCTTGGCTTTTTTTGTACATTTTAAGTGTCTTTTTTGTAGATATCATTTATTTTTTTTTAAATAGTTTTTATATTTACTGGAATTAACCTGATACTTTACATCAGATATGTTCTGAATTTCAACTCAGCTTTCGTGCGATGTTGTTCTTTGCGTTAAACTGTATTACAAAGTTTTCTTTGCATTAAACTTTCCATAATTCTGGTTGCTAGACATTATCCATGGGTTTTCTATGCAGACTAGTATGTCGTGTCCATCACAAAACTTTTTTCTACATTTTCCTATACATATTAACGCAGCACAAATTATTTATTATTTTTTTCATTATGAATGCTGAATATTATCAACTCAGAGAGGTATTGTTGCACAAAATGTCCAACGGAAGTAAATTTTCACCATGCAGATGGCATCCTTTCAGTTCTAAAAAAAAAAAATGTAGTATATGAGCCCCACTTATCGGCCGATAGGCATCGAGATTGAATCAGCATAATGTCTCATAATGGCCTTTTCACATATTAAGTTTTGTTTCATTATATGCAACAGAACCTTTCCTTAAATTGCGAAAATCGCTGTATAGCAGCGCCACATGTTGAGATATTGGTACAAAAGTTGATAAGCACTATAATTTGTAACAATGTAAATTTATTTGTAAATTTATGCAATTCCATGTATTAGTTACTCAGATATAGCCTTCTCTGAAATTGCAGCAATCACTGTATAGCAGCACCATGTTGAGCAATTGACACCAAATATTGATAAACGCTATTATACATCAAGGTTCAATTGCATATAAATTTATATGTAATTCTGAGCAGTAGCTCCTGATATCTAGTTGGAACAAAACTTTCGCCGCACACATAGAACACACACACGCAAATAGAAATTTTCTAAAAATAGTCAAATTGTTTTCAGGAGCTCTTACAACGTGTAAATCCATTAAAAACCGAAATTCGAAATTCATTTCAATAAAATGACAAGCGAAGCGGGCAAAGCCTGCTAGTCTATATTAATAAAATCAGACTTTTGTCTGTAAATTTGTCGGAATCAAAAAATTTTGCGATATCTTCACGTTTCACACCCCATGAAAGCCGAAAATGGCTTCAGAAAATTTTGCCTGTGTGTGTGTGTGTGTGTGTGTGTGCGTGTGTCTGTGTGTGTCATCGTGTCCGAATGTCGCTTTTTTTGTCCGGGCATCACTCAAGAACGGCTGGGCGGAATTCAACGGCGCTTGGCAGGAATTTAGGTCTTCACCCAACTTAAAATTATATCTATCAACTTTTCAGAAATTCCCCCCCCCGTTCCCCCCTAGGGGGTAAAAGACTAAAACACGTTTGTCCGGGCATCACTCGAGAACGCCTGGACGGAATTCAACGGCTCTTGGCAGGAATTTAGGTCTTCACTCAACTTAAAATTATATCTATCAACTTTTCAGAATTTCCCCCACCCCGTTCCCCCCTAGGGGGTAAAAGACTAAAACATGTTTGTCCGGGCATCACTCGAGAACGGCTAGACGGAATTCAACGGCGCTAGGCAGAAACTTAGGTCTTCACCCAACTTGAAATTATATCTATAGAAATTTTCAAAATTATGATTAGTGTTTAAATTGTGTGTAAAAAACGCCTGCGCATGCGCCATAAATATTTTTTCACTAAAATGCTTTGAATGGAAAAATAAAATATAAAAATAATTTTTTAAGTTAAAGACTTTTGTATTCGCGTGATTCGCACTGCAAATTATGAAAAGATTGAAATGAAGTGTTGCCATCTAAGTTTCATATTTTAGTTAATTTTAAAAAATCTAATTGTCGTATCGAAAAAATGTTTACACCCCAGGATTCAGAAAAATCACCTCTTTCATTTGGTACTGAATTTGTAACGATAGGTCTGATATTTCTAATTTATTTTTCTCTTTTTCCGTTTTTCCGTTGTCACTTAAATTTCATACTTTAGTTATTTTTTGAAAATCTAATTGTCGCATCGAAAAACTGTTTGCACCCCTGGATTCAGCAAAATCCCCCCTTTCATTCGGTATCAAATTTATAAATATAGGTCTGATATTTCTAATTTATTTTACCCTTTTTCCGTTTTCAACCCAGATTCGGTATGGAACAGCTTTAGTATTGGATCCCTTTGGCAAAATTTGAAATTCGGCACCGACGTACCTCGGGCGTTTCTCGCCAAGATCTTTAATTGCACAATTGAGATAGCAAATTCAGTTCATAGTAAAAATGGCTTAAAATATTTAAAGTCACCAAAGGGTGCCCATACTTAAGCTGTGCTTTTTGTATTTATTTATTTTTAATATTGTCTATTAAAGACTTCTTTGGTCACAAAATTTTGTGCGTAAATTGTTTGTATGCATCCGGCACTTATTGTAACTGGATTTCACGAAATTCGAAAGTCCCCCCCCCCCTCCCCTTCTCGGAGTCGGAGGGCAATAAACATGTGTAAAAACATGTTTTCCGTTTCAATTCGCTTTGAATTATCTTAGAATGGCGAATTTTGGTGTGTGGATATTGATTAAGTGTACGCATTATGCACATTAGTGGGATTTTGCAAAACTTCGAACTCACCCGCTAAGGGTGGGAAGTAACAAGTGGGTAAGTTGTGCCGAAGATAGTGGGGACCCAGACTCCTCACATTGGGAGCGAGAAAACCTCTACCAATCACAGCGAGAACTTAGGTTATTAATAAAGATATTGCATTTTGACAACTCATTTAAGTTTAATGTCCAGCGAAGCGGTCAAAGCCTGCTAGTATACTATATAGAAAGAAGTAGAAATCTTTATGCATCATAATTATCATTGCCAGATTGAATTGAAGGATATTAAAATTGGATTCTATATCGTGTACTGACTTTCTTATTCTAAGGTATGAAAAATATTAAAAAATCAGCAATTCAAGTTATAGATTTGAAACAAATGTTATTCAAAAATGTATTCATTTCTGTTTTCAGGGATATAAAATTTAAAATTGTACAAAATAATAAAAGCAAAGATTCTTTGGTTAAAAAAATAACTTATAAAAAGAAAAAGCAACTCAATTTGAAATAAATATTTTTCGGGTAAACTGAGATGAAACAATTTCATATTTGGCGATTTATGTCTCTTTGGCGATATTTAACAGTTTTTCAGCAATTAAGATAGGAAATTTTGATTTTTAAAAGCTAAATTTTATAAAAGTTCCTAGATTAAGTAATTGTCTATCTGAAAAACCAGTTTTCAAAGAATTCTGCACATTTATGAATTCTCTAGCTTGTTTTAAAAAAAATTTCTTGAAGAAGAAATTTTTTCAAAAAGTTGTCAAAACATCTAATTTTACGCTAAATTGAAAATGCTCCCATTTTTTTACTTATTAACTTAGAAAGTTCGTTTTTATCTCAAATTAAAGATCTCGTTGATACGAATATTTTACTTTTTGTTTCATTTTACTGCGATATTTGGTTCGTCCAATATTTAAAACTTTACGGGGAAAAAATTTGCCGATTTAACATGGGAAAGTTGGTTTCTGTATAATAAGCATTTAACGATCTTGGGTTATTTCTGTCGATTTTATTATTGGCGCGTTCTGCTTTGTGTTAGTGGTAGTTTGTTTGTTTTGCTTTTCTCTGAGCTTGGCTTGGCAAAACGACCGTTTCTGCTTGATTTAAAACACTTTAAATACACGTAAATATAAATTTATTTAAAAGATATTAATTTTTTTTTTTTTTTTATCCAAAGCTTTTCGCTTTAATAATAAAGCATCATCAGGGATTTATGATTCGTTTCCATTGCGCAGTTTTAAATATGTTTTCTTTTCACAGTCAACAGTTAATTCTTTTATATATAACGTGATATATTTTAAATATCAGCAAAAAACAATATGAATTCCGGTAGAGGTTGGACCAAGGAGTTAAGAAAAGTGAGAGAAGCTGGAACTATTGCATATCATACGAGGTTATTGTAGGAGAAAAAACATCATGAATAAGCAGAAATAAACTATTAACTATTTTATAATATTGTGCCAAATTACTGGTAAAATTGCAGCATCTTTGGAATTTATTGCATTTTTGCATTTAATTATATGAATAGCTTCGGAAATGTAAAGTTCTTGGATATTAGATGGTGCTGTAATAATTTTGGCTTTATCCCATACATTTTGTCCAAGAACTTCTTGGATATTAGATGGTGCTGTAATAATTTTGGCTTTATCCCATACATTTTGTCCAAGAACTTTACATTTCCGAAGCTATTCATATAATTAAATGCAAAAATGCAATAAATTTCAAAGATGCTGCAATTTTACCAATAATTTGGCACAATATTATAAAATAGTTAATAGTTTATTTCTGCTTATTCATGATGTTTTTTCTCCTACAATAACCTCGTATGATATGCAATAGTTCCAGCTTCTCTCACTTTTCTTAACTCCTTGGTCCAACCTCTACCGGAATTCATATTGTTTTTTGCTGATATTTAAAATATATCACGTTATATATAAAAGAATTAACTGTTGACTGTAAAAAGAAAACATATTTAAAACTGCGCAATGGAAACGAATCATAAATCCCTGATGATGCTTTATTATTAAAGCGAAAAGCTTTGGATAAAAAAAAAAAAAAAAAAAAAATTAACATCTTTTAAATAAATTTATATTTACGTGTATTTAAAGTGTTTTAAATATATTTATCTCAATTTTGCTAAAATTTTTTGCCGATATTCAAAATTCATGAGAAAACATATAGATACGAGGGCTGAGCAGAGAGTTTATCTATATGTTATTAATACACCCAATTCTTTTTTTGTTTTTTAATTTTGACATACCTTGTAGAATCATCAACAAAAACTGTCTTATTGTATAAAAACACTGAATTAAAAATGGTTGCGGTTGCGGTTAACCCTTTCAGGGGCGGTGGCTAGAGGGTCTATCCACCTACTTTAGAAATTTTTCTCTAAGTGTGCAGTGGCTACTTTTTTTATCCACTTTTATGAAAAGTTAATGTGTACTTCTAAAATTGAAATAGAGATGGCAGAACTACAGTAACTTTAAGCAGGATGTGCCTGTGACTTTTTTAAATGGACAAGTTGCGGGAAAAATTTTTGAAGTTTCTTTTATATATTTTTATGAAAAATAATTTTTTATTCAAAAGTATTTGGTAGTGTAAATATACTGTAATGCACCTTTTAAATACAACAGATTTACATATTATCTTAGATCATTAATTTTAGTTTGATTTTTAGGAGCATCTTTTAGGTGGATAGACGCAGTGGCTAGAACGCCTAGCCACCACCCACAAAAAAATCTCCACATGCTGAATTTTTTTCTTGATCAAATATGACTTGTAGGAGATGTTTACTTTATGATATATATATATTTAAAAGGAAATTCAATCATTTTTACTTAGTGCCCCTGAAAGGGTTAAAATGATGCAAATTTAATGGAGCGAACGGTGAGAAGCCTATTTTCTCTCTTATACCATACAGACGGAAACACTGGATTAAGAACGTTTCCTGTCCGAGAGGAGACCTCACTTTTTTTTTTTTTTTATGTCTGAGAAGCATCCGTATGCGTCTGAAAGATAAAAAATAACATAAAAAAAAGCTTTTCTACCTGAAATCTATAAACTGCATTTGACTGCGGGAAAGAAAAAAAAATCTATTTGGCATATTGGACTCTGCTCAGCTCCTAATCATATATTTGTTACTATAAATTTCTACTATATTGATGTTAACAGAAATGAACTCAGTCGATTAATCGACATGGTCGTGGCCGAAACTAAAATACCCCACCTACTAGGCTCTTTCTCAGATTCGATACATTTATGTCACTCTAATTTTTTGATTAATTATAATAGAGTAAGTTTCATATTTTAATTTGCGTGCATTTCTATACATTTACAGTCCAAAATCTCCATGACGCAAATGTATGTGAAATATTGTCCTACTCTGCCACGTTAAAAAATCTTAAATTTCTAACAACTTACGAAGTTTGCAAATTAGAATATATATAATGATATTCGTGCCAGTATCATAAATGATATTTTAAAAGTAGTCTGACACATTTACAAAAAAAAAAAAAAAATCCCCATGCATGATTAAACGGAATTTCACCCTATTCTGCTGGGTTAAAAAAATCGTGAATTTCGAATAGCATGCAAAATTTTCAAATTGGAATGTTAAAAACTGGAAAAACTAATCGGTTTTTTGCCAGTGTCTTTTGTTGTCCGACCTCTTAACGATCATTCGTTTCTGAGAGTCTAACCATAGCCTCCTTAACTAGATGCCTGTCGCGTAGCTCGGAAACTAGGCAACAGTTGAAGCGGTAGATAGCCCCACCTGGTACGAATTGCGCTACTTTTTTATTCAACAGCCAACAAAAATATTTAAAAGTGGGATATGATATACATAAAAGGCGAATAGAATCGAAGAAACGTCCATTATATATATATTATGTATCACTTCTTTAAATTATTGGTGACAGTTGAATAAACAAGTCCGATAATCTGTACTAGGTGGCGCTGTCTACCGCTTCAACTGTTGCCTAGTTTCCGAGCTACGCGACAGGTATCTAGTTAAGGAGGCTATGGTCTAACAAATTAACTAACGATAACGAACTACTGAACCGACTAACCTACAGACGGATATTACATCAATTTTATGAGTTTTGGATTTCTCCCGCCTCAAAACGTGCAAAAACTTCAAAAAACCGATGCTAAAAATTTTCGACAGTTCCTTAGTTCTCCATATCTATAGTTGATGGAGAACTAAAAAGGCACTGGTAATGTGAAAACTTTATAATATGAAATGTCTTCTGCCGATATAATTCTGTTGTATAAAATATGCATAAAATTCATTGTTAAAGTAAATAATCTTATTTACTTTTAGCTCCCCATTCTCAGACAGTGCTACAGACATGAGGAACTTTTATATTCATGAAAATTTTGGACCTCGGTTTTTTGACATTTTTGCCTGTTTCGAAGTATGAAAAATTCGTAAATCATATAATCGATGTGATATCCATTTGTAGATTCGACAGTTTGTCAGTTAGCTAAGCTAAACATTATCTCAAGACTGAATGGCCGTAAATATGTAGGAACAGTTTTAAAATGTCATTTATCATATAAGACAGAAACCTATGGAATTCCAATGTTCTACTTTGAAATTTATAAATTTCGTATTTTGGCAATTACTTTCATCGTAAAGAAGTCGGACCAGTTTAACGTAATCTATTTCAAAAAACTTTTAAAACTCAAAATAAATCTTTTCGAAGTTAGAATAAAATTTAATTTAAAAAAAAAAAAAAAATAACTTTTTTGTTTATTAACCAAAATTGGGGAAATTTGAACTGTGTTAAGAAAAGAGAAATTATTTCTTAAAATCCACAACAGATGACAGCACCACACGATTGCCTATAAGTTTTGTGATTTCATTTTCTGATTAAGGGCCAATATCTGCAATTTAAATATTCGTTTGAGGCACCTTTTTATTATTATTTTTTTATATTATAACTTAACATTTTACTGATTTGGTTAATGTTTATGTGTTTTTCCTAATCATTTTTATTTTGCATTGTTAATTGTTTCATTGACATTTTAGTGAATATTCCGCCCAATAGAGAGCGCTTGTAGTCCACAAAAAACTCTTTTTTGCTTCTAAAAAGAGATGTAAGAAAAAGGCTTCTTAAAAAAACTCTTCAAAAATTCTTAGAATACTGTGTAGTCAACGATAAATTTTCTTTTATCAATTGACATCTTTTCTACTAATTGGCTGCAAAAATTAACACTCCGAACCTTCTGGGTATCGAACGCGGGACCACCGGATTACTAACATGGCGCTTTTACCAACTGAGCCACGGAGAGACAAATAAAAAAGTTTGTATTTACCTTAAAATAGAGACGCAATTTTTATTTGGTTGAGATTCACAAACATACCGTAGTGAATGACAGTAAGTACATAAGAATTTGGGAAATATCAATTATAATACTGACCAGAACTCTACTGAATTCACAACTTTCTACTATGAAAATTTCTTATGTTCTAAAATTCTAAATAAAATCTTTAATAACTTGGTAGAATAGGAAAATATTTCGCATAAACTAGTATTATGGGTATTGTTGTCTGAGGAATAGCATGTAATTGCATGAAAAGTAAAATGCAGGATTAGTATCAATGTCATTAAGCAGAAAATTAGAATAATGTAAATGGATGGAAGGGAGCAAGGTTAAACATTCTGAATTCCGTTTTATTGTGTTTAGAGCGATGTATTCATGAGTGTAAGAATGTGTGTATGTATGTATGTATGTATAAATTGATAAAGTCTAAACTTCTTTTACAGTTGAACATCTACAAGATTTTGGTTAACACACATAATAAAGCACACATAATGTTCCGAGCCATCAGACATTTATTTAAATGGTCAATTCGTGTTTACGACATCTGAAAACTTCTAAATCCATCGAAAACTTGAGGTCGAATATTTTCACGTGTCCAATACCTTCTTCTTATGTGTAGAGCAGAAAATTTTACTATTATAAATAATCACTATTACTATTAAAAACAATTATTTTTAATTCCATAAGAATTCTGTTAAAATCCATTGTGCACAGATATACGAAATTTTGTCCTATATTGCCCTATTAAAAATTTAGAAAAAAAAAAAAAGTTGGTAACGACGCTATCTGTTAGGTGGCTTTCTTCAAAATTGATAGGCTCTGGTTTATGTCAAGGTGCAATTACATGTAAATTTATATGAAATTTTGTGATAGAGTTCCTGAGATAGAGTTGTCATAAAATTTTTGTAGAACACACACAGTCCGTCAGACATTTTCTGTAAATGATTAAATCGTATTCTGGAGATCTTAAAGTGTGTAAATTCATCGAAAATTTTTAAGAATCCAGTAAAATAAAAATACATCTTCACTTATAAATTCTGTGACACTAATGCCTTGAGACGCTCTTTAGAATCTGTAGTACCTCTTGGCGTACTTCGTTGGGCATATTTTCCATTTATTTATATTATTCTATAAATTTAATTAACACTGTACTGTACCTATGGCATTATTACAAATTAAGGACTTCAATAAAGGAGGCGAAAAAATATATTTTATCCATGTCTGTAATAATTAATTTTTCTACAGATCATTGCATATTTTAAGAAGAGATATTACGAGTTTGAGGAATGCTCTACGGTCTTTTTTTTTGCCCATTAGACCGGGACCTACAGCTTAAAGTAGATTCGAACCACTACGATTATCATGCCTTAACTGGGACTCGACCCAGCATCTGACAACTGAAGGCTAGAGCACTTAATCAGCTGCTAGACGAGCGGTGGTACTACGAATTAAAATATTTTATGGGGACTGAGGCGTCTGCGCCAACCGTGAAGTGGGAAATTTGGGTTGTTGCTTTTAATAGCCATATATATTTTTAATTATGCATGTATCAATAAAATTTTTTTATGAAATATTAACAAGAAGTTCAAGAAATATTTTATCCAAATTATTTGCTCTTACGTGTTACAGTTTTTTTTTTTTTTTTTTTTTTTTTATAATAGCACTGTAAACATATGTATTTTACTCTTAAGGATTTTTTCACTTTGGTACACTTTTCTAAAAAAATAATGAAAATCTTACCTTGAATCATGCATGATGATAGAAAATACTTTTGTTTCTGTACTGAACCTATTTTATGTTTTGTTGTTCTATTTTTAAAATTATAAAAAAATGGCAATTTTTACTTATTAGAAATATGCATTTTTGAACGCATATTTTCGCTCTTTAGGAAAAAAAAAAATCACAAGGTATATACATAAAATATAGGTTCACTATATGCAAAGACACTTATTTTATTTCCCTCTAAAATTTCAAGGAACTACTTTCAACAGATTTTTTACAAAATGTACCAAAGTGGAAAAATCCTTAAGAGTAAAATACGTATATTTACGGTGCTATTATAAAAAAAACTGTAACACGTAAAAGTAAATCATTTGCATCAAATATTTCTTGAACTTCTTGTTAATAACTCATAAAAAAATTATATTGATACATGCATAATTAAAGAATAAATGGTTATTAAAAGCAACAACCTAAATTTCTTACTTCACGGTTGCCGCAGACGTCTCAGTCCCCTAAAATCTTCCAGAAATAAGAATTTTATAAGATAAAATTAAGTTTGATATTACCTTTTAAAATATTCACTGTTACATGTAGTATTCCCTTTTAAATATAGTATTTATTTATATACGCAATGAGCTTTTATAATTAGACTCCCCCCACCCACTTTTTTTTCTTCCTATGTTATCCTGTGAGATAGTAGTTGCTCCGTTTCATAAAGATATCTCATTCAAAAATTAACTGTTTCGAATTCCACTTTTTAAAGATGCCGCCTTTTACCTTAGTGAGAAATTTTTTTGAAAAAAAAAAAAAAAAACCTCACTAAGCTAAAAGGCGACATGTTAAAAGAGTAACATTAAAAAAACAGAATTAAAAAAACTTCCTTTCCGAATGAGATATATCCTTATAATACGAAGCAACAAAATTCGAAGAATTCCTGAGTCCTTAGACAATGCTGATCAGATGGCCTCATTTTCTGAGGACAGTCCGTTTTTGTAAGCCCTTTTTCTAAGTTTTAAAAATTTTTACAGGGAAATTATTCATAACTTTTATTAGCATTTTGATACTCATTTATAAAGAATATAAAATTATATTCCTAATTAGGGAATTGTAATAATTATTAACGATTTTAATTTATAAAGGTACTCTAATCTGATCACTAAACCTTAGCCCGTGTCTTTTTAACACGCTTTTATTAGCTTCACCTGTATGTATGTTTGTAACCGCTCTGGAAGCAAACAAAAAATCTATATTGTAAAAAAATACTTTCCTTACGTGAACGCTGTGGCTGTGGGGTAAAGCTCCGCACTACGAACCTAAAGGTCTAACGTTCGAGCCCAGTCAGGGGAGATTTTTTTTAAATGGTTTTTGTTTGATTCTAAATTATTTTATAATCACCCTGTAATATGGTGTGTCACTGACACAATTTTTTCTTACCCTGCATTTTAATACTATAAAGATCGATATTTTGTGTTTTTTAGTTCACATTTCAATAAAAGCGTGTTCTTTAATTTTTTAAAAGTATAATTTTATTCAGTCTGTTCTTGGTGTCTTTGCTTGAATAAAGAAATAATTCAAGTCTTCAGAGCTTTCGCTTTTATAGTACTATAGCCTTTAACCTAACTCTTTAAATATTAGTTAACAGAGCTTAGGGACTAAAAATTTCTACAAATAGAAACTTTTTGCCAAGGTCACCAAGAATTTCATCGCTAAGGTTCCACCAAAAACGCGATCTCGGTGGCTTTCAACTTTGCCTGTATATGTTGTTTTACGGTAGTGAGACTACCCGTGCGCAGAAGCTAAGTATTTCTTCCTATCGTCAGAGTCGTTTTAGGAAGAGTAAAACTAATGCAGTAAAACCCTCTTTAAAAGCTTCTCATTTATTTTAGATTTATGTGTCGGTTTATTATAGTCCCTATTTATTCTTATTAATTGTATGATTGTGGCAAAGACTAATATACAGCGGTATTACCTTATTAAGCTCATTAGATCTACGACTGATATTAAACCTTTCTTCGAGAAAAATTATTCAAAATTTCGCAGGAAGTGAGATTAAGAGTGTGCGTTTCTGAGAAAAAATTCCAAGTCGTTTAGAAAATATATAGAATATATATATATATATAAAAGGCTGGAATAAATTTTTTTTTATTATTTATTTTTACAGTTATTTATTTTTTATATATGTCACGAAATTTAGTCTGACATCATTTTCACAAACTGAAAATTTTCCTAAACAACAAGGATTACAGCTCATACTACCAATTTTCGGACCTCTTTAAAATTAAGTGCAATAAAATTTATTTATATTTAATTCAAAATTTCATAACTGTATTATTGATAGTAAAATTATGAAAATTTGAAATGGTTTAGAGTGGATTGAAAAAAAAAAAAGAATAATACTATTATATACAGTAGCCGCCGCTTAATAAATTCACTGATTAATAAAATCAGCCGCTTAATCTGATCAAATTGCTAGGACGGGAATCAAATCAATGCAAACCAATTTTAAAACCGGCGCTCAATAAAATCAACATCGCCGGTTAATAAACTCAAAAAAATCTCTTCAGCAGCAAAAATGCCCTTTATGCAAGCTAAACAAATTTTATTTACACTGTGATTTTTTATTTTTGAAATAAAATAGAAAATAAAATACAGAAATCTTTCTGTTTTCTCTCTTTGTCGAAAATTTTACACTTAGAACATTAAATTTTACATTTACACGCTCTATCACATCTCTCAGTAACAATTTCATTCTGGTTCTTATTCTGAAATAACTTAGAAGCAAGAAGCTTAAACTGAATTTTTTTTTTTTTTTTTTAATTTAAGAGAAAAGTGAGAACTTTTAATAAAGTGCAAATGATTTTCATCAAAGGAAAACGTATCGGAACTTGGGATATGTTTAATTAACTTACTTTGAAGGAACAATCAAATAATTATCTGTTTATTAGTTCCATTATTTGGTAGCTTTTGAAATTTTTTTCCAAATTCAGGTAAATAATACCTTTTTCTTGAGTGCAGAAATGTTCGCCGTCTATAAAAATCAGCCGCTTAATAAAATCACTTTTGCTCAGAACGAATGTGATTTTAATAAGCGGCGGGTACTGTATATGTATACTGAGTTGAGTTTTTATTTAAATTAATACAGTAATCGTTGCTAAGAAACGAATCTTCATATTTTAAAGCAAAAAATCAATTTTTTTTTTTTTTTTTTTTTTTTTTTAACTCTTTTGTACATATAAATAAAAAAAAATAATATTAAAGTTATAAAACAAAAAATTTCATAAACAAAATTTAATTTATTACTAATCGGTTTATTTTTCGTTTCTGACTCAGACTTTTCCTTGTTATGTCATTGTAAATTTCTACGTTTTCCAATAAACTATTTCTTATTATGCTTAAGTACAAGGTGGCCGACTTTTTTTTTTTTTCTTTGTCGGAAAGAAATAGGGTACAAGCCCTAATCATGATAAATAATGAAAGGCTTTTAAAAATTACATCAACTTTACCTAACAATTATTCTAAACGAAACCAACTTTTTTTATACTAGGAAAAAATATATACATATACAGATAAATTTTGTAATTTTAATGTACACGATGTTCTAAATTTAGTTAATTTTTTTTTCTTTCTTTTGCACTATCGTGCTTCATTAAAACTGTCTACTAAGAATACTTAGAAATAAATAATAATGTTCAATTATTTATTAATTTTACTAATCCTGTTTTTAATTGTTAATTTTGAAAATATTATCAATATTAAACATAATATTTTTCTATTAAAAATATAACTCTCTATTTGACTTTTAAATATAATGTTACTTTAGGTGGTGGTAATTTTATTTATAATAATTTTTCTAGAAAATCACCCGCTACCACTTAAATAAACTTATGAATTTCAGCACTAAATTCAGAATACGTAATAAATTTGATATTAATCGTGTAATTAGTCAGTTTCCTTTGGATTTAGATTTATTTTTTTATAAAGTTGCTATTGGTTACAATAAACCATTAGAATTTTTCTATGTATGGCAGTTTAATGTATTAAAATTGCTATAACAACAACTTATTATTCAACCTAATTTTTTTAAATACGATAATGTAAAACATTTAAACAAATCTTTAAATTTAGTATAAAATAAATTTATAGATTAATAATTATGCCATAATTTACAAAGGGTTTTATAAATAGGTCTTAGATAATTATATTATAAGTAGTAACATTTTTAAGCAAACTTCTTTAAAACCACATATTAAAAGCAATAATAAAAAAATTAAGTTTTTATAAATTAAAATTAATTTGTAAAAATTCCAACTATCCATATATTATTTTTGTTCCTAAAACTCCCATAAAATTTCGAACTGTTACAATTGATTCTAATGCTTATAATAATGTAGCTTGAAATTTATTTTTTAAAAATTTAAAAGAAATCTGTAGTTTGTCTTTAAAGATTGATATCAACATTGCATAAAAAAAGTTTTCACCACCTAAATAAATAAATAAATAAATTAAAGAAACTTGAAAAACATAAAATATATTAAATACTTTTGATTTTGACGATTTATTTAATAATATTGAATTAATGACTTACAATATACTATGTTAATTCTTTTTAATGAACATCAAAATAATTTAAAAGAAAAAATCTCTCTCTCTCTCTCTTTTAATATTACTAAATTTAATTTTATATTATAATTATATTTTATATAATAACATGTCTGCCAAAGTATTAAAGAAATTCTACAAGGTGGGTGACCTAATAGTCTTTTAGCTGATCTATACCTGTATTTTAATGAGAGAAAATCTACTATGAGTAATGATCTTAACTTCTTCAGGTATAGTTTTTTATTTTATTGATACTAACTCTTTAGCTATTAATTATCCTCTTAATCTTACCATAACTCAAAATGTTATGATTAATAATGAAATTAATTTTTTAGAAATAAAAATCTATATTATTAAAGGAAATTTTACAATTAAACATTTTAAAATAAACTTATGTGCTAATTTTAAATCTTTTTTCACATAATCTTGTTTACGAAAATATTCTACTTAATTTCCAACAGGCAAATGCAGAACAAAATACATTAAATCTATAGATCTGTAAGTTAAAACTTATTGTTATCCTAAATAGTTAGTAAATTCAATCTTTAAATATCATTTTTAACTCTTTTTTTTTCCTTGTTGAGGTGTTAAGATCATAGATATAGTAATATATATAGATCTATCACCCCCATGTTATCGAGCAAAAAATTTTGATGCCGAAAAAAAGTTCTAAAATCAGCCATTAGAGAGTATTGAAAAAAAGAATAAAAAGGAAAATGAATTTGAAACTGTACCTGGACTTTTTCATTCACCTTAGTAAATAAATTATTCATAAATTTTATTTACTAAATTATCCGTGTGTATTCCTGTGTGTGATTTACTCGGGAAAAGGCAGCCATTAGAATGACTTTTCCCCCCAAAAAAGGGCTCACTTTTTCCCTCTCGCTGATCAATCTATGTCTTATTACTATATCTATGGTTAAGATAGGTAGTAGGGTCGTTGGTATTATGTATATACTTTTATTATTGATAATAATAGTAGATAAGAAACACCGGTTCTAGGTCAGGCGGCGGAGGGACCGAGGGACCGGCAAGCCGTGCGGGTGTCACGCGGAGCTCGGAGCGTGTCAATCATGTTCACGACCTTTGCGGAGCTCGGAGCAACCTCCTCTGACTTAATCGTGAAACGTGACGAGGGTATTAATGAGGAAATTTAATTAAAAAAATTAATGAGTGGTTTATTGTAAAAGGTGATGATGGTTTTAAAGCGATGTTTGCGGTAGAATGAAAAAACCAGGATATTGTTTGTGACTCATTAGGAAAATAATGAGGAGGTTAATTAAGAGGTTAATTAGGAGGTTAATTAAGAAATTAATTAAAAAATTAAAAATTTTGAAATAAATAAGGAATCGATTGAATTTAAGGATGTAGATGGGATATAGTATGAAAGAAATAGAGAGGTTTGACTGGGGTTCGAACCCGACACCTCGCAGTAAAAATATTTCAGTAGTTTTCGCGTGTGTGTGAGTGATTTTTATAGTATATGTCTGCAATGTTCTTTTAAAACTATGAATGCTAGTGTCCGAAAAGAATTCAATCGTTTTAATGATATTAATTAGAGAATAATAATTAAGAAAAATATTAATTAAGGATCTTCTTGTAAAAAATCATCAAATATTTTCCGAAAAAAAGGCAATGAAAGCAAAAATTAAGTATAAAGAATGAAAGAAAGTTTAGAAACATAGATTTTGACTGAGATTCGAACCTGCTACCTTGCAGCAAAAAAAAAAAAAAAAAAAATATTTCAGTAGTTTTCGCATATGTGTGAGTGATTTTCCTATTATATGCCTATGCAGATCTTTTTTAGCCTAAGAATACTATTGTCTGAAAATTAATCAACTATAAAAATGATATTAATTACAGAATAATAATTAAAATAAATTAATAAAAAATAATAATTAAAGATCTTGTAAAAATTCACCAGATGTTTAAAAACTCAAATGTGTAAGTGAAATTAGATTAGGATGAAAGATGAGAATTGTTTTTTGAAAGATAACTAAAAAAGAGTGATTAAAATTTCTTATTAATTAATTAATTGAAGAAAGTTCGTTAAAAAATACTTTTTCCATAAAATTTTTTAAATCGTTAATAATCAGTATCTATTTTAAACTGTATTTATATATATCTTTATTATAAATAGAATAATGTTTGATGAAGAGTGTACGCGAAAGCTAATATTATCCGATTTTTCATTACTATTAATTCTCCTCGAAAACGTGAAGGTCATATCCACCCTCCCCGAACCTGTTATTTCACCCCCTACCCAGACCCTCGAAGGGTTTGACAATTCCTGACTTCTTAGAGATGAGAGAGAAAATATCAGATTTTTATTTTTATTTTTTATTTTTATTTTTTTTTTTTTTTAGATTTCCGCTACCTTTTTTAAAATATAAATTCATTTCTTACATTACTTTTGAATAAACTTTACCCGCTTCTACACTTAGAATTTTGGCGAGATTTTAAAACAGTAATATTTTACGATATATTTAACAAGATTTTTAAAGCATTTGGCGATAAGATAATTCAGATTTGGCAAGAAATATACAATATTAATATCGAGTGAAGTAAAATTTTATCACTTGCTAACTTTTTTTCCTGGAGCGAGAACGCTTATTTTATAACCCGAATCCAGTGTTACATATTGGTAATTCGTGTTAGAGATGAGTCTACCCGTAGAGATACCTATTTTAAATCAACCGTTAACCCAATCGCGAATGGATGACAAGAATTTGTGCAAATTTCCGATATGTCCAACTTGTGATAGAACATTTTGTAAAAAGTCTAATTTAATTCGACATTTGAAGGTTCATACGGGTGTGAAACCTTTTATTTGTAATGTATGTCAAAAATCATTTAGAAGACCCGACGATTTGAAAAGACATTTAAAAATTCATGAAAAGACACTTACAGAATATGGATGTGAGCAATGCAATGAAAGTTTTAATCACAAGTATGATTTATCGATTCATGTTAGAAAAAATCATAAAAAAACTTTATCTAAGCATGTTTGTGATGCATGTAGTGAAATCTTCAGATGGAAATATGAATTATTGAAACACATAAGAAAAAATCATCGAAAGCCTTCGCCCCAACATTTTTGTGAATCATGTAATGAAGTATTCAATAGTAAAATTGATTTGTATTGTCATTTACATACTTCAGTCAGACATCAGTCAACACCAAAGACTGCAGAAAATTCTTCCCAAGATTCACTTAAGGAGAAAACTAAGTTTTTTAAAAGACGAAGTGCTGTTTTTGTACATACATCCACTATCTTTGACAATGAAAATAATGATATGGATTTGTTATCATTTTTTAAAAATTTAAGAACTAACATTTTAACCGAATTGAACTTTCAATTAAGTGATAAAAAAGGGATGAAATGGTTTATAGTTGTTAAACTCACCCTTAAACGTTCTATGGATGGTAAAGAAGAATTTATTTCCCATCATTTGCAATCAAAAACCTTTACTACATCTTCATCAAGTGATTTGAATAATGATCTTGAAAATGCTTTCAACAAAATGATAGAAAGTTTTGAAGAATTTACTGATCAAGAATTAGGTTGTACTTTAGTTGAAATTAGCAAATTACAACTTTGTATGGTAAAATTTTAACTCGTGTATCACCTATCTCATGTATTTTCATTATATTCAATAAATTGGAAAACAAAAGTTTCTACATAATTTGTTAAATAAAACCCAACATTAGTTATTTTAAGACATATTCCCTAAGAATTATTCAATAATCTATGTCAAATAAAGACTTCCCAACTACATTTTTTTACCACTTTTCACTACTTTTCATCACTTTACCATAGTGAAATGGTCCACGTCAATGCTACATTCACTCAGTTTTTCTTTTCCAGATACCAAGTTTGTAAATGATGAACGCTAACTTTGAAAAAATTCAGAGCTGAAAAAATATTAATATATGTTTTATTAAATACATTCATGTTCACAGATGCATACTTAAGTTTTCTAAAGTGTATTTTATCATACTTAAAAAATATTTTAACCAAGTATTGTCGATTACAAACATATGTATACTTGAAAAATTTTACAAAGTATTTTAGAAATTAAGATAACTTATTCTTGAATAAAAATATAAGAAACTCATTTTTACTAATGTTAAGAATGAAAATGTAAGGTAAAATCTCATTCATATAAATTTAAGACACTACAAATATTTGAAAAATCATGAAGTGTGGACTTTTAATGTTTCACATATGTTACTAACGCATCTTATTTTACAAAGTACTAAGTTTTTTAAAGTCATTTAGTTTGAAGTTTTTCACACAAATGTTTATAAACGAAATTTTTTGTAAATGAAAAATTTTACACAAATTATTTTAATACAAATACTATCACAGAAAAATTAACTTTTTGTTTTAAATTGAAAATGTAAGCTAAAAATCGAACACTTATCAAATTTAGAAGCTGCAGATGTATGAAGAAATCATGAACTTGAAACTTATGTATTAACAACCTTCCTTCTTTGAAAATACTAAACCACGAGTTTTGACAAATCTGTAATCAACTGTTAAAAAAATCATAGATCTTAGAATATTTTTTACCCTAAAAAGTTTAACGTAGATGCGACATCCATAAAAATTCAGAGTGAAAGTGTCCAAATTATCTGTTTAGACATGTTGATAAACTAGAATTTTCCACAAGATTCGAGTATTATAGCAAGGTATGAGATAATATTTGGGTAAATTTCCACTAATATTGGCGATAGTTATAAAAATTTGGCATGAAATAAGAGAATTTGGTGTAAATTCTTAAGTAAAACTGATGAACGAAGAAAAAATTTGAATTAGTTACTACTATCTTTTCTCGCTGTAGAGTTGTCTAAGTTCTCATACTTAGTAGTTTTTAAACATTTTTAAAGTCTTACTTTTAGAGTGATTTTTTATACTTTTCTAAACTGAAGTACAAAATGGATAATACTTTATCGTCTGAGGAGACTCACGTTTCTGTTCAACACACCCCTTCATCAAGTTTTGAAGATGAGAAGTTATCCAAGCTTTTTATTTGTCCAACATGCAATAACTCATTTTTTAAAAAATCCTATCTTACTTGACATGTTAGGGTTCACAATGATATTAAACCTAATATTTGTTACGTGTGTGAGAAAGGATTTGTTACTTTACATCGTTTAAAAAGACACATGGAAACCCATAGAAAAATTTCCATAAGATACAAATGTGAATATTGTATTGAAAATTTCAATCGCAAGTGTGATTTATTTAAACATAAGAGATTATTTCATCAAAAAGTCTTAAATGAACATGTATGTATTACTTGTAAAGATGCTTTTAAACACAAGTATGAATTAGAAAAACACAAGAGGGTGCATTATCGTAAACCTGAGTATCTATGTGAGGAATGTTCTATAACCTTTTCAACTAAACATGCTTTTTCAAAACATAAGCGTAAAAGTCATAAAAAGACTTTACATACATACTGTTGCGACGAATGTACTGATACTTTTTCAAATAAACGACATTTTTTAAAACATAAGAGAAATATGCATAAAAAATCTTCAATGCAAACTAGATGTGATGAATGCAGTGAAAATTTTCAGTGTAAGTATGAGTTATTGCAACATAAGAGAAAGAATCATCTTAAAGACTTTAACATACGTAGAAATTGTAATGAACGAAGTACTAACAATGAATTACCAACAGTTAATAATGACAGTGAGAATCTGGACTTGTTAAATTTTTTGGATAATTTTCACATTGAATGTATGAATGGTGTTTTTGACTTACCTTCCAACAACTTTCAGAATGAAAATATGGACTTAGACTTAAAAAATTTTTTGAACAATTCGAATGTGGAATATACAAGTGAAAATAATATTGATGATTTATCTACCAAAGTTGAAAATAAGGACTTAAATAATTTTAACCTGATACAAACTGATTTACCTCTAGTAAACTGCGACAATGAAAATCTAGACTTGCTAAATTTTTTGAATAACTTTAATATCGAATGTATGAACGATATCCCAACAATATAGATTTGTGCGAATTTGCTGTTTTGTATTATTGTGAATGAATTTCAAATAAAAAGATTTCAATGAAAATGGTTTGTTTTAATTTTTATTACAAAATCACCTTTTATATAATATTTTCTATTAGAATACAAACTTAAGTGTCATCTTTTTAAAATAAAAACATGTAAAAAGTTTACTTGTGTGTTAACGATATACTTTTTCATTACTGTAGAAGTATTGTTTGAGTATAATATTTAAACACTAAGTAAAAATTATACACGATAGCAGTTTTATAAACTATCAAACTTACATCCAAGAAGAAAAAACTTGTAAAATTGTTTTACCACACAACTGTAAAGTACTTGTGAAAATCTTAAATGAATTTATCTTAATAACAATTTTCCTGAAAAACTAACTTATAAAAATTTTAGATATAATTATGAAGTTAGTATTTTCCTAAGTATCACGTTTGAATCTTACTTTGAATATGCATCATCAAAGTGTTTTGTACTTTAACTAAAATCACAATCTCTATTCTAAAGAGTGTAAAAATAATTTTTGAGTAACAACTTTTATATATAGATACTTTCACGATTGTATTTTAACTTTTTTTTATTTTTAGAATACAGAAAATATTTTATAAGAATTGTGAAAGATTAATTTTAGGAGTTTGTAAAATTTCACAATTTTTTTTTCTTAAACATTTTTGTCAAATGCTTTCCTGACGTCACATCACTTAGAAAAAATTAATTGTTTTTAGCAGAATTGCTAACACAAAGCATTAAGTTAGAAAATTTGTAGATAAAACTTAAAAGGTATGAAAAACCATATGTGATGTAATAACAGAAATATATATAGTTTCAAGTTTAGACATGGTTGAACAAGCTTGAGGAGATGCTAAAACCTGTTGCTGACGTCATAACGCGTGTGATGGAAGATTATAATCATTGGATATGAGTTCCCCCTAATACACTACGTCACGAACCCATGATGTGACAAAAACAACCATTTTGCTCACACTTCTCACCTTTGTTGGACTTATATTATTTTACTCTGCATATTAACGATAATCTGTAAAAAAACTTTGTCGTTTTTACACTTTGTTGTCAAAAGTTTTCGTCTAAACATCAAATGATATATTTTAGTCATCTTTTCAGTATAAGGAAAGTTGATACTTTTCTCATGTATAGTAAAATTATGATTAATCGAAATCCCGATATGACTTAAACCACTGTCCTATAGAAATATTTCAAACATATATGTTTAAAACACTGATGTTTTACCCCAATGAGAATAATGAGTGTGATTTAGAAGTATTTCAATCATATATACAGCCTCATGTACATGAAAAACTTAAGTCTGAATTAAAAGAAAAGCATACCCTGAAGCGGTATATGGTTATGAAAGTATCCTTGGAGCGTAAAAAACCTGATGAAGACATGGAGGAGACACATACATATTTTAGAAGTTCCTGTATTATCGAACTTATCGAAGATACTATTGAACAGCATATTAGCGAAGGATATGCAAAAATTAATATGTCCTTAGAAGAATTCATCCAAAAATTCACTATTAGGAATTTAAAATGGCTAAATACCATCCTCTAGCTGCTAGTAGCTATATTAAGCTACCTTCAAAACTTGTTTAAAAAGATTTGGGGCGTCACATATTTCTACAAATGTGACGGGTGGAGGTGGGACCCCAAGTAAATAAATTAAAAAAATTTCTATATATCATTCAAAAATAAAACTTAATCTTGAAAAATAGTAGTGTGAATTTGTTTAAGTTCATACGTAAAAACTTGTACACATATATGTACCTTCGTGAATTAATATGCACTAGTTTTACATGTCACTGAGTTATGTTTTACTAATTTCAAATTTATCCTCATCTGTCACGAATACATAATTTAACAAAAAGTACTTATGTTTACCCACAATTCTTGACTTATATTATTTTATTTTGTGTATTAAACTGACGACCTGTAAAAAACTTTATCGTTTTTATACACTTTGAAGTAAAAATTTTCACTCTAAACATCGAATTATCTTTTTGCAAACATGAATTGATATGTATTTGTTTTAAATATCACTAAGTTACATTATACCAAAGTATATTTTCTAATATTTAAACAATTTTCATTTTACAAAAATTAACTTGTATGCATTTCTAGGTCTTTAATAAAAATCTTTTAATTTTTTTCTCTCAAAGACTTTAAACTATTGGAGATGTTTGTACTTTAAGTACAATCCAATACTATTTGCATAACAATGTGGAACATCATATGTTAAGAAAATCTTAAATTTTGACTAAGTTGCAAATCTCAGTGAAAGTATTTTAAGATTACTTTGCTAAAATTTACTAAGTATTACAATATTTTTCAGTTATTAAACGAAAAATTGTTAATTTTAGATTGTATTTAACAATATTTCCTAACGATTATAATTACAAGCATGTGTGTATGTGACTTAGTGAATTTAGTATTTCTTAACATATGATGTTCCACATTGTTATGCAAATAGTATTGGATTGTACTTAAAGTACAAACATCTCCAATAGTTTAAAGTCTTTGAGAGAAAAAAATTAAAAGATTTTTATTAAAGACCTAGAAATGCATACAAGTTAATTTTTGTAAAATGAAAATTGTTTAAATATTAGAAAATATACTTTGGTATAATGTAACTTAGTGATATTTAAAACAAATACATATCAATTCATGTTTGCAAAAAGATAATTCGATGTTTAGAGTGAAAATTTTTACTTCAAAGTGTATAAAAACGATAAAGTTTTTTACAGGTCGTCAGTTTAATACACAAAATAAAATAATATAAGTCAAGAATTGTGGGTAAACATAAGTACTTTTTGTTAAATTATGTATTCGTGACAGATGAGGATAAATTTGAAATTAGTAAAACATAACTCAGTGACATGTAAAACTAGTGCATATTAATTCACGAAGGTACATATATGTGTACAAGTTTTTACGTATGAACTTAAACAAATTCACACTACTATTTTTCAAGATTAAGTTTTATTTTTGAATGATATATAGAAATTTTTTTAATTTATTTACTTGGGGTCCCACCTCCACCCGTCACATTTGTAGAAATATGTGACGCCCCAAATCTTTTTAAACAAGTTTTGAAGGTAGCTTAATATAGCTACTAGCAGCTAGAGGATGGTATTTAGCCATTTTAAATTCCTAATAGTGAATTTTTGGATGAATTCTTCTAAGGACATATTAATTTTTGCATATCCTTCGCTAATATGCTGTTCAATAGTATCTTCGATAAGTTCGATAATACAGGAACTTCTAAAATATGTATGTGTCTCCTCCATGTCTTCATCAGGTTTTTTACGCTCCAAGGATACTTTCATAACCATATACCGCTTCAGGGTATGCTTTTCTTTTAATTCAGACTTAAGTTTTTCATGTACATGAGGCTGTATATATGATTGAAATACTTCTAAATCACACTCATTATTCTCATTGGGGTAAAACATCAGTGTTTTAAACATATATGTTTGAAATATTTCTATAGGACAGTGGTTTAAGTCATATCGGGATTTCGATTAATCATAATTTTACTATACATGAGAAAAGTATCAACTTTCCTTATACTGAAAAGATGACTAAAATATATCATTTGATGTTTAGACGAAAACTTTTGACAACAAAGTGTAAAAACGACAAAGTTTTTTTACAGATTATCGTTAATATGCAGAGTAAAATAATATAAGTCCAACAAAGGTGAGAAGTGTGAGCAAAATGGTTGTTTTTGTCACATCATGGGTTCGTGACGTAGTGTATTAGGGGGAACTCATATCCAATGATTATAATCTTCCATCACACGCGTTATGACGTCAGCAACAGGTTTTAGCATCTCCTCAAGCTTGTTCAACCATGTCTAAACTTGAAACTATATATATTTCTGTTATTACATCACATATGGTTTTTCATACCTTTTAAGTTTTATCTACAAATTTTCTAACTTAATGCTTTGTGTTAGCAATTCTGCTAAAAACAATTAATTTTTTCTAAGTGATGTGACGTCAGGAAAGCATTTGACAAAAATGTTTAAGAAAAAAAAATTGTGAAATTTTACAAACTCCTAAAATTAATCTTTCACAATTCTTATAAAATATTTTCTGTATTCTAAAAATAAAAAAAAGTTAAAATACAATCGTGAAAGTATCTATATATAAAAGTTGTTACTCAAAAATTATTTTTACACTCTTTAGAATAGAGATTGTGATTTTAGTTAAAGTACAAAACACTTTGATGATGCATATTCAAAGTAAGATTCAAACGTGATACTTAGGAAAATACTAACTTCATAATTATATCTAAAATTTTTATAAGTTAGTTTTTCAGGAAAATTGTTATTAAGATAAATTCATTTAAGATTTTCACAAGTACTTTACAGTTGTGTGGTAAAACAATTTTACAAGTTTTTTCTTCTTGGATGTAAGTTTGATAGTTTATAAAACTGCTATCGTGTATAATTTTTACTTAGTGTTTAAATATTATACTCAAACAATACTTCTACAGTAATGAAAAAGTATATCGTTAACACACAAGTAAACTTTTTACATGTTTTTATTTTAAAAAGATGACACTTAAGTTTGTATTCTAATAGAAAATATTATATAAAAGGTGATTTTGTAATAAAAATTAAAACAAACCATTTTCATTGAAATCTTTTTATTTGAAATTCATTCACAATAATACAAAACAGCAAATTCGCACAAATCTATATTGTTGGGATATCGTTCATACATTCGATATTAAAGTTATTCAAAAAATTTAGCAAGTCTAGATTTTCATTGTCGCAGTTTACTAGAGGTAAATCAGTTTGTATCAGGTTAAAATTATTTAAGTCCTTATTTTCAACTTTGGTAGATAAATCATCAATATTATTTTCACTTGTATATTCCACATTCGAATTGTTCAAAAAATTTTTTAAGTCTAAGTCCATATTTTCATTCTGAAAGTTGTTGGAAGGTAAGTCAAAAACACCATTCATACATTCAATGTGAAAATTATCCAAAAAATTTAACAAGTCCAGATTCTCACTGTCATTATTAACTGTTGGTAATTCATTGTTAGTACTTCGTTCATTACAATTTCTACGTATGTTAAAGTCTTTAAGATGATTCTTTCTCTTATGTTGCAATAACTCATACTTACACTGAAAATTTTCACTGCATTCATCACATCTAGTTTGCATTGAAGATTTTTTATGCATATTTCTCTTATGTTTTAAAAAATGTCGTTTATTTGAAAAAGTATCAGTACATTCGTCGCAACAGTATGTATGTAAAGTCTTTTTATGACTTTTACGCTTATGTTTTGAAAAAGCATGTTTAGTTGAAAAGGTTATAGAACATTCCTCACATAGATACTCAGGTTTACGATAATGCACCCTCTTGTGTTTTTCTAATTCATACTTGTGTTTAAAAGCATCTTTACAAGTAATACATACATGTTCATTTAAGACTTTTTGATGAAATAATCTCTTATGTTTAAATAAATCACACTTGCGATTGAAATTTTCAATACAATATTCACATTTGTATCTTATGGAAATTTTTCTATGGGTTTCCATGTGTCTTTTTAAACGATGTAAAGTAACAAATCCTTTCTCACACACGTAACAAATATTAGGTTTAATATCATTGTGAACCCTAACATGTCAAGTAAGATAGGATTTTTTAAAAAATGAGTTATTGCATGTTGGACAAATAAAAAGCTTGGATAACTTCTCATCTTCAAAACTTGATGAAGGGGTGTGTTGAACAGAAACGTGAGTCTCCTCAGACGATAAAGTATTATCCATTTTGTACTTCAGTTTAGAAAAGTATAAAAAATCACTCTAAAAGTAAGACTTTAAAAATGTTTAAAAACTACTAAGTATGAGAACTTAGACAACTCTACAGCGAGAAAAGATAGTAGTAACTAATTCAAATTTTTTCTTCGTTCATCAGTTTTACTTAAGAATTTACACCAAATTCTCTTATTTCATGCCAAATTTTTATAACTATCGCCAATATTAGTGGAAATTTACCCAAATATTATCTCATACCTTGCTATAATACTCGAATCTTGTGGAAAATTCTAGTTTATCAACATGTCTAAACAGATAATTTGGACACTTTCACTCTGAATTTTTATGGATGTCGCATCTACGTTAAACTTTTTAGGGTAAAAAATATTCTAAGATCTATGATTTTTTTAACAGTTGATTACAGATTTGTCAAAACTCGTGGTTTAGTATTTTCAAAGAAGGAAGGTTGTTAATACATAAGTTTCAAGTTCATGATTTCTTCATACATCTGCAGCTTCTAAATTTGATAAGTGTTCGATTTTTAGCTTACATTTTCAATTTAAAACAAAAAGTTAATTTTTCTGTGATAGTATTTGTATTAAAATAATTTGTGTAAAATTTTTCATTTACAAAAAATTTCGTTTATAAACATTTGTGTGAAAAACTTCAAACTAAATGACTTTAAAAAACTTAGTACTTTGTAAAATAAGATGCGTTAGTAACATATGTGAAACATTAAAAGTCCACACTTCATGATTTTTCAAATATTTGTAGTGTCTTAAATTTATATGAATGAGATTTTACCTTACATTTTCATTCTTAACATTAGTAAAAATGAGTTTCTTATATTTTTATTCAAGAATAAGTTATCTTAATTTCTAAAATACTTTGTAAAATTTTTCAAGTATACATATGTTTGTAATCGACAATACTTGGTTAAAATATTTTTTAAGTATGATAAAATACACTTTAGAAAACTTAAGTATGCATCTGTGAACATGAATGTATTTAATAAAACATATATTAATATTTTTTCAGCTCTGAATTTTTTCAAAGTTAGCGTTCATCATTTACAAACTTGGTATCTGGAAAAGAAAAACTGAGTGAATGTAGCATTGACGTGGACCATTTCACTATGGTAAAGTGATGAAAAGTAGTGAAAAGTGGTAAAAAAATGTAGTTGGGAAGTCTTTATTTGACATAGATTATTGAATAATTCTTAGGGAATATGTCTTAAAATAACTAATGTTGGGTTTTATTTAACAAATTATGTAGAAACTTTTGTTTTCCAATTTATTGAATATAATGAAAATACATGAGATAGGTGATACACGAGTTAAAATTTTACCATACAAAGTTGTAATTTGCTAATTTCAACTAAAGTACAACCTAATTCTTGATCAGTAAATTCTTCAAAACTTTCTATCATTTTGTTGAAAGCATTTTCAAGATCATTATTCAAATCACTTGATGAAGATGTAGTAAAGGTTTTTGATTGCAAATGATGGGAAATAAATTCTTCTTTACCATCCATAGAACGTTTAAGGGTGAGTTTAACAACTATAAACCATTTCATCCCTTTTTTATCACTTAATTGAAAGTTCAATTCGGTTAAAATGTTAGTTCTTAAATTTTTAAAAAATGATAACAAATCCATATCATTATTTTCATTGTCAAAGATAGTGGATGTATGTACAAAAACAGCACTTCGTCTTTTAAAAAACTTAGTTTTCTCCTTAAGTGAATCTTGGGAAGAATTTTCTGCAGTCTTTGGTGTTGACTGATGTCTGACTGAAGTATGTAAATGACAATACAAATCAATTTTACTATTGAATACTTCATTACATGATTCACAAAAATGTTGGGGCGAAGGCTTTCGATGATTTTTTCTTATGTGTTTCAATAATTCATATTTCCATCTGAAGATTTCACTACATGCATCACAAACATGCTTAGATAAAGTTTTTTTATGATTTTTTCTAACATGAATCGATAAATCATACTTGTGATTAAAACTTTCATTGCATTGCTCACATCCATATTCTGTAAGTGTCTTTTCATGAATTTTTAAATGTCTTTTCAAATCGTCGGGTCTTCTAAATGATTTTTGACATACATTACAAATAAAAGGTTTCACACCCGTATGAACCTTCAAATGTCGAATTAAATTAGACTTTTTACAAAATGTTCTATCACAAGTTGGACATATCGGAAATTTGCACAAATTCTTGTCATCCATTCGCGATTGGGTTAACGGTTGATTTAAAATAGGTATCTCTACGGGTAGACTCATCTCTAACACGAATTACCAATATGTAACACTGGATTCGGGTTATAAAATAAGCGTTCTCGCTCCAGGAAAAAAAGTTAGCAAGTGATAAAATTTTACTTCACTCGATATTAATATTGTATATTTCTTGCCAAATCTGAATTATCTTATCGCCAAATGCTTTAAAAATCTTGTTAAATATATCGTAAAATATTACTGTTTTAAAATCTCGCCAAAATTCTAAGTGTAGAAGCGGGTAAAGTTTATTCAAAAGTAATGTAAGAAATGAATTTATATTTTAAAAAAGGTAGCGGAAATCTAAAAAAAAAAAAAAAATAAAAATAAAAAATAAAAATAAAAATCTGATATTTTCTCTCTCATCTCTAAGAAGTCAGGAATTGTCAAACCCTTCGAGGGTCTGGGTAGGGGGTGAAATAACAGGTTCGGGGAGGGTGGATATGACCTTCACGTTTTCGAGGAGAATTAATAGTAATGAAAAATCGGATAATATTAGCTTTCGCGTACACTCTTCATCAAACATTATTCTATTTATAATAAAGATATATATAAATACAGTTTAAAATAGATACTGATTATTAACGATTTAAAAAATTTTATGGAAAAAGTATTTTTTAACGAACTTTCTTCAATTAATTAATTAATAAGAAATTTTAATCACTCTTTTTTAGTTATCTTTCAAAAAACAATTCTCATCTTTCATCCTAATCTAATTTCACTTACACATTTGAGTTTTTAAACATCTGGTGAATTTTTACAAGATCTTTAATTATTATTTTTTATTAATTTATTTTAATTATTATTCTGTAATTAATATCATTTTTATAGTTGATTAATTTTCAGACAATAGTATTCTTAGGCTAAAAAAGATCTGCATAGGCATATAATAGGAAAATCACTCACACATATGCGAAAACTACTGAAATATTTTTTTTTTTTTTTTTTTTTTTTTTTTTGCTGCAAGGTAGCAGGTTCGAATCTCAGTCAAAATCTATGTTTCTAAACTTTCTTTCATTCTTTATACTTAATTTTTGCTTTCATTGCCTTTTTTTCGGAAAATATTTGATGATTTTTTACAAGAAGATCCTTAATTAATATTTTTCTTAATTATTATTCTCTAATTAATATCATTAAAACGATTGAATTCTTTTCGGACACTAGCATTCATAGTTTTAAAAGAACATTGCAGACATATACTATAAAAATCACTCACACACACGCGAAAACTACTGAAATATTTTTACTGCGAGGTGTCGGGTTCGAACCCCAGTCAAACCTCTCTATTTCTTTCATACTATATCCCATCTACATCCTTAAATTCAATCGATTCCTTATTTATTTCAAAATTTTTAATTTTTTAATTAATTTCTTAATTAACCTCCTAATTAACCTCTTAATTAACCTCCTCATTATTTTCCTAATGAGTCACAAACAATATCCTGGTTTTTTCATTCTACCGCAAACATCGCTTTAAAACCATCATCACCTTTTACAATAAACCACTCATTAATTTTTTTAATTAAATTTCCTCATTAATACCCTCGTCACGTTTCACGATTAAGTCAGAGGAGGTTGCTCCGAGCTCCGCAAAGGTCGTGAACATGATTGACACGCTCCGAGCTCCGCGTGACACCCGCACGGCTTGCCGGTCCCTCGGTCCCTCCGCCGCCTGACCTAGAACCGGTGTTTCTTATCTACTAATAATAATAAAAGTCATTATTCACCTTTAAGTTCTGCTCAGTTTTCACATATATTTTTTTTAGTAAATATTTTTTTCTTATTAGTTTTATTTGTATATTTAAATGGGCTTTATCATAAAAAAAAAAAAAAAAAAAAAAAAAAAGAACTGGATGACGCTGATAAATCTTGCTTCCTGTTATTCTTTGAATTTTGTTCTAATAAAATATAAATTTTTTGATTTATTGAAATAACTTAATTTCAATAAACTAACTATCATTAAATGTTTGTTTTTATAAAATAATTTTAAATTTATGTTCTAATAAATTACTAAATTTCAATAAAATAAATATCGTTTATATATAAGATCCTTCTATATTAATGTTTAACAATTTGGAAAAAAAAAAAAAAAAAAAGATGGGGGGGGGGAGATAATGTTCCCTATTATGTTTTTTTCTTTTTTTTTTTTTTTTTTTTTTAAAGCGATGCATTGCGAGGTTTTCTTTTTACTCCACACATAGATGTCGCTTGGCATTTCTCTACGGGCTACTTTCAATTTTTCCCGTTACAGTACATGGAGTTCATTTTGGCAAGGGATTTAATATCTATATAAATAAAATCAGACTTTTGTCTGTAAATTTGTCAGAATCAAAAAATTAATCAAAACATAGATATAGTAATTTATATAGATCCCCATGTTAACGAGCAAAGATTTTTGATGCCGGAAAAGTTTTTTATCATCAGCCATTAGAGAGTATAAAACTCGAAAACAGTAATAGAATAGAATGGTAATGAATTTTGAAAATGCCGAAATATTGCGCGGCTTTTAAGTGTTCTATTAAATATAGTAATATGGAATTCTCAAAATTCTTTTAAATGTAGCTACCAGCCGCGAAAGTTTTAATATATAACTAGTATGTTGTAGCCACAACAAGACTTTCTTCCATATATAGTCCTATACAAATTTACGCAATACAAATAATTTATTAAAATTATTTTTCATGATGAATGCAGACGATTTTTATCTCAAAGAAGCATAATAATAATAAATGCCGAAAGAAAGACAGTTTTGTGCAGACATGAGTATACTAGAGTATAGTAAAAATAAATAAAATAAAAAGGAAAATAAAACGAAAAGAGAGACAGAAAGAAAGAGGGGTATCTGGAGTTTTTCATTCTCTTTTAGTGCATAAATTGTATTTGCTAAATTACCTATGTGTATTCTCGTGTATATTCACTCGAGGAAATACATTCAAAAGAGAGTAAAATGGCCGTCTTTTCCCGATTAAAAAAGGTATCACTTTTCCCCTCTCAATGATCAATCTATGTCTTATTACTATATCTATGAATCAAAATAATGAATGATCTTCATACCATATTTTACACGAATCATGTTTTTGTTTTTATAAAAAATATATGTTCATTTCGTTTTGTTTATTGCAGCCTATTGATGTTAAACTGTACTATCAAAAACTTCGCCCACAGACGTAATATATTTAAATCTTTTTGGATGTCTCTGTGCCCGAACCATTTGCTTGATCTCAACGATAAGTTTAATATTGCATCCCTGTATGATACAGATTTAGAATACGAAGTTTGGATTCCTTACTCATATTTGTTCTCGAGATATATGCGGATAAGAGACACAAATACACAGACCAACCGCCAAAAGCTTGCTTTTCGGATTCAGAGGACTCCAAAACGTATAAATATAACAAAAACTTAATTTAGAAAGTTTGATCTACTTTTACTTTCTCTATTATACATATGGGTAATGCAAAGTAAAAAATGATGACAAGAGATATCGTCTGCGAAAACATGTCAACTAAACTATCCAAATTATTATACCCTTTACTGATTTTTGAGTAAATAAATTAGTTCACTAAGAAAATTTAAGTACTATTTGTTTTAATAAACGGAAAGTTTAAAAAAAAAATTAGAAAATAGTTTGAAGTTTACGATTTAGTATCAATTTATATACTGGTTTAATAAAAAGAAAAATCTACCGCCATCATTTATTTCGTACAATTATCTGATTAGTTACGATTAATCGAAACTTGTGGATATTGCATCCGCAAATATGCTCTTGCTCAACACTGTAAAATCACCCAATACCCTTATATGGAAGTGTTGTATACCAATTACATTCAACAATTTATTAAATCATAATTTATGGTTATTTTATTATGCAATATCGTTATTATTATTTTTTATTTAATTTACCGTTACATCAAGGTCGTGTTAGCAAGTGTGAAATATGGATAATATCAAGTTATTTGTTTCCGGGATCTGTGTTACTCCGTAAAATTTTGCTATCTATCACGTGCTTTTGAGTGATGCCATTTGAAAAATTGAAATGCAAGAAAAGAAATACACAAGAAAATAATTGAGTAAGTGCTTTAATATAATCCGTTGCAGAAAGTATGGAAATTATTTCTTCACAGATAACAGATAAATTATATTAAAATCTTCTCAAACTATCATACACAGAGAGAGGTTGGAATGTACACAGAAGCTGTATTTTTTTTTTTTTTTTTTTCTTCTCTCCCCTCGTCTTCTTTGGAAGGACAAGTAGCTCAGGCACACAGATCAGGCAGACATTGCCTGGTCATTGTCGTGAGTCGGTTGATAAGGAAAAGGATTAAGTAAAAAAGAAAAAAAAAACTGACAACAAAAACAAATACACTGTCCATGCAGTGTCCAACTTTGGCTTTACCCTGTAATGTTCATTCCGCTCCACAGATGGCGCTAAAGTACTTATTTTGCGAATTCGGGCACACCTGGAAGCGAAAAAAACAACTTTGTGGATTCCATGTTAAGTTCATATTTTGGACGGATTTACTCCACTTTTCATATACTTATTGGATGCAGCTATACACACAAAAAAAAGGAAGTCTTTTAGGAAGGTTAAAAAAAAAAAAAGCAGTGTGGTCGAGGAACAACTAACTGGTTACAGGGGCTATGCTGCCCGCAGCGAGGACTAGCCACCAGAACTCATGTTTTCGAGAGTCCAATATTGTCTTTTCAACGCTCTTTTCGGCTGCTTTGACTTAGACGCGGATCACATTCTCGGTTATCGAAGAGACAACGCGTGTCCACGGGTAGTTGGCGGTCGAGTAACCGACGGACACCCGCTTGAACTTGCACGGGAAGCAGTCATGGTCCCTTCCTATTGCAACAGTCGGTGAGGTAAACGTTTTCATATTCACACTTTAATAATCTCCTGATTTGTGCTTCGTAACGAATTACATTTGAGGATTTACAAAAATAAATTAAGGTGCAACACACGATTTTTATTTTTCCTGAGTAAAAGAAGGTGTCCAAGCTCCGCCGTCGAAAGCGACTCGCTCAATCCCTGCCGCTGTCACAAGATATTTCTTTTGTTATACCGAGAGTTTCTTTTATCGACATCCTCATCATCATTGCCCTGGGTAATATTGCTTTTCACAGAAGGGCGATTGGCTAATGGTGGCCACTTGAGGGGGCCTCTGCGGGCTCGGAGGTTGAATGAACTCGCTCCTCTTCGTCCGCACATCAGGAACCGGGAGCTGTAAAGACAAAACAGAAAAAAATTAGATAAGTCTAAATACATTCGAATAATTTTTATACACATTTACAAAAAATAATTCTCTAAAGTGACCAAAATTCATTTTAAAAATTGCTAGCGTGAGTTTATTTCAGCTAACGTTCATGTTGTGTCCGGCTCTGATAAAAAAGTATCTGACCTCGGAAGTTTCCACCACGATTGTTTATATACATTCAGGGGCATTGAAAATAGCGGACCAAGAAGGGAGAAAGATACAACCGCGAAACTTTGCAAATAAAAGTACAGTCAGATCTGATATGCAAATGATCCAAATTTGATGCCAATGCGCATGGTCACACACGCTGCAATCAGTAAATGGGCCATATATAGACCGGCGCATAGTGGAAGATTCATAAATGTTACGATCTCATTTCGACTCTAGAGGGGCTTTAGTAAACGAAAAATGCTAAATAGACGTGTGAGGAAACATTTCTCACAGTTAAGCGAGTTTGGCTTGAAAACTGCAGGCTGGTCGACGTGCCGTGGTGCTCGCCACGTCATCCGTTCTGAGTGTGCCGTCAGAACACGTTGGGAGAAGTGGACCCAAAATGGTACCCAAGTGCGGAGAAATGGGTCTGGAGCTACCAGGAAGACGACAAAGCGAGAGGATCATGAGACAAGCGCTGGTGGACCCCACAGTGACACGTTCCACGATACAATCAAATGTAGGGGTACCAGTTGTTCCAAAAACCATTTCCAAACGGTTTGCAGAAGCTAATCTGCAATTCAAGCGTCCTTTTCGTGTGCTGCCTTTAACACCGAAACATCGACGGCTTCGTCTACAGTCGTGCCAAGCTAGAGAGACGTGGAATGCTACAGACTGGCAAAAAAGTCGTGTTTAATGATGAATCCCGATTGGTTTTGGGGACAGATGATAACCGCGTGCGGGTATGGAGACGTCCTGGTGAACGGTACAATCCCCCCTCGCTGTCGCACGACACACTGCACGCACAGTCGGCGTAATGATCTGGGGGGGGGGCATAGCCTATGATAGCCGATCCTCTCTAATTATCATACGGCGAACCTTAACTGGCTAGCGTTATGTTGACGACATTCTTCGACCACATGTGGGACCTTTCCTCAATACTCTTCCACGGGCAATTTTTCAACAAGATAATGCTCGTCCGCATACAGCTCGAGTTGCCCAAGACTTCCTACGTCATGTTTAGACTCTTCCATGGCCGGCCCGCTCCCCGGACCTGTCTCCTATAGAGCATGTGTGGGACCAGCTAAAACGCCAGATGCCACCGTGTCACTGTGTACATGATCTGGAGGTGGCTGTTCAAGATCTGTGGGCCCATCTGCTTCAGGGCAACATCAGACGTCTAATCAATTCAATGCCGGACCGTGCTGCGGCATGTATTGTAGCAGGAGGTAGTCCAACGCGATACTGAAGTTGTATTTGTCTGATTGGACATACTGTATTTATTTAATTGTCTTGATTTCGAGATCAAGTGAATCCCTCATCTGTATGATTAAGTGTATTAAATTTCATTTCAATCTGACGCTTCGTTCTTGGTCCGCTATTTTCAATGTCCCTGAGTGTAACAACCAAAGTAACACAGCAGCATTGGCAATACAGGCGTTCATTAGCGAAAGTCTAAAAATTTTGCCTCAGTTTTAATCCAGTGTTGAACAATGTTGGCCAATCTTTTTACTAAAATATTGAAAGTCTGTGAAATATTTAATATATATAGTTTTTAAATGTTCACTTTGCTATTTTTTACATAGAAGATAACAAAAAAGATAAAAATAAAATTAATTAATTAAATATATATATATATATAATAATAGCGTTTTAAATTTTGCAAATGCATAGGAAAAATCTTTGTAGATTGCATGTTAAACAACATTCGTCAAGGCAGCCAATGCCGATCAACAATGTAATGCAGAATGCCAGTTACAAATTCTTCACAGATCGATTTACCAAAAAAAAAAAAAAGTGCATTGTGACAAATGGCCCGCAACACAATGTATGTGGTATGTAACAGTAATTCTTGCTTATCACTTTATTACATTAGCCAAAAGAAATTGCCCAATACTGGAAAAAAAAAGAGTTTGCGTCAGATATTGGCTAATCAAGCTTTGGTCTACATTGGCAAGGCTACAGGAGAAGATGCGGTTAATGCAACACAGAAAATAAAAAAAGAATTCGTTAAAGATATAATAATAAAAACTGATTATTTTATTCAACAATTAATTGGATAGAAAGTTGATAAAAGTTTTCTGTGCATGTTTTTCGAAAACAGTCATTGAGAGCAAAATTCTGGATCTTGATTTGGAATCATTTTGTTGCCAGGAGTAAAGTTTTGCCGTTTGTTTCTGTCAGGCTAATCCTATAAATCGTCGTAAAAATTGAACAGACATTGCAAAATCCACGAGTCTTTCCTACTGTATTATTGTTATTTTTATTTTTTTTTAGATTTATTTAATGTAAATTATTTTAATTGAAGGTTATTGTCCACGTGTTAAAGAATAATTGTGTGGTAAACAGTCTTTTTAGAAAATTAAGAAACTTATCCAACTACCAAACCATATTGCTACCCTGTTCCTCATCCATAGCAAAATTACCCCTCTCCCCCCCCCCTACAGAAATCAAGTTATTAAAACGGTAAAATAATGTCTAGGCTTCTAATGGTTGAAAAAGCCAAATTTATGGATAGGAAATATTTCATATCAAAACACAGAGCTCAGAAAACTGTCTTTTATTCACTGTTAAAAAAGGTTTCTTAAAAATGAGCAAAATTGTCTAAAAATAACTCTGAAACAATATATTCTTAGATTTGAAAATACCATGTATTCATTTTTGAGTATATTGACATGCTCAATAATGGGGTCGACCACTAAGAATCCCAATATCCCTATTTTTCAGAAATTTTCTTTGAAAATTTTAAAGTTTTTCAGCTCACACTGTTCCAACTTCAATTGATTTCTTTTTAATAATAAAAGTCTTGATTTCCCGAGTATAACGCTCGAAACTGACGTCATGTTTATAACAATGTATTGAAATAAAGAAAGTAAATCTTATTCATGGTTTTCATGCGTGCATTTCAAATAAATAAAATAGTGGAAGAGAATAATTTAAAGGAAAAAAATATATATATATATATATTCCAATTATAACGATGTATTCAGAAAAAGAAAATTTTATCTATGGTTTGTATGATTTTGGCAGGTATGTTCATTCATTCAAATAATAACTTAAACACTAAAAATTTATTTGTTTTTTTTAGAGAGATGTTTTATTTAAAAATTTTATTTCTGCTTAGTGTATAATACAGTTGTTATACACTGGTTCTCATAATTATAAGGACACACGTTTTTCTATATTAACTAAACACTGAACACTATTATTTCAACAAATATATTTTTTTATTGATTTGAATTTCATTAACAGACTATATTTAAAAAGTTTTATCGTTTTTCTATCTTAAAAAACTAAATACGGTCAAAAAGATGATTTTTCAGGTGTTCACAATTATAAGGACAGCTCAAATCTTAGAAATATCTTGCAGTTATTTTTTAAATTAATATTTTATGGGGTCTCTTTTTAGGGTAAAACAGTTAGACATTATCTCTGGTATATATATATATATATATATACATTTTTTTTTTTTTTTTATTATTCAGTTTCAATACCATTTCATACAGCATAGATGATATTCTGAATACATTTAAACTATTTAAGATTGCTTTCCACTTGCATGCACTTTTCTAATATGATAAGTTAAGGTTTTTTCAACTTTTAGGCCACGGGAAAGGCAATAATACGGAAGTTTCTTTTTTCAAACTATTCCCTATATCTCTAGAAGTTGAGCAAAAAATGTAAGTCTTGTTGAAAAAAATATTATTACACGCCAAAATCTAACCAAAATATGAGAATTCCACGTTTAAAATTTGCGGATATTCTCTTGATGTTCATAATAATAGAAAAAGTTACTCAATTCATTCTGCCTTCAGTAGAAACAGCTCCCCAGAGCACCATAGATCCACCTTTAAAATGCCCGACTCATATCTGCTTTTAAAAAATCTGCTCTGTCTTTCGCTATCTTCAGATCGTGCCAGTAACTGTTAAAACCATTTGGTTAATCAAGAATAAAATGTTTTTCATCCGAAAATGCAACATTTTACCATTTCATATTGTCTTTATTCAATTTTAACAAAGACGTTCTTTCCCCCATTAAATGCTTATTGATTATTACAGGTTTTTTATTCATTTTAACATATTATTAATTATTTTAAACATGCATAAGTGTGGACCCCAACCTTTCGTTAAAAATTACGAGCAAATTCAGCAGCAGTCATTACGAGTAGAACAGTAAAAGGAATTATGAGTCGATCTCTGTAAAACAACTCTGATTTTGCATCAGATCTCTCTCCTATCGAACCAGCAGTTCAACATTTGATCACATTTCCTTCAGCAATTTTAGATCTTTGAATTTCATTAGTAATTCGGCGGATTGAAATTATCCTTCCACTTAAAAAACACATGTATCATACTTCACTACATGAACGTTCTTTTTTTCGAAGGATTATCAGTAATGTCCGTCCAAGAAAAATTGAAGGCTTATATATGAATTAATCTAGCCCAGTATAACAAATTCGTATGTCAACTGTAATTTATCCGCTAGTAAGTTAAATAAAACAAAAAAATCTTGATTGTCCCTATAATTATGAACATTTAAAAAGGTATAGAAAAAAAAATATTTTGCATTATTTTTTAATAATTTTGTTTCATATTAAAAAAATTATAGCAGTTTTGGTTTTTAGAATACTAGATATATTAAGTGCACTTAGTATAATCTTGTTCGCAATTATTTTTACATTAGTTATTTCAAAACATAAAGTGTCCTTATAAATATGAGAAGGAGTGTACCATTGCAGAAAACAAAGCTTGAAGAACTAGATAATTTTCAAGAATTTATTCATGCATAAAAAAAGAAAGCTCTAATAAAACAAAATAGTTTTTATTTTTAGGATAAACTCTTTTCGCTCCTATGCGAAATTTTAATACGTCAAGAGAGAGGAAAAAAAAGTATGTAGAATTAGCTATGTCCCGAGAATTTAATAATATAAATAAATAGATAGGCATATGGTTATAAAATTTGAATTATAGGATTATGATGTCATTACTAGTTTCTTGGAGCCGTTTAGACTTTAAAACATGTAAATAGGACGCAAAACATGATTTCATTTTTTAAAAATATATCATGCAACCAACGTTTAGCAATTTGAATTACCAAGGGGAAATATATTTTTTAAAATACACGTGTAAAAATAGAGCGCTATGTGGGTGCAGACCAACTAGTTTATTAAGAAGCTTTTAAAATATTAGTCACTTTTGCAGGAAAAGCAACATAAAAATTTTTGTGGCATAAGCATAACTCACCGTGAGGTGGTGTTGTTGAACTAGGTGGTGGTGGCTCCGTTCCGTCACCTCCTCCGGATAGTAGGCGCTGTACTTCCGCCTCGAGCGACGCCTGCAAAAATAAATAAAATAAACTTATAGGACCAAGCGATACAGTTTATGCACAACATATATTTAAACCTAATGTTACTCTTTCTTGTGATGCCATGTTAATCATTACCCTTTAACGTTTTCGTAACTGAAACACACGTTTATATTGTGCGGCTGGAAAACATATCGTTTGGCCCAGGTTCAAGTAGTACATAGTCATTCTGGAAAACAGATGTTTTTTTTTTTTTTTTTTTATGTTAATTTGCTGTGTAATGTTATCGGTGTCAGTTTCTTCTTTTCCTTTTTTTTTTTTTTTTTTTTTTTTTTTTTTTTTTTTTACGCTTCTCACAGTCAGGAAGCTGTTCCCCCCTTCCCTGCTATTTCCCCATGCAATTTTGAGTTGCCAGTGGAATTTCAGGGAAATAGCATGGAAAAATCTGCACAGTCAACAAATATAAAATCAAGAAATACCAAAAGAAAAATCACGTGGTTCGCATAAATTATTAACAACTTCTAACCGTAAGCACTCGTTCCATCGTTTAACCTTCAATGTACATTGCCTGTGATCACACACCGGATAGACAGAGTGATATAAATAAATACCCACATATAGACAAACTGAACTCATAATTACTCTTAAACATTGTTGAAAAGTGTTAAAATGCTTAACACAAATGAAAATGTAATTCCAGCAATTTCAAATTGTAGCCCTTAATATATCTGAATATTTTAGAATAGCCCTGTAAATCTTAATGCTAAACATATCATATCATATATATATATATATATTAAGCAAAGAGTTTCGATTCTCAAACGAACACCTGCTAGTATTGTGCGAGACGCGCATGCGCTGGTCTCGAGAGAATAAAAAAAAAATTTAGTTTACGTTTTGACTTCAGCGGGAAAATGAGCTACGCTGGTATCTGTAATAATGTTACGAAAAGCAAGATGCCTTTACTCAATTATATTTTTATTGTTACTACGTGTATTATATGTACATAGCCTATCTTGTATATAGATTCTGTATATAAAGAATACAAAAATGTAAGTTAGAGCCCTGTTTTATTCTAGTTCCTGGCTCCTTGATTTTAAGTATTTTTTATTTCATTTAAGTATTATTTTAATTTAAGTGTTAAGAAATATTTTATTCTTTTCGCAACATTAACATTAAATGCCAATTTCATTATTATTTGTGAAGTACAAAGTTATTTAAAAATGGTTCAAAAAATGCCTCTCTTGAAACGCAATTATTACGCAATTGTTACGATTTCAAACCGCTATAATTTTAAAACTATGGGTCAGAATGACTTGATATTTTACTTGTACAATCGTGAGGCAATGGAATTTTGTTTGGTGGAGAAAAAAAAATTGTTCTAAAATGTTCCTATAGATGGCGCTGTCAGGGTAATGTCAGGGAAAACGCCTAAATAGATTCATTAAACACAGGAATGTTGTTAGCGAATGTTGTTAGCGAATAGCAGGAAACAATAGATTCCAAGGGTTTACGTCATTTTTTTTTTTTTTTTTTTTTTTTAACAAAAAGGCAAAAATACGTGTTCACAGTGGAAACAGTCATATTAAAGCTTCCTTCAAACTCTGGCAACATTCAGAGCTTCAAAAGTCATAAATTATCCATTGTCCAAAAGTGACCCTTGAAATTATGTACACATTTAGAATGAAGGACATTACTTTTTATTGCTCTTTTACAAAAGAGACCTGTTCCCATGCAAATATCGCACTAGGAGGGTTGTGAGGGAGGGCTCGAGCGAGCTTCGATTCTCAAAAACCACATCAAAGAAATATCAAAAGAAACCGAAGTTGAAGCTTTCCAGTTGCCAGTGTGGGAAGGCTCCTTAACAAGAGAGAACGAAGAGATTCATGAAGCAAAAATCTTACAGATCATTAATGGTACATTTTGTTTTTCCTTTGCCAAACAAAATTCCATCGTCTCACGATTGTTCTGATAAAATATCAAATCATTCTGACCGGTTGTTTTAAAATTATATCGTTTTGAAATCGTAACTTCAATTATAATGACCCTGTATGTGTTATTGTCACCCTGTATATGTTATGTTTAATTATACCCTGTATAATTTTGAAGAAATTCTGAAAGTATTTACGTATGTCAAAGCACGCTGCGCTGACGGACAGTGAGCCCAACAGATGCACTAATTTAAATCATAATCACGCCGCTTAAACATTGTTAGAAAATGTTAATAACGCATAATAAAAACGAAAATGCAATTACAGCCATTTCAATTATAGTCCTTATTCAATGTATCTGAATATTTTGTGTGGACCTATAAATCTTAATACTAATCCCCCTTTATTGTATAATTTTTTTAGGGGGAGGGGCAGATGAATAATAATTGTCAATTCCATTATGTGAAAAATAAAGACATTAAAATATGTTTTATAGAAATATCTCTCATGGAACGCAATGCTTTGGAATTCTTTCAATGTCTGTTTATTTTCAAGAATGGCTGGACTTCTCTTCTTGTGTCAGCAATGAAATTAACACATTTCTCATATTATTGGAAAAAAAATTATGAAACAAACGCGAGTAAAATAATCTAGCGTGACACTATTAGTTAAAGGCATACGGTAAGAGGTGTAGTATTTCAACATATTCAAAGTTCTTTAAACAATATTTGAAAATAGTTTAATGTCACATACATTACTGTGTGAGGAGCGGGAGGAAGGGGGGGGGGGGATGTGCCGTCTCCCAAAAACCCTCGTTTTAATACTGCTGCTAAAAGGTTTAAAGTTGTTATAAATTTAAAATACACACAAAAAAAAAAAAAAGTTCAGTGAAATGCTTTTTTGTATATAAAAATGTGTGTTGATTTCGTTATGTTTAATGTAGTCTACAGATTGTTAAAATGTACTGCTACAAAAATGTCGATTCTCTAGTGCGAAGAAAATGGTTGGTAAAGAAAAAGGCAGGTTCAAGTTTATGAATGCATTTTATTCAACGTATATCCTCAAAACAGTCCAACAAAGCTGTTAATTCAACGAATTTTCTCGAAACAGTCCAACAAAACTGCATCCATATATCACAAAAGTCACTATTCAACGAATATTCTTGAAACAGATCAATAAAATAGTCCCTTGTTAAATAAAACGTAATCTCAACGGCGTTAAATGCACCGCAGTGCAGTAAATTCGCTGATTTATTAACTTTGATCGGCTGTTTGAAGTACAGTCTTTAAAAGACGACCTCTCAGAACAACTGTCTAAACAGAGCTGGCAAACTGGAAGTTAACCTGTTCTTTTTTATACTGTTGGCTGGAATTTGGCAAAGATATACTAAAATCCACTAGAAAATTCCAGATCTCGACTTTTATTGAAGATAGAGCTTCGAAACTCTGTCAACCCTAAACTACTATTTTTCACCATATTTGCTCAACAAGTCACCAAATTTATCAACAAGCCGCTAAGTTTGTTACCAAGGGCGACTTTAATAGAAGTGAATGCACTGCCACTTGTTTCTACTTTGACTGTAAATCTATTTTACTGCAACACCACATTTGATGCAGAAAAAATCGGTTGGAATAGTACTAACGAGTTATTTCATCCGTAAGACAATGTTTTATTTTTATTTTTTAGGACCATTTGCCAGATCTCAGTAAAAAGCATTAAATAATATCGCCATGTGATACGGATTTAGAATAACGAGTTTGAACTACCATGCTAATATCTGTGTTTTGGGTTATGCAAACAAAAGATACGCATACAGATTACTAGACACCTGATTTTTCTATTTAGGGGACCTCAAAGCGGGTATTATAGCAAAAAATCAGTTTCGAAAATTTGACTTTAAAACAACATTTTCTCTACCATACATCGATAAGAAAAAAAAAAAAAAAAGTTTGATATTGTGAGGGAAAAAAAATAATTAAATAAATATATACACCATGCATTTATTTTGCTTATCCCATAAAAATGAAAATGGTACCAATCGGTTAGGAATAATCGATGCTGTATATGGATTGAACATTTACGATGAATCACCTATTGAAATTTGAAGTAATTTTTATTTTTTCAATTACAAACTTCAAATGTTAGAAAATATTATTATCTTCCGTTGAATTCGGATTAAATATTGTGAAAACAATAATAATAATAATATTTAAAAGAATCAACCCTCACTGATTCCATTTGGGAGCCTTTCCCCCCTTACTTTGCAGAGCTCGCCAAAATAGGCCCATTCTGAGGATAAGACGGGAAGGGGGGAGGGACATTGAAATGAAGCGATATATGTTGTGTAGTGCACTTTTGAGAATTTCACTTTCGGCTATATCTTCATTTTCTCAGTTTTTATCAAGCTATAATACAATCATTCAATTTGCGTTCAAAACAACTGAAAAATTAAAGTACATTGACCGTCAATATAAATGTTGCCTTAACGGCCCTCTTCACTTATCGTTGCCGGAAGCCCGAGCCAATGTTATTCTATGGGGAAATTTTCTTTACAAATAACTTATTAACTAATACATATTTTTAAATTCTGTTTTCACATTCAGAAAATTTCTAACTGTTAAATGGACGGACCTTTTTTAAAAATGTATTTTTTCAATGTTTAATATTTTATTTTCAAATTGCAAAATGAAAAAATTTCACATATTGAAAATTCGTATTTTGTAGCTTCAAAATAAAATATAAAAAAATTAAAAAAATAATTTTTTAAAAAAGGTCCGTCAATTTAACAGCTAGAAATTTTCAGAATGTGAAAACAGAGTTTAAAAATACGCATTAGTTAATAAGTTATTTGTAAAGAAAAATTTCCCATAGAATAACATTAGCTTCGGCTTCCGGCGGCGGTCAGTGAAGAAGGCCCTTAATCTTAGTTTAGAAGATTAGTGATAAAATTAGCAATTGTTTAAGTCTTTAAAGTGATATAAAAAATAATTATAATCAGTTTTTTATTTTATTCATTTAAATTTTTTTTAAACTAGATATATCATTTTGAAATTTGTACTATTACTTTGCAGTTTTTGGAGCTGGATGCTCCCCCCCCCCCTTCTTTAAATTTGACGGCTCTGGGACAGTGCACGGGAGCCCATGCCATAATCTAGCCCTGCATATTTCAGCAAAAAAAAAAAAAAAAGTAGATGCTAAATAAAAGTAGTCATTATTGCGATTTTTTGCGACGAATATAATAATATATTATTCATTATAGATTTGTGTGCAAAGAGGAATTCCCAAAACAATTCGGGTGCAAAATATTCTATTTAAAGTATATTAAAATATCTTTCTAATTCACATACATATAATTAAATGGGTAAGGGTATGATTAATAGAAACGATTGGTTTAGGACACTCAAAAATATTCAGATACATTGAGGGTTAAATGGCTAAATCTCTTTCATTCATTCATGTATTGTAAAACAGCAACTTTTTTTTTTTTTTTTTTTTTTTTTTTTTTAACTGTACTTAATTTGTAGTATACTAATAGTAGGTAGAAATTTTTAAGACAGAGCTAGACAACAGTAATCTAGGTTATACTTTCTCTTTATTTGAAAAACTTGCAAAAATAAATTTTGAGAAATTTCTTTCTTCCTAATTAAAAATAAAATATATTTTAAAGTGCTATCCAGAAGGTAAAAATAAACTGAAGGTTAAAATAGGAGTAGACGTTGAAAAGTGTTTTACAATCCATGCCGCTAGCATGATTTTTCTTTCTTGTCAACTCACCTGATGTGTATGTAAAAGATGAGCGAGATAAGAGCTACGAGTAAGACTGCTATTGTGACTCCACCAGCGATGCTCGCCCTTTCGATCATGACTCTCTCTCTGCTGGCTGCAAAGAGAAAAAGAAAAAAGAACGTAAATACAAAACACACACACAACACAAAAAGGTATTATTCCATTATAGTTACACCATGCCAAAACGTTCGCTAAAGCACCTTTCATTCCAATCCTGACTACAAAAATTTGTTTTTATTTAAAATCGTGCAAAAGCATTCGAGATTGGTTATTTATTGCACATGAATCATTTTTTTTTAGATTTAATAGTAAACTTTAGAATTGTTGTTTTGGCGATAATGATGTTGGTATAACGGAGTAGTACCTTACCTAAAAAACTTTGCAAGTAAACATTATAAGTTGCAAGAACACGCAATAATTGCTTCAAAATGAAAAAAAAAAAAAAAAAAAAAATTGGACACGCCCCTTTGCAAAAAAGAAATAAGCAGAAATGAAGATGGATTGCTGAAAATAATTTTATTAAGGATAAATTATTTCTTTAAAAATACTGGTGGGAATTGAAATTTAATTTTTAGCTCTATAAAAGTATTGGTAGGACATACTGGCTGGTATTTGAATTAAATTTAAATTTAAGCGTTGAAAAGAAATATATAGGGTAGGTGCTCCAGTGATTGGCATGCTCCAGTAATTGACATCTATCCCGAAATAATTAATAAATAAGAAAAATCATAAAATCATATATTTAACATATAGGAATTTTAACATTTTATGCCAAACACTGCAGCATAGGGTGCTAATAACTGGTAAAATGAACAACTAGCAATGTCAAACACTGGAACATAGGGGGCCAATTACTGATAAAATGAAAAACTGGCAGTGTCAATTGCTGGAACATTGAGTGGGTTTCAAATAAAAATTCATTAAAAAAAAAAAATCAAATGTATATATTTTAACATATAATGTGGTTCTGAATGTCTTTCATACCATATGTACTAATTTAAGATTTCTAAAAATATTTTCGGATGGCTAGAACATTAAAAACATGATTGTTCTAAAAGTGTCAATCACTGGTGCACTTACCCTATATATAAATTATCAATACATAATTACTTTTTATTTAAGTCAAGTTTCACCAGTATTTTTATAGAGCTATTACAAGAAAGGATTTTTTTTTTTGTTTTTAATATTATGTGACTGGTAATCAAACAAAAGTTTTAAAACACATCAATTATTCTTACTTTGTTTTAGTTATAAAATTCAAGTCGTACCAGTATTTTTAAAAATTCCTTTTCTTTTATCTTGCTATTAATATGTTGCTACAATCACGCTACACTTGTGCCGATTTTTTTTAAATCCTGGTTAAGTATCTTGATTAATTATTTTAGCTTGCATGCTTTTTTTGCAATGTATGGAGTTTTTTTTTTCTTTATTATTATTATTATTATTAGTATTCATTGTCATTTAACACAAGCATTTACGTGTTTTTTTTTTTTTACTTAAATAGCTTTACGGAAGATAGAAAATGAGGAATTTTAATAACTTTAGAATGCGCAAACAATACATATAATTTGTTGTTCTACAAACCACAGTATACTTTGACTATTTCTTTTATCATTCCGTCGAAAAAGTAAAGTAGCTCGTGAAAATTTCGTTACGATATTTCCATAAAAATAGAAGAGATTGGTCAAAATCTACGTTTGGAAAAAGATTGATTCCCCCCCCCCCCTTTCTTTCCTTTTCTTAATATATCTGTTTGATCGTGTTTGGCCTCTCGTTGTTGGGTGATTAATTTAGGATATTTTATGAATAAAATAGGTAAAAGTTATATACAGTAGGTGTTCAAATTATTAGATTTTTTTTCCACATTTTTTTGATTATCTAAAAAAATACTAGACGAAATGGCCTGAAATTTCATACATGCAAAGAACATTTAAAAACTCATATTTTCCACTATCTATTTAGTCCTGAGTACAATTAGGGGACCAACCACAAATTGAAGAAGAGCGAAAATACTTTGGATCATCCTGTATCACAAAATGCTACAAATGACTTGTAACTTTAATACACTGCTGCACATACAATGTACAATATTTGTATGTTTTGGTTCGGCAATTACGCAATTATTTAGGCAGATATGATTTTTCTTTTTCAAAAATTACTAATTTTTATGATAAGATTTTTACTTATAACTAGAACGGATTCCAACAAAATTTTACAAAACTTGCTAAAAAATTGACAAAACATTAGAGAAACATTATTCTGAAATATAAAATTCATGCGTGTAACATTCTTTGAGATATGAGCATTTTTAGTAAATATTATTTTATTGCGCATGCGCGAAAGATAGAAAATTTTTTATTGCACAGGTTGAAAGCTAAATATACTAAGCAACTTTTGTCAAAAGTTCATTTGAATAGAGTAAAAATTAAGCAAATTGTCGGGAAAAGAACGAGATAGATTTTAGGTATTTTCCAGAGTTGAAATTTCATAAGGGGTTTTTCACATGCTGCGTTTTTAATTTGAAGATCCAATTATTTCAACCCCATTGCAAAAGTTTTTTTTTTTTTTTTTTTTTTTGCGAAAAATCCCTTATACACTTGTAACATATTTTTATTTGCTTTCTAAGATTTGTGAGTTCAAAACGGATTTTTTTACAAAAAAGAACTTTTGTAAAGTGGTTGAAATAATTGGATCTTCAAATTAAATACACAGTACGTGTAAAACCTAAAATCTAGCTCGTTCATTTGCCGAAAATTTGCTTAATTTTTACTCTATTCAAATGAACTTTTGACAAAAGTTGTTCAATATATTTAGCTTTCAATCTATGCAATAAAATTTTTTATCTTTCGCGCATGCGCAGTATAATATTTACATTTCAACGAATATTGCACATATGAATTTTATGTTTCAGAATAATGTTTCTCTCATGTTTTGTCAATTTTTCAGCAAGTTTTGCAAAACTTTATGGAAATCCGTTCTAATTATATAAAAATTTATAATTATTAAAAAAAAAAAAAAAATATTATTATTATTATTATTATTATTATGTTTGCCTAAATAATTGCGCAATTGTCGAATCAAAACATACAAATATTGCACATAGTATGTGCAACAATGTATTAAAGTTAAAAATCATTTGTAGCATTTTGTGATATTGGGTGACCCAAAGTATTTTCGCTTTTCTTCAATTTGTGGCTGATCGCCTAAATGCACTCTGGACTAAATAGATAGTGGAAAATATGAGATTTTAAATGTTCTTTGCATGTATGAAATTTCAGGCCATTTCGTCTTTTATTTTTTTAGATAATCGAAAAAATGTCAAAAATAAATAAATAAATAAATAAATAAAAATAAATAAATAATGAATAATAATAATTTGAACACTGTATATACATCTATTTCTTTATAATAGTTATAGCCAACGAGATTCCACCCCCCCCCCCCTAATGTATGGGCAGCAAGGGGGTTGGGGGTTCTAAAAATGTTTATAACGTATATCTTTCAAAAGAACTCATCAGTGCTTTTAAAAGGAGTGGTTAAACCATAGATTTGAATAATTTGAAACAAAGTCATCGATTTTTTTTTCCATAAAAAAAAGGGAGGCATTTCGGAGATATTTTTTGTAAAACATTAAAGTGATTTTCTAGGGACAATGTGTTATACTTCGTCTGCATTCATGACGGGAAATCATTCTGATAAATACTAATTTTAATAAATAATATGTACTGTTGAATTTGTATAGGTTGGGTTATTGGGTTGGAGGGGGGGGGGGGGGGTTAAGGCTGATTGACTGCACTAGGGTCCTGGGCCTGAGGGGGGGAACCCTTAGAAAGACCCCCTGCATGTGGGGGGTGGGAGGTTCTAAGGGTTCCTAGCTTATATTTACGCAAGTTTCGGAGAAAACCACGGAAAACTCAGAACGGCTAGGTCGACGAGGGTGACCTAGGATCGAACCTGGCACTTCACGTCTAGCAACTTTGAGTGCAGAACCCCTCGGCCGCTGGTGGGAGAATTTGTATAGGAAAATATAGAAGAAAGTATTGTGGTGGCCACAATATACCAATTGTGTTTATGATTTCGTTTCTAATGATTTAGAATAGGATTGATTCTTTTTTTTTTTTTTTTTTTTTTTTTTTCATATTTTAATGATTGATTAAAATGGCGTTTTTAGAAGCAAATTTCGTTTTGACTTTTAAATGTCTGTAAAATTTACATTGTAAATGTATTTTTTAAATTATATGTGTTGTATCGTACCTATTTTATTCATAGCTGCCAACGTAATCTGGAGTATTGTTAGTTTTCGGCCCTTTTTCTCCACCACTTAATTTTTAGAGTAATTCTCTGCAAATGTATTTATGATGAAATAAGAAAAAAGTACTCTAACAACACTCTGGATAATTAATTAGGATGTCGTCAGCTAGGTTTAAATGTTTATTTACACGAAAACTAAAAAGAGTTCAGACTATAAAAGCTTGTAAAATATTTTTAACCAAATTTTACTAGAACCTTATCTAGATTAAAAATTATATCTGTGAAATGTTTTTTCTGTTCCTGTACTATAATCTATATTAATCAATCAATTGAAACACAAAATGAACTTTACTTTAAAAAAAAAACATGCGGAGACGATGAGGATAATTATTATCGTATACGATCGGCTAACATTTTTTTCATATCGCATCGTTCGAAAAACTGCGAGAAGATGAATTGACAAAAATTGTTAAAGTTATTACAGTTTTTAAAACTAAATGAGGAAATACGCGTAATATCGACTCCACATGCTTTCCATATGAGGATGGGCCTGAAAGAAAAACATAATAGGTTAGACCCACGTTCCGAGAACATACGGAATATATGCAGTAACAAAAATGCTATTATCACCAGGGCTGGTTAGAAAAACACAACGTCAGCAATACACAGAGACTCGTTTCTATAAATAAGGCTGGCGAGACTGCATTTATTTGAGCAGTAGCATTTCCAATTAGCATATAAAATTTATTATTTACTTCAATTTAATATTAGCTTTAATTATTTTTATTATAACTACACCTCCCCCCCCCCCAAAAAAAAAAAAAAAAAAAAAAAAAAAAAAAAAAAAAAACTTGTGAGCCTTGCTTGAGTGTTCAATGAAGACGTTTTAAGAACTGTTTATAAATTTTTGTAGTGAGTGTTCCATGCATCGCGACCAGCCATGATCTTTCCGTATGCTCTGAAACAGATGTGGGTATATGTGACGAAGAGTGATGGATGCTCTGTCTATTAACAGCGTTCAATACGGCTTAAAATTAAAGGAGCTATTTTTCGAATATTAAACTTTTTAAGTTCAATGTTAATTTTAATAAATGAAGACATAATGTTAAGATATGATGATGATGATGGTGATATAAGTAACAATGTTAAGTTTTTCCTCTGTTAAGCTTAATCAATAGTGTTTGCCTGTGTCAGAGTAAGAAAGTCGGTTATAGATTCGGTCGATTGTTACAAAAATTTACTGAAAAACGTGCCGATATAATAGTAATAAAATCATATTTACTAACATTTACAATTTCTAAGTAAGGTTTATTAAAAAAAAAAAAAAAAAAAAAAAAAAAACCTTTGGTAGGGTAGGTGCTTCAGTAATTGACATCTGTCCCGAAATAATTAATAAATAAGAAAAATAATAAAATCATACATCTGACATATAAGAATTTTAACATTTTATGTTAAACACTGGAGCATAGGGTGCTAATAACTGGTAAAATGAATAACTAGCAGTGTCAAACACTGGAACATAGGGTGACAATTACTAATAAAATGAAAAACTGGCAGTGTCAATAACTGGAACATTCAATGGGTGTCAAATAAAAATTCATAAAAAAAATAATTGTTACCAAATGTATATTTTTTAACATATATGTGGTTCTGAATGTCTTTCATTCCATATGTATTAACTTAAGATTTCTAAAAATATTTCCTGATGACTAGAACATTAAAAACATCAGTGATGGCTCTAAATGTGTCAATCACTGGTGCACTTACCCTATTAATTTTACGAGATTTAATATCATTAAGTTTACTATTATAAAGTACTGGTATAAATTCTCTCGAGAAAATCGGGCGAAGTGACAGTTATATTAAGTTAAAATAAATAAATAAGAAATAAGAAGAAGAAAAAAGAAAGAAAAAACATAGAAAATAGGTTCTACAGTTGTTTTTAATAGTATAAAAATCACGATTGGAAGTTCTGAAAATTAAAAAATTAGTTATGGGGTTCCCTCCCGCCCCCTTTTTTAAAGCATATTAAAAGATGCCCGTGATCCACTTTATCGGTTCTCATGTCACGCAGAATAAGCTGTGACATGGGCTTGGCCTTGTGGATGAACACAGCCCCGAATCACGTACGATACATTGAAAAATCGGCCATGGAGAAGTTGGACTCCCTCTATCTTTATTTGTAGTCCATTGTCGACTTTAAATCGGCAATTATTTGACCCAATTATTGGCAATCAGAAGATTTTCATTTCCTTAACGATAATTACCCATAGCGTAGAAATAGTGCCGCGTACGTAAAAACTATTCCAACCAACCAATGCGAATGACACCTTGAGAAGGGAGGAGTATGGAGTTAAAAATTTGCATATCGGAATCTATGCATGCGTCGTTTTCTTTTAAAATATCAAACATCTTTCTGTAAGTGATGGCACATAGTTATCTTTTAATTAATTTTTGAAACAATCCCGTCAGGGAAATTTCGTCAGCGCGAAAATTTTATTATCGTTCAAAACTTTTATATCTATTATGAGAGGGCGGAGGGGTATTTTTCGATTGTTTCATAATCCAATAATAATCTTTCTTTTATTAAGGAATTTCCTCAATGCTGAGGTTTCCTTTAAATCAAAAACAGCCTTTAGTTTTTGTCTCCATCCTTCTCTGTCCTGAGCATCTTCCTCATCCATTCCATTCTGTCATGTCCCTCATAAGCTTGTCTTTCCATCTTTTTCGCCGTCTTCCCCTCCTATCTTTCCCTTCAGGTTTCCAGTTTAGTACAAGCTGTGGTATTCCATTCACATTTATCCGTTGTACATGTCCTTACCATTGAAGTCTCTTCTTGTTTATTTTTGTTATGATATTCGTCTTAGTCAATAGCCATCCTTTCTCTTATTTCAATATTGGTCTTTTTTTCGTGTCTTGAAGTTCTGGCCGATCGTCGCCAGAAGTCCATTTCTGCAGATAGCAGTTTTTTTTCGCTTGCAGACTTGATTGTCCATGTTTCTGTTCCATACAGGAGAGCACTTTCTATCAGGGTGTTGAAGATCCAATAAGAATACTATACATAATTCCATGAATGGGACAGATGGAAGCCAACTGACATACGACAGGGTGGTGTGCGCTCCGTGTGGGAAGGAGATTTCATAGCCTGTATTCACGCAAGTTTTGCAGAAAACCATGAAAAACTTCAATTAGCTAGGCCGAAAAGTGCCTCCTGGGTTCGAACACAGCATCTTCCACTATAAGCCATGAAAAGCAATCGACAATACTAAAAGAAAATAAATATTTTTCAAAATAAACTTTTTTTAAAAAAACTGTATTAACGCGCAGTGTACTGAACAATATCAATGAATGATACGATATGATTCGTTTTGCTTTAAGCTGGAGCTGCTATATTATTCTTAATGTTCTAAAAAACAATGCTATGACTTTATTTTTTCTTTTTTCCCGCAGTCTTGTCAAATGGTTACAAGTATTCACTAAACGAAACTGAATTACACGACCAAATGTTATTTTTGAATAGTGTATATTGCACACTTACGTAACACGAGATAATTCCGGATCTGGTCCTAAAATATATCCAAGAGATGTCGTGTGAGGTTGTCGTTCTCCTAAAGATGAAATTTAGTGAATTATCGAGAATAGGCTTTTGGCTATTGAGTTCAATAAAATTATATTGATCATTTAATAGGATACATTAAAGTTTTCCGATCATTAAAAAAAAAAAAAAAAAAAGTTTACAAATCAGAAGCTACATTAGCTATGAAAAGGGAATTTTTATAAATACTTTTAAACTTCTGCAAATAACACTGCTTTGCGTGAAAATCAGCCCCCAACACTATTTTTGCAAATTCTTATGTAAAATGCCATCCTGAATTCGAATATGGCGCCCATTTTCCCCTATACCCAACCGTTTTTTAGGGACGCCCCCCCCCCTACTTTTATCAATTTTCTGTAATTTTCTGGCTATAAATTTGATTTGTAGGGGAAGAAAGGATTATTTTAACTGTTAAATATCTTCCGAGGGGCTACAGAGTTGGAAAACATGAACATTTGCAGGAAGGGGGAAATCTAGGAGCGGGGGGGGATTTGCCACTGAAATTACATTTATTATGCTTTATTAATCAATTAATATTGCTATTTATTATACATTACATTTTTGCTGTTTTTAAGTGTTAAAATAATACTTTTCCATTCTCCAAATCGAATTCCTGGCCATAAAAATTACCGAACAGTGATAAAAGTTTCAAAAGGGGGTGGCATCCCGAGAAAACGGTGGGTGATTGGGCAAAATGGAGGGTCATATTGGGATTCAGAAGGTCATCTTACGTAAGAATCAGCAAGAATGGTATCAGGGCTCGAAAAAAATTTCTTTTTGCAGAGCAATGTAATTAGGTGTTTTAAGTCTTAGCATATGTTTTTATGAATAGTATTTTATAAACATCCCTCATACCTGAATCGTATTTGATAATAACTAGAATTCTACATTGGGAACACTAGATTTGTTTTTGGGACTAGACCTTTTGCGCGAATGGCAATGTGTGTATGTACCAATTTAAGCGGCTGGTATTGGTTGATACAGACAGAAATAAACAAAAATTTCGAGCACAGCGATTGACGGAGAGACTTTTATAGGTCCACAATGGCACGCTGTGTATAAAGCCCATTTTTTTTTTTTTTTTTTTTGCAGAAAATTCGTAAATGAAATATAATGTATTTATACAGTTTTGAAATCTAATATATTATTATTTATTTGCTATCAAACCTGTGCGAAAATTTCGCAATTAAATTCACATTTGACAACCCAGTTTTCATACTTCCCTAGTCAGGACAGCTATAGTATAGGACCCCTATGGCAACTTGTAAATTTTTGCCGCCATGTTGGTGGTGCCTTTTAATTTATTTATTTTAATTTATTTATTTATTCATTTTATAATTATTTGATTTAAAAAAAAAAAAAAAAAAACTTAATACCTATTTTGATAATACTTTTTTCTATTGCGTTTTTTAATCAATTTATGACAAAAGTTCATATTTGGTTTATATCTTTAAAGAATTGCTAGGTTTAAAAAGATTGTAAAGATTGTAAAGATGCAATTCTTAAAAATAGATTTTTCCATATAATGATCTCATATTTTTTTTTTTATCAGATTACTGAACTAAATCCGCGTACTTAAACATTGTTTAAGTATTATTTTTTATCCTCGCTTACAAATATTGCAATCGATTTTTAACTAACTTCCCCACTAGCTAGACATTTGAAACTTTTAGAATAGCTCAGAACACGATGACAACGCAATACCTCGAAGACCGATTTTCGAATTTCCGATTAATTTTCTTTTAACTAATTAAAACAGGAAAATAACAACCTCCTAATAGCTTTAAAATTATCCATTTAAATAATAGCTATAATTTAATTAAACGTGAACATAAAAAAATTATAAAAAGTTAAATTATGCATCGCACAAAAATTGACGTCATTATCACTTTAAAAATTTTATACATATTGATAAAGTGCTTATATAGTTGTATAGCTATGATTCAACAGAAAATTTAAAAACATGGTATATAAAAAGTTTTTTTTTTTTTTTTTTTTTTAATCTTATAATTTTAATAGTATCCTTAACGTCCGGTAAAAACATCTAATTTACTCGGAATCGCTTTTCTAATTTCCGTTTCGTTTTCTGTTTGGTAGGGCTTCCAATGCCCTGATATCTTTACTTAAATAGTTTTGATAGAATGTGAAAACAATATATATAGACATTTATTTTCTCTTTTTACTTTCTTCTATATTCAATAGAAGAAATTATTGGATTCGTAAAATTTTCGACCTCAGGTGTTTGATGGATTTGCATGTTTTGAGAGCTGTAGAACACGATTTGACCATTTTTAGAAAATGTCTGTCTGTGTGTGTGTGAGAGAGACAAAATTTTGTGCCAACTGTATCTGGGGGACTACTGCACAGAATTTCATACAAGTTGGTACGTAGTTACACATTGACATAAATTAGTGCCTATTAACTTTTGGTAATAATTGTCCAACAGCTTGCGTTTTTATCCCACTTTTTTATAAATTTTTAACATGGGGGTATAGGACAAAATTTTGTATAAATGTGCATAAAGAGAATTATTTTTAATAGAGACAGTCAACTGGGAAGAAAAATTGTATATGTAGGAGCCTCGCTTCCCTCGAGGGGAGTAAATTTTCATGATGGGTATCTATCAAAAGAGCTCGCCGATACCTTTAAAACGAATGGTTGAACCATCGATCTGCGATAATTTAAAATAAAGTTATCGTTTTTTTTTTTTTTTTCATTTTTAATATATAATACTACTTCTCTAATATGGAAATCGTCTGCATTATCATGGAAGATAACATTTTTAAATAATAATTTTAATAAATTATTTTTACTGAGTGAATTTGTATAAGAAAATATAGAAGAAAGTAATGTGATGGCCACAACATACTAATTTAAACTTGTATCGGAAACTTTGTATTAACAATACGATTCAATAGCTTTGTATCATGCATTTTGTTCACATGTAATCAAAAAGTAATTAAAATAAAATTTGTAGCCTTATAAAGAATTTTTTTCCTCTAAGGAATATAAATATCTTAAGCATTTACTATTTTATGATGGTAAAAATATATCACTAATAACAGATATGATTATTGGAATATATAATTTATTTTCACGAATAATAGTTCACATATATTCACTCTTAGTCACACACTGTGCTAAATTGATTCAAAATGAACTACATTTAAAAAATAACGCGAAAAATAAACAACTCATGAGGAAGCTGGTAACCAGTTTTACAATGAAATGGGGGGAAATTTAATTCAGAAAAAGAAAAAGAAAAATCCTTTTGCATTATGGATAATAAAAATAACTTTTGTTTAAAATACAGGGCATTCGAAAATCTTAACCTCAACTTTAATATCTTTAATTTAATATTTAATATTGATCTTACACATTTTAAATTCTAAAGTTGCTTAAAAAGAAGTAGAGTTTAATAAAATATCATATCTTTTTAGGGGACTAAATTTCAAAAATTACAAAATTTTTACATGGCTCCCCCCCCCCCCTCACTCAAAAAAAAAAAAAAAAAAAAAAAAAAAAAAGGTAGGTGGGGGTTTCGTTGCGCAAAATGAGCTGTGTACACTGAGTAATGAACAAAATTTAAGAATCGTGTTATAAAAAGTTCCATTAATACGGCAAGACAAGAAAAAAAAAAAAAAGTTTCTCTAATGAAGGGGAATAAATAATAATAATAAAAATAATAAAAACACGGAAGAGGAGAAGGAAAAAAATCATAATGTAAATGATTAAATACATTTCATTTTAATTTGCAGTTAATTTTTTACCAACTTTATTTAAACATATCTCTAAGACATTTTGAGATACAAAGTTGGAAGTTTTGGTACATTAAAACTGATTTAGAAAATAACTTATCTCTTAGAAAATAATTTTTATGAGATCATTCAATTTTCAACGAACTTTCGTTAATTATTTTTATAAAAAATATTTTAAAAGATATTAAAATGATAGTATATACATTTAAAAAAAAAAAAAAAAAAAAAAAAAAGCCACAGATTCCTCTTAATGGTTATTTATTTTTCGTGGGATACAGAACAAAAGATACAAAATATGTGAATAAAGGTCTTTATACTTGTTTTTTTACCGACCCAACCAACCATTTGAGAGAGAGAACATCAAATGGTGCGTACTTACGGAGATAGGAACCGTCCAAATCTTTGAACTCACAACGCTGACCCATATAGCCATCCGCGCATCTGGAATGAGAGAAACAAACAAAAATTAATACATGCAAAAAAATACGAATGTGCTTTTAACACTAATAGCTACATACAATGTAACAAAAATATATATAACGTATTTTAATTTAGTGCTAGGAGTCTACAGCCATAGCCCCCTAAACTAGATGCCTGTCGCGTGGCTCGGAAACTTGGTAACAACTGAAGCTGTAGACAGCGCCCCCTGGTACAGATTGCGCGACTTTTTTTATTCAATAGCCACCAAATTTTTTTTTAAAGGGGTGCAGAATATGTCCGAACGCGCGAACGATGTTCGGGGGAAATTCTGACTGTCTGGAGAAATTTTGAATATTTATTATCTTAGAATAAAATAAAAATAAAAACGGAAGTAAGAAAAAATTTTCTGAAAAAAAAAAAAAAAAAAAAAAAAACCTTTCAGATAATAGGTTGATGCGTTATTTTGGGGGAAATTTATAACGTGTTCTGGGGAAATTTCAGTGGTCTGAACATTTTCTGCACCCCTGCGTGCTCTATACATAAAAAGCGAATAGAATCGAAGAAAAGTCGATTATATATATCAGATACCACTTCTTAAAATTATTGGTGACAGTTGAATAATAAAGTCACGCAATCTGTACCAGGTGGCGCTGTCTACCGCTTCAACTGTTGCCAAGTTTTGAAGCCACGCGACAGGCATCTAGTTTAGGAGGCTATGCTACAACTTTTCACATTGCGACCAACGCTTTTAGGCTGGCTGTTGGAAGAAGAGTATCCAAATATTTCATCAAGGTACTGAAAAAAATTTGCTTTTTGTAATATTTATTTCGGCGTTTGAAGAGCGGGTTATTGTTGAAAACTAATTTTCCTAGTACTAGGGATAATTAACTGTCAGATGGATTTTTATGCAGAGAAAGCACACTCTTTAATATATAATTTTTTATGAAATAGTCAAAGTTGTTTATAATGTTTTCCTTCTTGATTGGGTCAAAAATGGTTGCTTCAAAATGGTAACAACGTCGTTACCACAGGCTGGCTGAAACAAGCCTCTGACGCTAAAAGTATTTAATTTAATATGTACTCAGATTTTAATGTTTCTGTTTCCAAATGGAAAAGTTATTAATTATTAAAACTTAAATATTGGAGGTATTGGTGATGTGGATTCAATACCAATTCTTAATACCGGGGATATAGGCATATGTGGGATGCCATCTGTAGGGCGGTAGGGGAAGGGGGCAGGTCTTAGCCGACATTAACGCTACTATAGAAGAAAATCACGACAAACTCCGAACAGCTAGGTCGAGGAGCACAACTTAGTTTCGAACTCAGTTCCTATCATCAACCAGCTTTGAGATTAGAACCTGAAAGTTCTGAGAGCTACGGGTGAGACTGATTTTTTTTCTTTTCTTTTGAGGTGTAAGGCATAATAATATTTCATTTAGAATCTTTGCGCTTAAAAAAAATCCTGATCTGTTTTTATTTTATTTATTTATTTATTTTTATTTTGTCAAATGACGTGAAAACATAGAAAAATTATTTGATACGGTCTATTAAATTGGAGACGATGTAAAATTCTAGGTGTAAATTAATCGAAAACCGGAAATCAAAAGTTTTTCCAATTCTTATACTTTCTTCTTATATATGCAGAAGATATAGTAATAAATCCATTTAAAAAAAAAAAAAAAAAAAAAAGTAGTTAATTTCAGTTAATTGGAATTAGAGAGCTGATATAAATCACAAAAAAAAAAAAAAGAAGAAGAAGAAGAAGAGAGGGAGAAATTAGATCTTAAATAAATTAGGGAAAAAAAAAAAAGAACTGTCACAAATCAAATCTTTTTTTTAATTTACGTATATTTTCAACAGTATAAACTTTCGATCTAACACTCATTCAAATTTCTACCCCTGTAATGGTTGTTTTCTCTTAGAATAAAAAATTTGTAGTCGAGAGTATAGTGAAAGTGATACTACATCTATGCAAATTACTGTGTCTATGGTTTTATTTGAGTTTTAAGAATTGCCAGATTTAACAACTTTCTACTTTAGGTATTTTTTAATGTAAAGGAATATTATGTATATAAAATAAAAAATAAAAAATTATAAAAAATAAAAGTATTTTTAAATACCTTCTTGACATCGTAAGAAAATAATTTTTGTATTCTGCAAATCTGGCTGATCATATCTTTCTAATGATACCATTTTTAATCCTCTACTCCCATAATTAATATGTTTAAAGCGTACCACAAATTTCATGTTTGCCTATTAATATATAAATTATCTTTTATAAACAACAATCATAAAATTAATACTCTGAAGTAATTAGAATTAAAAAAAAAAAAAAAGTGTTGCACAATTATTAAAGTAGAAGAATTTTTAATGTTGTTTCACGATCCATAAGATAACTACTTAATTTAAAATTTATGTATTAAGATAATATAAAACTTATGTTAAAATATTTCCAAAACTGCATTCTATAGAAGCATACCTGCCAAGTTTTTTAATTTATTCCGGAATGTTTTTAGTCCCGCCACTTTTTCACACCGTAAAAATTTTAGAGTAATATTCTTAATATTTAATCATAATTATATATTAAAGAAAATTTTTCTACAAAGATTACGGTGTGAAAAAGGGGCGGGGCTAAGAACATTCTGCAATAAATTAAAAAACTTGGCAGCTATGTAGAAGGAATAAACTATACAGAAATCCGTTAGGATAAAGTATTTTAGAATATTGTGAAACTTTGAGAATTGTATGAAATTTTCAATTAATTTATCATTAAAAATAATATTTAATAATATTAAATATATTCTTTCATTCTATAGAATGGGAATGTAGTTTCAGAGAAGTTATATGTTAGTACGTACATTCTAAATTAAATTATCTTACGGTTCGTGGGGGGGAAAAAATCCTACCCCCTTTTTATACAATTAATTCAAAGTAGTAATTTTTTGTATCATTCCAAAAACTAAAACAAGCATTAAACATCCTACAATTTTTTGTCTAATTTTAATAAGAACTTAACGATCAATTAATTGTAAGATTCGTTTTCATTTATAGTAAAACATTTTAAGAAGGTAAAGTACCCCTTAAGTTACCAGGAAAGGCGTGAACTTTCCATCGAATACTAAGTTTTGCTCCTCGGAATTCACATACAGGAGTGTCATCCCAGAATCGACCCCTCAAATATATATACATATAAATGCATTTGTGTTACGTAATACCATTCGGAAATGCCTTTTTTCTCCTACATCCCGTCTTTCGTTTCCTTACGATTCCGTGCGACATGTCAAGAGTTATGTCGTTGTGTTATGGTGGCTGTCATGGCAACCGATTTATTATGGACCAGACAAAACTGAATTTTTATGAAAATGCGAGACATTCGTTATACAAAAAATCGGACATAATGGACGTGAATGCCAAGCGATTTCCTGCTACCGGGAATACTTTTTTTTTCGTAATGTATTCTTTTTTACAGTCATGTGAAATGTAGACATTGAATAATAATTTTCACCGGAGGAAATAGTTATAAAATAGTTAATGCAAAAATGTTCATTATTACTATTAGTGACGGTATAGTTAAGAATTCATACTCGATGGATATCCCCCTATAATGCCAATCTGTGATTTTACGCCCCAAACATACATTATAAGAATAAATATAAATTTCCACGCGCAAAAATATTAAAATATGTATGTATAAATTATTATTATTATTATTATTACCTTAAAAGGAAGATAAAAGAGCTATACGTTTCCAATAAAAATAATCATGTTGCGAAAGAACTCGCTATTTTATATTTAATAAATTTAATGAACAGTGAAAGTGAAATTTTGGGTAGTGTTTAACATATACATTCTCATTAAATTAATGTGATTTTTTTTTTTTTTTTTTTTTTTTTTTTTGCTCCCCAATAATTTTGGGTGAAATCTATACAGAAATAACTGTAAGAGAGAGATTTACTCTTTTTCTGGAATTTTGAACACTGTTTGTTGAAGAATTCGTCAAAACCAATCCATTCGCATTAATTTATACTAACCAAAGAAAATGTCTGTTTTCAATTTAGAAAATGTCTGTTTTCAATTTAGAAAATTTTTATGTTTTATGCGATTTTTTGCGTTTCTATATGAAAATAAATACCTTATATTAGCTTTTAAAGCATATTAAACTAATGCTACAAAAGTTTACGCGTTCAACTTTTTATATATATATATGTCCTGTTCCCTAAATAAAGTTTCTCTCTCTCTCTCTCTCTCTCTCTCTTTTTGTTTTGCTTTGTTTTGTTCATTTTGTTATGGTCAGTTCAAATAGAAAACTTTTCATTAAAAAACTCTTTTTTTTTTTTTTTATTTATGTTTGTTTCTATATGTTTTGTGTTTTCATTGGAATTAATTTAAAATGAGTATTCTATTTTTCAAATCTAAATTTAAAAAATACTGGTCAAATTGGCTTTTGTGGGTTGTTGTGGAAAGTTCTGTTTATTTTTCGTTCTCATACTTATTGTTATCATAATATATATATATATATATATATATATATATATATATATATATATATATATATATATATATATATATATATATATATATCATATATTGACACAAAAAGAAATATATTTACTTACACGAGAATAATAAAAATTGATCAAAAATTAAATTTTCTCATGCGCTTGACAAAATTCACATAAATAAATTTTATACATACTAATAAAATTTCATATCGGAAAAAAAAAAAAAAGAAAAGAAAGAAAGAAAGTGTACTTATAACGGTAGAATATATGATTAATTCAAACTAATGCTAAAACAAATAAATATTTAAAATGGAAATATATATAACCGCAAAAACATTAGTTGTCTCATACGGTTGATATAGCGCATATACTACACCCCGCGACAAAAAGATAGGTACAAAGGGTTTCTTCTTTGATTTTTCATAAAATAACATTAAATTGTGCTTATCATTTATTATTATCATAAAATAACACTATTCCCGGATTAATTTTTGTTTTAAGACTCATTTAGAAAAGTTTTAAGACTAAAATTTTCTTATTTAAGACTACACTCAGCGACAAAAAGATAGGAACAAAGGTTTTTTTTTTTAAATATTTTATAAAATAACATTATCTGAATTGTGCTGATCATTTATTATCATATCAAAATAATCATATTAAAAAAAAAAATAAATAAATAAATAAATAAATAAAAAACTCTTCGTTCCTATCTTTTTGTCGCGGTGTGTAGCCTTAAATTAGAAATTTTTTTAATCCTAAAACTTTTCTAAATTAGTCCGGGAATAGTGTTATTTCATGATAATAATAAATGATAAGCACAATTTAGACAATGTTATTTTATGAAAAAGCAAAGAAAAAAAAAACCCTTTGTGCCTATCTTTTTGTCGCGGGGTGCATATAGTAATACTAAATTTTTGTTCATAAAATTGTTGTCATCTTATGGTCGACTGGATAGATCAAATAAAATATAAGAAATGACGTGAAAACAAACACCACGCATAGTTCGTATAATGTTCATCATATGTAATCGCGATTTAAATAGGAAAGTGTTACCTCGATTTTTCCCGATACTGTACGTTTTGAAACTGTCATCCGATAAACACCCAAATTGAAGTCCAAGGGCAAATAAAGCGTTGTCGCAGGCAAAAGGAAATTCGACCATAGATACTGACGGTGAAAAAGACGCTGCCGAAAGCAGCAGGGCCCTGAAGCAAGGTTTTGAGCGATTTGATATATATACAGTAGACTTTCGTATAACTCGGGGGGATACGTTCCGCGTAATAAGAGACATACATTGAGCAGACGATTTCATTCCGCAATGAGACCAAAAGCGTCTGGTGTTGGCATAGTAACGGAGCAATCTTTATCTGCAGTGAAAAAGTAAGTAACCTTGAGCAGGTTGAAAGTAGAAAAGATGTCACGTGCTTCCTTTATCTTACGCGTTATACGAGACTCTTTATCGTGTTGTATGAGTAATAGTCGCAGATTTTTCGTCGCGATATACGAAATCGCGTTTTGTGGGAGCGTGATGTACGAGATTCTACTGTATTATAAAGTCATACTAAAAATAGTGTTTTTTTCCCCTTAAATTAGTAACTAGTATGACAATAATACAATATTCACAAAATCTCCACAAGTTTTTGTCTTTTGTAATGAAAACGTCATACGCCGTTCCGACATTTCTCTGCTTCGGCATTCTTTTGGCTGTGAAACTTGTTTTACAGGGAGTACTTAGGGAGAAAGGGGAATAAAAGAGGAATATCCCGCATCTTCTAACTGCTCTACCGCCACACAGGGATATTTCGTCTGAGATATGTTTTTATTGGATTATATTCCTAGATCGGGTTGAGTTGACAGAAACTTTTTTTTCTTTTTCTTTAGCGGGTCGAGTTATTTTTTAACGAGCCCAGTTGGACCGAAAGCCAGTTTATTTTATTTTATCTATTTTATTTATTTTTAAGAATAATAAAATAGAACAAACATATCAGTGAAATTGACCCTTTCTTCCTTCCCGCATGTAATCCTGTGGGTTTGCTTCTTATTACAAGGATATCCAATTCAAAAAGGAAGTTTTTTAATTACAGTATTTTGAATTACACTCTTTGAAAACATCGCCTTTTATCTTAATAAGCAAATTTTTTGAAAAATAAATAAATCTAAATATTTTATTTTATTAAATAAACTTAGGATTCTAATTTTCAATTTCTAAAAAAAAAAAAAAAAAAAAAAAAACATATTTATTTATTAGGACAAGAGACATCTCAATCTACGGATTTTTACTGTACCAGTTTTATGGTAGTTGGACATTTATCGAAATCGAAAATTTATCGAAAATATAATTGAATAATTTGAAAGCGATGTTATAATTTGAAAAAAAAAAAAAAAAAAACCTAATAGTCCTATATACTAAATTAAATTCTGCTTTTGCCAGTTTTTTTTTTTTTTTTTTTTTTTTTTTTTTTTGTTTAAGAAAAGAAAAGAAAAGAAACGAAAATTAATAATAATCAGTGCGGAAACGGACAGTATCGGAAAAGTTTTTTTTTTTTTTTTTTTTTTTTTTTTGAAGGGGGGAAAGAAAGGGTCGAAATGTTTATATTTTATTTATTTATTTATTTTATTACTCACTAAGCTGAAAAGTGACATGTTCAAAGTGCGTAATAATAATAATAATAATAACTAAAAACTTTATTTCTGAAGGAGGTATCCTTAAAAACCAATGTAATGAAAATCCTATAGAATAACATGCGGAAAAGAGAAAAGGTGAATTTGACTGATGTGCATCCTTAAGTCTATCAGTAAGAGGCAAGAGATTATTCAAACCTTATGTCTGAGAGAGAAAAAAAAAATCTTCATTCTTATTCTTTGTATAATGCATTATTTTTAAATGCCTTTGTTAGTTTAAAAAAAAAAAATCGTTACGTCAGTCCTTGTTTTCTAAAAAATATTTTTGAAAGTTGTAAAAAAAAAAAAAAAAAAAAAAAACAGAAGAAGAAGAAGGAGAACGAGGTTGAAAATGGTAACTAAATCCCCATGTCCATAGCATGATGGGGAATTCAAAAATTATAAAATTTTTACTGTTTAACTACCTGATTAAAAAAAAAGAGAGAGAGTTAAATAAGTTCCTTTATGAACTTACATGATGATTACAATTAGCAACATGTAATATAAGCTGAAAAGCGTAAAAAAAAAAAAAAGAATAAAATAAAATAAATCCAGATTTTTTTTTCTCATTACTTTAACTTACGAAACCCAATATTTAATGTTTTTTATTGCCTGGACAGTTGGGCATTACAAATTTGGGTAAAGAATAATAAAATAATTCTCATTATGTGCATTTATATGAAATTTTGTCTTATAATGCCATATTAAAGTTTTTTGAAAAAAAAAAAAAACCCTTTTCGATACTGTCCGTTTTGATACTGATTACTATTAATTTTCTTTTCTTTTTCTTTCTAAGAAAAGAAAGAAACAGAAAAAAACGATTTTGATGAAATTCTGGCAAAAGCAGAATTTAGTTTAGTACGAAGGACTATTAGTTTTTTTTTTTTTTTTCAAATTATAACATCGCTTTCAAATTATTCAATTATATTTTCGATTTCGATAAATGCCCAACTATCGTAAAACTGGTATCGTAAAAATCCGTATATTGAGACTAATAACCCTCCGCCTCCCCCCCCCCCCCCCAAAAAAAAAAAAAAAAAAAAAAAAAAACTTAAAACAAGGATTGATTTAACGATTTTGAATTATCTGAATACAAAAACGAAAATTAAAAATAATTATGTAATGAATAATAATGGGGATTATTTTTCGTCAGGTTTACATGGGATTTGGGTGACCTTGACGCTCACTGAAAGGCAGCATTAAGTGTTTTTTTTTTTTTTTTTTCTAGCCAGACACGGGCTACGCTCCACTGGCCAAATTGAGTCCTATTTAAATAGCCTGACCCAAAAACTCTGGCTGCTATTAGATTTGACTACCAGAAAATTTTCATGTTTTGTAATTATTTTCGTCATTAAGCAAGGTGAAAATTTTCAATTAAAACACTAATAATAAAAATTCATATTCTTTAGCAGCTATGCCTAGTCAATCTAAAAACACATCCATGAATGTGACTTGGGAATAATTAAATCATAGTTAAGGTGAAAATAAACTTGAAAGGCTTAATGAATTTTATTCGTCTATAGAACAATAAGTCACTTTTTTACATAATAAGGGTTAAGAATGGAAAAAAAAAATACTTACTCGCAATTATAAAGTATGGAATCCCTTATTTTGACAGCGAAGCAGGTGGCTCCGTTAAGACAGTACCACTTGGCGTAGGCCTCCGGACAGGCGTACGTCTGGAAAGTGACGTTGGGGCGCATCGTCGCAGACGTGGGACGGGGCTTCGGGGTGGAGCGCGAAGAGCATGACTCTGAAAGAAAAAGAAATCCCATTTTAATGTTATTTATATAAATAAAAGTTGCATTTTTTTAAAATATTTTTTTCATGAACACATTTTTGTCTACCCATCCTCTGATATCCCGCCAAAAATAAAAATATCTCATTCTCTTTCTCTCTATTTTTTTTTTTTTTTTTAATTCTCAGCACATTTTTTTTTTTTTTAAATTATTATTACTATTCATGTAATATTTCTCTAACGTGGACCAGTTACGATTAAATTTTGTCGAAACGATACGATAATGATGTAATTAATAAAATACGTGAGGATAAAAAATAATAATTTATAAATGGACAATATTTAAGCACGAGGACTTAGCTTTGATATAATAAAAATAAAATAAACCGATGGCATTTGTATGATGACATTATTTTATGGAAAAATGTATTTTTTAAAGTTGCTTCTTTAGAATCTTTGCAAGCGTCATTTTAAACCTAGCAATAAAAATATATACAAAATATGAATTATTTCACAAATTGGCTAGAAAACGCTATCATGAAAAGTACAATAAAAATAGGAATTTTTTTTTTTTTTTAACAAAAATTTACGCCAAAATAAATAAATAAAAAGTCATCGCCAACATGGCGACAAAAATTTAAAAGTCGTCATGGGGGTCCTACACCAAAACACTACTGCTTGCGGAAGTATATGAAAATTGGGTCATGAACTAATGAATTTTATTTTGAAACCTTTCTTTGAATGATTTTGGTTTTACTACTGCACAATATTAATTTGGTTCTAATAATAATTTGACTTCTGATAAATTAAAAGTTTAATTAGGTGGCGAAATTGGTATAAAATTTGTGAGTTTCAAATTTTAAAGCTAAATAAGAAAGGAAATACAGTGCGAAAAATTTGCACGGATTTGCTACTTATTTTTATTTTCTGTTTGATATGGTGTAATTGGAGGCTTGCGACTTCGATACTCGAGCCGGTCAAAGACCATTCTGTACATTCATGGTGGCTGGTACACGTAAAATCCGACATGGCTTCAATGATCTCCATGTTTCATAAAAGTACCTCTGGGAGTGCTCGAAGCAAGTGCTGCCAAATGGAAACTTTAAATTTTCCCTCATTTCGAAAATAATAATAATAATAATAATAATAATAATAATAATTTTCCTGCATAAAATTTTCCTTAATTAAAATTTAAATCCAAATGGTGACATCCAAGGCTGCATTTTGCATTAAATACGATGTTGATGTTAGTGTAAGGGTCAAGAAAAAATGTCCACGCGTTCAGGGCTTCTAGACGCCCCCTTAACAGATTATCTTTTTTTTTTTTTTTTTTTTTTTTTTTAATAGTAAACTTCATATTTTTATATACTCACACATTTATATATATATAAACTGCAAACGATTTACTATTAAAGAATATGGCAATGAATTAAGGGACGGCTAAAAGTGTTGGGCCTGGACCTACGCCTCGGTGGAGTATTCTCTATAGGTATCTTTCTAAGAAATCCTAATCAATATTCGCGCATAACATCTCAGAAAATCAGGGAATGCTATAAATGATTAGGTTAAATAAAACTAAATCACCATATTTCTTCAGAGTACTTTAGATTTTAACACAAAAGGGGAAAAAAAACTGCACTGATTATCTTTTAAGTTCTGAGCTTATAGAGAAATTAGTTCGGATAGTTTGAGTTTGAAAAAAAAAATACCAACAAACATTTTTTTTTTTTTTTAATTGAGAAAGCAAATCTTCAGTTTATTCCCCTGTTTGAGAAAAATTTCCCCCAATCTGGCAGCATTGACCGAAGCGCGACATCCATCCCCTCCTCGGAGGATCAAAATTGTGAGGCATGTTTTCTGACCAGCTCTAAGGTTGAATCTCAAGACTATTGCCTATTGCCCACTGCATAGGTTTGATAGGATGTTGAATTCCCTCAATCTCAACCACTTCTGAATGCGACTTACATATCAATGGAGCTCAAATGTCACAGTCCCCCCCCCCCCCTATTTTAGATAGTCAAATCATTGCCTTTAGACTAAAATTGACCATAAACAGGCTACACGTGTGATTATAACTCGGAGCAGTCTCTCCCTAATATTTAATATCCTTCTGACATATTGAAAAACATTTCTTACGATCAAAATAGACACCAAAAATGAATAAAGTTATTTAAATTATTTCATGTAAACCCATTTGAGAGAATGTGTATATTATTTATTTATTTGACCTGTTTAAACACAGGTGGCCAACTCGTTATCTCCGGCCAGCATGCGGTTCGATCAGCTGCAACCTGCGGCAGAATTCAAGAAAATTTTATAAATTAGAAATCTTTATAAATTATTAGAATTTGAAAGCTTTATAAATTAATTTTAAAAAAAAGAAAATTTCGGAATTAAGGAAATTGATCTTCTGTCTTAACACACTTAAAATTAAAACCCGACATTTTACCGGGTAAATGGTTCCAATTTAACTGCAACTGAAATTTGGTGCGTTATTTTTTTTTCACCCTTTTGGTAGTGATCTGAAAGCTACTAGTACTTGCATGCAGAATGAATGGTGGTGGTGAGACATATTAATGTTTTATCATACGGTTATTGTTATTTATTTATTTATTATTATTTTTTTTTAATGTACCAATAATAAGTGGTATTTAGAGAGTTGGATAATACATTATGGCCAATTAATCCTTGAAAATGAGAATTTTTTATTAAAACAAATTAATTCCATATCAGAAAACTATTTAAAAACCCTGAGAAGTCTAATAGAGGTAGAGGTGAAACTACCTAGCATGCAAAAATCCTGAAAATTGCTACTTGCAAGCAAAATGAATGACGAAGGAAGACTAATTGATGCTATATCATGTGGGTTATCATTAAAACTATTTGTTTATATATATATTAAATTATATTTGGAGAGTTCTTAATACATTATTATGCAAATTAAACATTAAAATTTAAAAATTAACAGGAAATTCCAAAACAGCAAAAATTTTCAAAAACCTTGAATTCAAGGGTAACCCCTGAACAATTTCATCCCTGATTATAGCGCACCAAACCAATTATTATTGAAAAAGAGGGACAAAGTAAAGGGTAAATGGACTATTCAAATACTTTATGCGGCAAATTATATACATATAATATTTTAAAACATAGTGAAAACCGAGCAACAGATACAAAATCACGGAAACCACATAGACCAATAAGAACAAATTTTCATCAAATTAAAATTACATTAGAAGACTGTTGTTTAATAATTGAAACAATTAATTTTTACTTATTGATCCTGAAACAAAAGATACAAACAAGCAATGAGAAAATAAACGTTTAAGACCCTATTTTAGAAAAGATTTAAGTAGGAGAAGCTCAGAAAGGTGAAAAAAAAAAAAAAAAAAAAACCTCATCAGGGAAGACCTTTTTCACCCTTGAGCACCATTGAACGATTTCTTTACATTAGTAGCTATAGTAGCAACTAACTAGCTGGTCTCCGATCGTACATTAAAGAATTGAAGTCAAATATAAAGAAGAAAGGAGTAGGAAAAACTATTTAGTACGAGAATTCAGAGAATCAATAAATCAATAAGCAATAAAAAAAAAATTATAATAATATAATTACTCACTGGACAAGGCAGCCGTATTCACGTGTAGTACATCAAGTAATATATATATATATATATATATATATATATATATATAACTCATAATTTTTTTAGTTAGTTATGATGAATTTTTAAAGAAAAAACAATAAATAACTATGCACCATCCTAGTTATGGATGAGGATTTAATGGGATGGTATTTAAGTGCACTGTTTGCAAAACGAAAAAAAAAAAAAAAAGATCAAGGCTTTTGAAAAGGTGTAAAACAATATATTTTATTTTATTAACTTTATATTTTTCCTAAGACTGGTGGTACATTCTTGTAGTAGTATTTAAATTAATTATAACACAAAAGGATTACTAAAAATGTCAGTCAGAAACTGTGGCAACACGCTGTAACATTATTCTTCGCACAATTCTTCATGTAGCGTTTAGTGTCACAAAATGAGATTAAAGTAAACGATATAAGTTCGATCTTTAAAAGTATCTTCGACATTTCTTCCATAATTTTATACCTTTTTTTTTTTTCAATCTCATGGAATTGTTAATTCTCGCCGGGATTTACAGAATTAAATAGAAGACTCGTAGCTGCGATAAAATAAAGAACTAACCCCAAAGAGAAAAAGTATCGTTTGGCTTTTTAATTAATCCACATAAAACTAGTATGTTGTGGCCACCACAAGACTTTCTTCTATATTTTCCTATACAAATTCACGCAGTAACAATATTAAAAAAAAAAAAAAAAAATCGATAACTTTGTTTAAAATTATCACATATTTATAGTTCAACCATTCGTTTTAAAGGTAATGACGAGACATTTCTAAAGATACCCATCTTGAATATTTACCCCCCCCCCCTCCCCACCGGGGGTACTTCCCCCTACGGAGGGAAGCGATGCCCCAAATTTTTTTTCTAATTAACTACTACTATTATCAATAATTCATATTAATTTCACAATCACAGGTTAAGAATAACTCTCATTATGTACATTTATACGAAATTTTGTCCTATACTGCCATGTTAAAAATAAAAAAAAAAATACGATCATAGCACCACCTGTTGAGCGATTGATCCCCAAATCTAATCAGCCACAGTTTATGTCAGGGGCCAACTAAATACCAAATCTGGTTAAATTTCATTAAAAAAAAAATTTTTTTAATTACAATTTTTTTTTTCTAAGTTTTTTTTCGTTAAAAGTAAAAAAAAATTGATAACTTTGTTTTAAATTATCACAGATTTAAAGTTCAACCATTCGATTTAAAGGTATTGACGAGACCTTTCGAAAGATACCCATCTTGAAAATTTACTCCCCTCGAGAGGGGGGGGGGGTGGCGAGGCTCCAACGCATACAAAATTTTTTTAGTTGACTATCTCTATTATAAATAATTCTTGTAAATTTCATAATGATTACTAAAAAATAATTCTTTTTATGCACATTTATACAAAATTTTGTCCTATATCACCATGTTAAAAATTTAGAAAAAGCGGGATGGCAACGCAACCTGTAAGACAATTTTTACCAAAAGTTGATAGGCACTAATTTATATCAAGGTGCAACTACATACAAATTTGTATGAAATTCTGTGCAGTAGTTCCTGAGATACAGTTGCCACAAAATTTTGTCACAGACAGACATTTTCTAAAAATGGTCAAATCGTGTTCTACAGCTCTCAAAACGTGTAAATTCATCAAAAACCCGAGGTCGAAAATTTTTACGAATCCAATACTTTCTCTATATTACATATAGAAGAAAGTAACAAAATACTATCATCAACAGCTAAATATTTGAATAACGTAAGTGGCTGCCATTTTGACTGCTTCGCTGGAGGTCTCCGAATAAGCGGCTTTTTACAATGGAAGATTATGTTATTCGCCTGCTAGAAAAAGGCCTTCCCGAAAGAAAATGATGAATATCTCCGACAGAATTTCTTCCTACTTCTCTATTTAAATGGATTATTAAAATATAAACCCGTAATAAATATAATTTCGCTTTGAATAATCAAGATATCTTCCGCTTTCAACTGGAATGAAATAATTTTTCATCTCTTCATTGCGCATACCGCCGGCAAATGAGGGCCACACACCGCGTTCTATTGTCATTCCTTTAAAAAAAAAAAAAAAAAAAAAAAAAAAAAAGTTCCTACACAGCACGCGGGAGCATTGAATCATCGGTATATTTTGAATAAAAAAAATGCGTATAAATATGCGTTTATATGTGTATAAATATGCGTGCGTGCGTAATTATACAGGGTGATTAAAATTGAAATTCCGTTGTGAACATTCTCCTGCAGCCAAAAACGGGAGTGCATTGTCACCAAAATTGGTATGCGAACAATTCATAAGATAACCTCCTCAAGGTTGCTATTATTATTTTTTTTAAAAGTAGTAATTCAAAAAAAGACTACTAGATGGCGCTTTGCATGGAAAATGGCAAATTTGACAAATAAAATGACCCACAAGGGATCTGAAATTAATCAATATTCAAACTGCTTAGGCATTCCGAATGAGTCCTTCATTATAATGTCCATTTTTCTATATGTAAGACACCATCTAGTGAACATTTTTTAAACTATTTTTTTCCCCTTGAGTGCAACTCCTGAAACGTGCAGATGACAATTTTTATGTCAAACTGATCACTCGCTTTGGATTCGGGTATTCGGGACGATCTCCTTTACAACAAAAGTTTAATTATAGCATGTCTAACATGTGTATATACATAAAATGTTTAGTGTGTGTGTGTACATACGGATTAAAATGCGTACGAATTGAATTGTGTGTGTGCGTGAATATACAGAATGATTATAATTAAACTTCTGTTACGAACAGCATCCTGCGGCTAAAAAGCGCGAGCAGATTACCACCAATTTTGATATATGTATACGATTCATTAGATACTTTCAAGGAATTTAAAAGGGAAAAGGTGTTCACTAGGTGGCGCTTTGCACGAAAAAATTGCAATTTTAACAAATTTGATATGACCCACGCGGGATCAAAATCTTTCATTTTATTCATTCATTATGTTGCTGTTTTTCTCTTAAGGTTTTCTCTTTTACTTCTTGTATTTAATTTTTTTTCTTTTTCTTGATATTCTGCGAGTTTTCACGCACTGATAGCGATTTTTTTTTGTGAACTCACCGATCGCTTTTTCTGGCAGAAACAACTTGTACGGTTATTTTCCCGACAACTAGAGGTTGCCCTTGAAAAGATTATTCTGCGGGGAAGATTCAAAGTTATTTTTTTTTTATCATTTATAATTATATATGGTTGTATGCTTACAGATATACAAAAATTTACCTGCTATTTGCATACATTATTCAATCACTGCCCCTGAAGAAGTATTGTTTAATGTATGCTTTCATTCTTGGATTTTGAATATTTTCTTTTAATTAAATTTTCCATTTTTCCAAGTGATAGTTCACTATCTTCCATTTATTCATGTAATATTTCATTCCTTCCTGTGAAATGTTTGAAAGGGTTTATATATATATATATATATATATATATATATATATTCTCATTCTCTATGTATACCCAATATAATCTCAAGCTTGTTTGTTTGATCATCAGTTGATAAATTTAAAAATACAATAAGAAACAGGGTCAGTAATGGAAGTTTCAATATTCATACTTAATTTTAATTTGCGTGGGGTAATTTTACAAAAAATAAACCAAACTCTTTTATACACAATTTTCCACACATTGAAGCTATTTTTTATTTTTATTTTTACCATAAATGGGAAAAAAACACACAATTATTGATATAGCTCGAAATAACTACGTATGACCCTTCATCGGGCAGAAATAGTAGCTTTTGTTTCTTTGGATGAAGGGCCGTGCTCCATTATATCGACTCGAAACGATTGTCGGGTTGTGCAACTAATCACAACCTTATATATATATATATATATATATATATATATATGTGTGTGTGTGTGTGTGTGTGTGTAAGTAGTCTTTTTTTGTTTGATGCAGAGTTGTGCTTAATCGTTTTGACTTCATGTGTGATTTTTCAATTTATGGCTTTTTCTTACAAAAGTTTTTATTCGTTATTATTCAACACCGGCAATACAGTGCATTTTACTGCAGCTCTAAAATTGTAAAAGAGAAAGAAAGAGAAAAAAAAAAAAAACTAGAATACAGTTTTTTCATCTCGTTTTATAAAAATGATAAAGGCAGACGAACATTTAAAAAGAAAAGTGGGGGAAGGGATCCCAAGCAATTCTCCTAATCCTGTTCGTTCAAGGTAATGTTCCTTTTTTTTTGTGTGGTTAGTCAAACAATAGAGTCCGAAAAAGCGGTCATTCCGCATCTCAATATTGAAAATGCTAACAGCCGGATGACATGAATCCTGCGATAATTAAAGAGCTCCGAGAGGGGAATATCCCGGTAAACAAGAAAAGGCCCACACACTACGCTTCTTCTCAAGATAGAAAAAACGCAAACTTAAAAGGGAAAAAAAAACAGTCACTGGCTAGCGATTTGGAAAATGAAGCTATCACACGGAGCAATGCGAGGCCGGCGAATTACAGGGCGCGCGATGAAAAGGCCGAAAAAAACACACTCACAAACAAATGGAACAGACCACCTAGTTCTGAGGCCCACCCCCAGCGCGAGGGCCGACGAAGATCCGCGTTCGGGTTTGAGAGAAGCGCAGTATCTCTTCTCTCTCTCTCTTTTTTTTTTTTTATTTATTTATTCCTGCTTCTTTTCTTTTTTCTCTCCCAGTTCAATTATTAGATGTTGAGGTGAACCCAGATTCTGCTCCTCTTGGTTAGGTCAGAACCCTGCAGTGGCGGCTCGTGGCAGGAGCTGCAGAGCTGCAGCCCCCCCAGAAATATTCGAAAAAATTATTTTATCAACTTTTAAAATATTTTGAAAATAAATATTATTATATTGTATAGTATTATGCATATAGAAAAGCAGATTACTTCGTTATCATGAAAAATTATTAAAAAGCTGAGAAAAATTAACTATTTTTAAACGCAATAGCACCTCGAAAATTCGTAAAGGGACTGCTCATTCATGCAGCTCCCGAAAAAAAGGGATTTCTTTAGGGAAAGAACAGTTACAACCGCCCCTACTCGTTTTCACTACCAGTTTCGACCATTTGGTTGGAGCTGCATCCGCTGCAGCACCGACCTGATTAGGGATTTCGGTAATGCTGGAAAAGAACAATTTCCCTTTGTAATCTACGTTCTTTCTTCACAGTTTTTAATGCGGTAATCGCTGTGTTTGATGATTATTTATGTATGAGAGGTAAAACAATTTAGCATGAAGGTTATTCACGATTATATGAGAAAATAGAAGTCATTTTTATTTATTTTTCAAGCAGATTTTTATTTTATATTACATGGAAATTTCGAACGGTTTTTCGGTTTCTTGGTTTGCCAATGGCAGAAACGTTGAATAGACAGAATCTCAATTTTTATATAAATTTTGCCTTAAACATAATATTTAAAATTTATCAAGTGTTTAATCGCTTTGTTGATAAGGTTATTATGAAAATAATAATTATTTTTATTTTTTTTTCACTTGTATTTTAGTCACTAATGTTTTTCTATTTTGATGAGAAATATTAGCCGTCGAACCTTTCTTAAAAACACGAGATTACTAAATTTTTAATTTCTGACATTTTCATACAACGAAGTTGGAAAGCATTTATAACTTCGTTTCATCTCTCTTTCTATTTGAGTGAGAACTTTCAGAAATATGCTCGGAAATTTAAACATTTTAATATCCGTTCTGTAGATTGGCCACACTATTTTTCCTATATACTTCTTTTATGAGAACACACAAAACATCCAGAATGCACTGCTGGCTTGGATAATATTTCAAACCAAATTAAACTGATACATACTATTCAAGCCTTTTTAAATATATCTAAAGAAAATAGTGTTTTAACATTTGTAGATGTTTTTTTTTATGCACGGCAATACAGAAGATGTGCAGCAAATTTTGGAAATTCATTTTTAATTTTAATTATACTAAGGTTTCATATTTAAATGAAATTTTAGTTTACTGTACCATGTGTAAATTTTAGTTTACTGTACATGTGTGTAAAGTTCGCATTAAAAAAAATAATAACAATAAAATGTTCGTAATGTTAGACAAGCATTTCATAATCTATGTGATGTGCAAGATTTTACATCAATGTTAACTCTTTTAATTAATATTTCAAAGGATGTTCTAAATAAATTAATGAAACAAACGCATCATTATAATTGCACTTTTAAGATACGAGCATTACATTACTATAATGTTTTGAGGTCTCCTGAGCTCATTTTTGCTATTTTTACAGTGTTATATGTATGGTGTGAGTAAGTGTATATATGTGAGTGAATATCATAACATCTAAATGCTTGGTTCGATTGAACTGAAAGCTGGTAGGTATGTGAAAGGTCACCATCAAACGAGCTGTATAGAATTTGATGGATGTGAGACTTATAGTTCTGTTACAAGGACACAAAGAAAAATTCCTTATCATTTTGATTAATGGACTTAAATTTATGAAATGCGGTTGCGCCTAAATGTTTTATCCAATTGAGCTAAAAATTGGTAGATAGGTTATAGGTAATCGTCACGCAATTTGTATAATTTTGATGAGTAAAGGACTTATACATTTTTGTACAGAGACACAAAAAGAAATTATTTATCATTATGGACTATAGATTCGAATTATTTGCAGTTATTATCGCAAGAACTGTACAGATCTACATAAGTATGTAATCAAACTATTTATTATTATTTTTATATAAATCATTGTGTGTATCTTTTTAATGAGCAAAATTTGATTTACAATCATGTATGTATACTTCGTACCATCTTGGAGAAAATAATAGCATGCAGATGAAAAATATTTTATTTGGGGAAAATTGATTATCATTAATAAATAAAGTTAACAAAATAAAATCTCCAGATTTTTTTTTTCTTTGTAATGAATGTCCAATAATATAAAATTTTAAATCTATGCTGTATCCTGTATTGCTCTGCTTCTTGCTCAGTCTGCGCATATAAAACCCGAAGACCCCGATTAAAACAGATTATTTAGAAAATCATTTTCTCTTTTTTCTCAAATCTTACGTATACATGCAGCTATGCAGCCCCCCTGTAAAGGAATCTCACGAGCCGCTACTGGAACCCTGTAGAAAAAGATGCATTCAGTTACGTAATATGGGAATACAAAGCAATTCGTTTGCTGCATCTTGTTAGGTTTATATTTACGCGATATGATTAGTTTCTTGCATTAGCTTTTCGCAGGCTTGAGTCTCAACCCTATCGTTTCCGAAAAACAAAGCCCATATTTATTCTATGAGAGAATTTGACTCATCATGTAATGTATTTTTTAAAATTCTGTTTTCACTTTCAAGAAATTCATAACCGTTAAAAATTGTTACTCTTTTTCTAAAAATTGATTTTTTAAATTTTTAATAGTTTAATTTTGAGTTGGTAAAAAAAGAAAAAAAAAAAAAGCGTAAAATTAAAATAAGTGCTTTTATTTTTTTAGCTGTAAAATGAAATATAAAAATTTTTAAACAATAAATTTTTGTAAAACGAGTGCTAATTGAACTGTTGTGAATTTTTCGAAAGGGAAAACGAAATTTAAGAGGGGGGGGGGAGGGAAATACATTACGTAATGAGTTATTTTATAAAGAAGTTTCCCCACAGAGTTTACATGAGATTTGATGAACAGAGTCGAGGAAACTGTAAGGAGGAGAGAGGAGCCTTAATAGGGCTCAGTCAGATTCACCTTTTCTTCCTTCCCCCGTTATCTTGTGTTATCCTATGGGATTTTTGAACCGTCCTATAATAAAGATATCTCATTCAAAAATGAAGTTTTTCGAATTCCACTCTGAATACGTGTCGCTTTATTTCTTTTCGAGATTTTTTTGTAATCTATGCGACAGCTTTAAGTTGTAGGTCTTAATGAGTCTTAATGTACACAAAATGATCATAGAGCAACACCTTAAACCTACACATAACCGACACTGTAGTAGGGAGAAAAGGTGAATTTGAGGACAGCAGGCCGCAAAACGCTGTTTGGACTGTTGTCATCATCTTAATTGATAAGAAAATTTATATTCTAATAGCCTATAAAATTTTCTAAAACTTCTTATTAGGATGTTGCTTTACGATCATTTTGTGTACACTGAAGCTCATTAGGCTAAGACCTACAACTTAGAGTGGATCTCGAATCACAATGAACATATGTGCCTAAACCAGGATTCGAACCTGGTACATGAAAACTGAAGGCCACAGGAATGGACAATTATCTACAGATAACAGTAAAGAAATAAATATAAATATGCATTGCGAAAAAGAAGTAGAATGAAAAAACTGATGATAAATTGCCACTATAATACGCAAGAACCCAAATAAATCAATCTATATAAATAAAGATAAGTCTCTCTCTCTCTCTCTCTGTGTGTGTGTGTGCGTGCATCTGCCCTCTGCAGCTACGACTACTGATCGCAAAGCTAAAAAATTTTGTATAGGGATAGCTTAACCCTGCAGGTGTGAACTTCATCGATATTTTTTTAATTTTCAAATTTTATTTTTAATTTTATTTTTTATTATTTTATTTTTTTCGATTGTATTCATTGACTTTTCATTTTTAATTTCTTTAAAATTTATTCTTTCCTTTCAGCCGTCTGCGTATCTTATCAACGGCTATTAAAGTTTTTATTTAATTATTTAATTCATTCATCAGAAAACGAAATCTTTTATTTTCTTTTTTAAAATTTATTTTATTTATTGCATTGAAATCAAATTGTAAAACAGTAGAAAAAATTAAACATATTAAATTTAAAATTAAAAAACTACAACATTTATGTTTTTTGTATATATATATATATTTTTTTTTATATTATAACAACTTTTATTTTTCATTTATTTAATTAACTCTTGATTTTTTTTTTTTTTTTTTTTTTTTTTTTTTTGTTACATTTATTAGAAAAAGGGGTAATATAGTACAAAGGATTAAACTTATTAAAATTTTAATTAATTAATATTTATTCCTTTTAAAAAGAAAATCTACTTTTTCTTTTATTTATTATATTTGCTGGAATCATATGGCGCGGGTTTAAAATACATGGTTCAAAAATTAAAATATTTAATAATTGCTGAGATACAGTCATCTTTAAAATTTCAGTTCTTAAATAATAGCAGATCCACCTGTCGTCGATAAATACCCAAACTGAAGCGCCCGGAAAAGAAAAGCGAGGTTTAAAACGATTTCAATGTAATTGTTTTATAGTTTTTATTTATAATGTGATATGAAAAATAAATGATGATTCAATTACTTTGAAAATTCATTTAAATATAGTGACTATACCGAAGCGGGCGTAGTAGTAAGTAGTAGCGGGCTTCTAGTAAATAACTTAAAAAAAAAAAAAAAAAAAAAAAAAAAAAAAACAGTAATAATTTTAATAAAGATATGAAAATAACCTTACTGGAATATAATTCACAAAATCCCATAAAACAATTAATGATATGCATCTATATCGTACTTTAATAAGAAGGGGTTGATTTAGAAATAGAAAGTTTAATTACAAACTGAATAATCAAAAGTGTCCACTGTCCATAAAGTTCAAACTTTTTGTTAAAATGGAAAATTCTTCAGGAATCATCTTGAAACTTTGGTAGCGTATAGAACGTGTTATACCTCATGTTTCAGCAAAAGGTGTGTCCTGAAGAGGAAAAGGGGACCAGTTAAAAATTAAACAATAATCAAAATGTTTTGGATCACCCTGTAAAAAATAATTTTTTTTTTAAATGCGATTTGGCTTTAGTATGCGATTAAAAGGATTTTTCTCATTATCTGTATAAATTTTTATGAAGCTACTACATATATTAATGGAGATATAAAGTTTTTTTGTTTGTTTGTTTGTTTGTTTAATGCCAAAAAATTTGCCTCTTTTTAAATTTTAACACGTAGGGTATTAGATCGCAATGCTAAGCCATTTTTAAGAAACTTGGAATACTAAAACCTTCTTCTATATTTTCCTTTACAAATTTGCTCAGTACAAATAAATTGTTAAAATTATTTCCATCCATCCATTCCATGATGAATGGATGAATGCAGACGATATATATATTTTTTTCCATATAGAAGTGTAGAATATAGAAACATGCAAAAAATGCAATACATAAAATGATTTTTTAAAAATGAAAGTAAAATTATTTTCAAAATGAATATGTGTTTTTACGAAAATAAAAGAATAATTTAAAGAGACACGAAACGGCAAAAAATTGAAATTGGGAATCCCAAACTAAGAGTGTCTTAAAGTCTCAAACATAGATATAGTAATAAGACATAGATTGATCATTTGGGGGGGGGGGGAATGATGTCTTTTCACTCCGAGAAAAGTGCACAATATGGCCGTCTTTCTCCGAGTGAATACACACAGATAATTTAGAAAATAAAATTTATGAATAATTTATGTACTAAAGATGAATGAAAAACTGCAGATACAATTCAAAATTCATTTTTCTTTTTCTTTCTTTCTTTTATATATTTATTAATTTAGTTAATATTTAAAGTTAAACACTTTTTATATACTAAAACTAACGTTCTTTACCTACGCCGCTGCTAACTATATTTAAAAGAATTTTGAAAATTCTATATTACTTACTAATATAAAATCTTAAAAAATATCAAACTTTAAAAAGCATATTCCATTAAAAACCAAAACAGTTTTTATTTCATGATGATAACAAAGCAACTGACTATAAAAATTATATTTTTCATAATTTAGTCAAATATAATTTGCTTTTATGATAACTTATCCATTTCTTTTCATAAATTTATTAGAAGAATTAAAAGACGCAATTTTTCAGCATTTTGAAAATTCATCAACATTCTATTCTATTCTATTACAATTGCCGAGTTTCAATGGTTTCAATACCACTATACGGCTGATGCCAAAAACTTTTTTCGGCATCAAAAATTTTTGCATGATAACAATGGGATGATAGATCTATATAAATTACTATATCTATGGTCTCAAACACTACGTTTTATTCCTCCCTACGATCACCAATATAACTTTTTTGTTTCTGGCAACAAATTTCGTGCTTGTAGTAGTTGGTTTTAATTTTTTAAAGAACATATATTTTGTAAAGTTACGTGTTTGTAGTCCATGTAGAAAATGTCAGGTAAAATTATATATTTGTTCAGAAATTGAAATTATTGCATAAATTTTGTACTTTGTACTTTGTATTTTTTTTTTTTTTTTTAATATCAGCACTTGAAAAATTATATCGTTTGTGGTTCTTCAGTATCTAATCCGTGTTTCAATAAGTTCTTTTGAAAAATAAAAAACACTGACCCAAAGAACCCAGAAACTCCTGTTTTCACTATTGTTTTCATATTTTCTCTATTGTTTTCTGACAACAGATTTTTTGTCTGTAATCTTGTATTCTTAAAGAACATAGATTGTGTAAGTTACATACTTGTATTCCATGTAAAAAATGGCAGGTAAATTTTCATATTTAGTCAGAATTTGCAATTTTTGAATAAATTTGAATTTTTCACATTAAATATTATACCTAGTGATGAAAAATGATAATATCGTCTGTGGCTTTTCAGTACCTAATACGAGTTTCAATAAATTTCTAACACTGACCTAAAGAACTCAAAAACGTCAAATTTCTCTCTATTTTTTGTTTTTATATGTTTTGATCGCTGTCGTAAACGGGAGTGGTTTGCTTTGTTTTATTAAAAAAAAAAAAAAAAAGTTGCACTAAAATATTTTGAAAAAATAAATAAATAAATAAATAAAGAATAAAAAATTAAATATTTAACCTGAATTAATATCTATATAATATAATAATAATAATAATAATAAAAACTATCTAAAATTCTGTCAAAGACAGAATTTAGTTTAGTATGGAGGACTATTAATTTCAATCTGTAAAATTTTTATTTTTACTTTCTTCTATCTTCAATAGAAGAAAGTATTGGATTCGTAAAAATTTTCGATTTCGGGTTTTTGATGGATTTACACGTTTTGAGAGCTGTAGAACACGATTTTACCATTTTTAGAAAATGTCTGTCTGTCTGTGTGTGTGTGTGACAAAATTTTGTGGCAACTGTATCTCTGGAACTACTGCACAGAATTTCATACAAATTGGTATGTAGTTGCACCTTCACATAAATTAGTGCCTATCAACTTTTGGTAAAAATCGTCTTACAGGTTGCGTTGCCATCCCGCTTTGTCTAAATTTTTAACAGGGTGATATAGGGCAAAAATTTTCAAGATGGGTATCTTTCGAAAGGTCTCGTCAGTACCTTTAAAACGAATGGTTGAACTGTAAATCTGTGATAATTTAAAACAAAGTTATCGATTTTTTTTACTTTTTACGAAAAAAAACTAAAAAAAAAAATCGTATTTTTTTTTTTTTTTCTTTCACGAAATTTAACCAAACTTGTTATTTAGTTGGCCCCTGACATAAACTGGTGCTGATTACATTTGGGGATCAATCGCTCAACAGGTGGCGCTGTGATCTCATGTTTTCTAAATTTTTAACATGGCAGTATAGGACAATATATATTTCTTTCTCTCCCCTTAATTTTATCAAACTCCCACGGTTTCCGTATTCTGACAAACTTAAACTAATTTTTGCTTTTTTCCCCTAATTTTGTCATTGTCCTACGGTTTCCGTGTCTTGACAAACTTTAACATATTTTTGCATTTTTCTCCTAATTTTGTCAAAGTCCCACGGTTTCCGTGTTTTGACAAACTTTAAAAAATTTTCACATTTTACCCAAAATTTTGTCAAAGTCCCACTTTCTTTTTTAATTATTGTTACTGAGTGAATTTGTATAGGAAAATATAGAAGAAAGTCTCGTGGTGGCCACAACATACTAGTTTTAACTTTTATTCATTTTTTGACCGTAAAACTGGGCTACGTACTTTTTAAAATGACTGAAGAGTTGTCACTTAGATTTCACACTTTAGTTAATTTTAAAAAATCTAACTGTCGTGCCGAAAAATTGTTTGCACCCCTGGATTCAGAAAAATCGCTCACTCCTTTCCATTTGGTACCGAAATTGTAACGATAGGAATGATATTTCTAATTTATTTTGGTTATAACTCCAGGTTGAAACTAATAGTCCTCCGTCCTAATAACTAAATAAAAGAATAAATTATATAAATTACTAAAATAATAATAATAATAATTCTATTTAAGGATTAGAATTAAAATCATATTATTAATCATTAAAAAATCTGTCCTTAAATTTGGGTGAGAAGACTATCTTGGGCGATAAGTTTTTATTTTCAGATGCTTTCTCAATAAAAATATTTTTTTCCCCTACTAAGGATAACAATTCATTTTTCCTTGTGGCGACTTATGACGGCTCAATACTCACTCTTTCAAGAATTTTACATTTTTAGCATTTCCCAACAAAGTTGAAAAGTGTTCGGTTTATCTGCCTGTCCGCGTTCTAACTCACACAAATATTTTAGGAACTGATATACATTTGATTCTGGTCCACTGTAGAATATTCCCTATTGAAAATGGCATACATACCAGCACTGATTTGTGTATAGGGACACCCAAAAGAAATTACGTTCTATGGGAGTATTTAAAGTATATTTTAAATACCTTTGCACTCTATGAAATATTATTCATATACATAAAAAATGTTTTCTATAGAATATAATACGATTAGCATTAATGTTTACATGGACGCACAAATATTTTCAGATACATTTGAGGTTAAATTTGGAAATTGCAACAACTGTACTTTTGGTTGTGTTAAACATTTTTAACACTTTAAAACACTGTTTACAAATAATTATGACGTCTATCGGCCTGTTTATCCGTCTGTATGTTTTAGTTTCCTTTATATTTGTATATATTAGTATATATTATATTTCCTTATATATTAGTAGAATGCCTAACCTTTTGTACTATAATTGTTTTCTTATTTTGTTCAAGGCCAACTCTGATTTACAGAGTAAAAAAACTAAGTAAATCTGCTTCCCATTAATTTGTTTTATTAGCTGTTATGAAGTTGTTACGCTAGAGGTAACTTTTGAGTTTTACGGAAAAATATTTTTGTCACGCCAAAGGTAACCTCATAGTGTAGTGTAAAGGGTTAAAAACAAACTATATTTTTGTAGCCTTGCTGTTTTAGACAATATACAAGACAACAAGAAAGCAATATGTAGTACAGTTTTTCTTCAAAAGTAAATCCATAACAACGTTTTTGAAAATTTTTACTCCACAAAAATCAAAATATATTTTAAGACTGCATTACAAAGTTACAATACATTTATAGGTTAAAAAATATAACGGGTGTAAGTGCAGTTGGAAAGTGTTTATAGTCTATGCGAACGGCATGATTATTCTTTCTTGTTAAAAATTATCAACTTTATTTTATTTGAACAAGACATACTAATAATTAAATTAAGTCTAAAAAAAAAAAAAAAAAAAAAATTCAAAAATCAATTTGCAATCAATGGACTCTTTCCAGCGTCGTCTGCTCAATCACGTGATAGAGGGGGGAAAAATCGAATTATGAGAAGCGAATTCAGTTAAATATTGTTCTTAAGAACAAAAGTGTTAATATTTAATATAAAATAAAATAAAAGTAATATTGTCCATTTGTGAACAGTAGAATAATTGTATTTGTAAGTTTAATAATTTTTAAAACACTTTATGTGTTTATTTATTTTCACCTGTAAGAATCGATTTTTCCATGTTGTAGTGTTACATTAACGGATCTAAGAATAAATAATAGCTTGTTCTTGTGGAATATTTATGCATTATAATTTGAAATTTTAAAATGTTTTTAATTAAATTTAATTGCATAAAGGTGTTACAACAAGTTAATTAACTTAGTTATTAATCTAAATGGCTTTACACCGTACGATGTTGCACTGTCAATGATTTAAGTACCAAAAATGAGAGTATTTAACATGTTCTCCGTGAACATCAATAGTAAATATAAACTAAATGATGATTGTAAATGTATACAGCAAATAAAAGATGATGAATAATGATATAAAATGGATTAAAAATGATGAAGTTTAAAAAATAACACAGACTAAATACGATTGATCAAAAATAAGAATAGAAAATATGTTATTTCAGCAACCGCTATAGATATAGAAGACTTCGTCTGCTGTTTGTTTTTCATCTATCATGTGACCTCTGACGTTAGGTGGGAAAAGCCCATTATAAATTGTTTATCTTAACTTGTTGCCAGAAGAAAAAAACCGAACAAGCTTTCATTTGATCTATTTTGCTTGAAAGAAACAGAACTTTGATCTTAAAATAAAGGAAAGAAAAGAATAAAAAAAATATATACAGATGAATGCGATTGAATCGCAAATCATCCAAAAAATCACATATAAATATTTGTAAAATTGAAAAAATTGAGTGGGGGGAGGGGGGTAAAGCAGTGTATTAGTATTAACTTCCTTAAAATTCTAAAGCTTTTTTTTTTTTTTTTTGAGATTTTCTGAGGGAGGAGGGAAGATAGTTAATTTTAATAGTGTCCCTTTACAAATACATGTTGAATGCTATTGAACTCAATCACTATCTTCTTTTTTTTTTTTTTTTTTTAAGTAAAAAAAGAAAAAAGTGTGAAAAGCAATTCAATATAACAATAAATGAAACAATCCATCGAATGGAATGGCTGTAAAAAACATTTTTTCCCACGCGAACAGGGTCTAATAAAACCGGCTATTTATTTAAGGAAAGGATAAAAGAATCAATTTGGAAGAGCCCTTCGTTAAAAGGGGTTCACTGCCCAAATCAATGGCCACGAATGTAAACAAAACACCGCGTGTAGGAGTGATTACAGAGGAGAACTCAGTGATGAAGAACGGGCTTTCTCACGGAAGTGTGTGAAAAACTTGACTCTGCTTTCGGTTTTTCTTTTCTACCTGGCTTCTCTGAAAATAAAAGAGAAAGAATCGTGAGACGCTTCTTATTAAGCTTTAGAAAGAGGCATCGTGCTGATGTACAATACCTAATCTCGCCGACAGCCAAAGCCCATGTTATTCTATAGAGAAATTTTTTTCACAATCACTCGTTATTCAATTAACTATTTTATTTATTTATTTATTTTTCCATTCAGAAAGCTTACAACCGTTCAATTATTAGTACTCTTTTCCTAAAAATTTATTTATACACTTATAGACACATTTATTTATTTTTATATATATTTTATTTTTGAGTTAAGAAATAAAATAAAATAATAATAATAAGTAAGCGCATTTTTTGTATTAGCTAGAAAATAAAATGTGAAAAACAAAAAATTTTGGAAAACTAATGCTAATTTAGTTGTGAATTTTTTGAATGAGAAATCTGAATTTTAAAAAACACATTAGGTAATGATTCATTGTGGAGATAAATTTTCCTCTTAGCTGTTGACTAGGTTAGTTATTGTATATACATTTTTAACCCTACACCGACAGAATTTTAATGTCCTATTAGATTAAAAAGCAAATAAAAATCGAATTTATGGAAGATATGTCAAAGATACGTATAAATCAAACGTATGACTTTGTTGCCAAGGTATTTCCAATATTTTATTTATTTCCTCCAGTCGAACATACAATCAAAGCATTTTCACACCAAATATACAGTGAAACCTCTCAAGTTGGACACCCCTCTAAGTTGGACGCTTTTTCCCGGAACGGAATATATCCATTAACATTATGTCTAACCCCTATAAGTTGGACACCTCTCTAAGTTGGACACTTTTTCTTCGAACCGTAGGTGTCCAACTTAGAGAGGTTTTACTGTAGTACTTTTATAATATGCTATCAGCACTATTTCATTCATATGGGGATTTTTTTTTTTTTCTTTTCTGGTTGTATATATTTCTTATTTAAAATATTTATTTTAATTTATTTATTTAAATATTAATTTGAATTAATTAAATAGTCTATATATATTAATTTATCAATATATATAATAATATATACAACGTTATATATATATATACAGTCGGTAACAAAAGTGTCCGAACACTAGCAAAAATTCCTATGTAAAAAAAGTACACTTCATACGGTTTTGTTAAATAAATCCTTGTCAAATCCTGTTCTTAGTCAGTGTAAGAACATGATTCGATAAGGATTTATTTAACAAAACCGTATGAAGTGTACATTTTTTACATAGGAATTTTTGCTAGTGTTCGGACACTTTTGTTACCGACTGTATATATAATTATGTATAGTAGTATATATATAATAATTTAACGATTTCTTTGAAATAAAGTTTAACAGAATACAGTCGGCAGCAAAATTATTGAAGCACACATCCACATTCTTTCTTTCTTTATTTATTTTTAGTTTGATCGCTAATTTTTGTCATCAATTACATTTTTTATAAACAGCATAAAGACTAAGATGGCGATTCTACAAATATTTACTTAACAAAACAGTATTAGGTGCACAACTTTTAAATACGAATTGTTGCTAGGTTTCAATAATTTTGCTGCGGACGACAGTAAATGATAGAATAACCAATGCGAGATATGCATTTATTTTTCAGGGTTATTTATTATTATTATTATTATTATTATTATTATTACAGTAAAACCTCTCTAAGTTGGACACCTACGGTTCCAAGAAAAAGTGTCCAACTTAGAGAGGTGTCCAACTTATAGGGGTTAGACATAATGTTAATGGATACATTCCGTTCCGAGAAAAAGCGTCCAACTTAGAGGGGTGTCCAACTTGAGAGGTTTCACTGTATTATTTTTGTGTGTGTACGATATTTTCCGTGCGATTTTTTCCGCCTCCCCATACATTTATTACATTTATAGTATATGGTGAGGGAGGGGGGGGGGAGGAGGAAGCATTAAAGTTATTGGCATCCGAAAGGAAACATACATATATACACATATATTATATATTCATTCATGTAGAAAGGAAAGCAACGTTGCTATTGTTTCAAAGTTTACTTCGTTGAATGATGGGAAGGACACTTTTGAATAAATTGAATGCTAAAACAGGGATCATCCAATTCATTTTTCTCGATTGAATTTATCAGGGTAGTTAGGATAATGTGTTACAAGACCCCCCCCCCTCCCCTAAACGAAAAAAAAAAAAAAAAAAAAAAGAAGAAGAAGAAGAAAATCGCGATCGAAGGACTTTTATAAATGACGGATGACGAATAAAACCACTCATTTCCTCTAAAAATGAAGAATCTTCATCAAAGAAAAGGAATTTCAAATGACACACACTTTCATAATGGAGATTAATTGCTTTTTCTCACTCCAAACAAGTGAGTGAGGAATCTTCTGGTCGGTAGAATTAATGAGCCAGTCGAAACTGGTTTCGAAATGAAAGAATTTACTCTCCTATAAAATGAGAAGGCATTTTCCAGACTATGAAAAGAAAAAAGGACCAACAGAATGAAACCTCAATTGGGATATTGATGAATTGACCTTCACCACACACACTGCAGTTTCTCTTTTCTCACGCACAAAAACAAACACCTGAAGTAGAAGGATATGGAGTGATGCAGTGTTCTCGTTTGAAAGAAATATCTGGAATAATTGGCAGAACCGCCTGTGGATTCGTTACACCAACTCGTTTTCCAAACATTTTCAAGCACTTTCTGATAGCATGGCATTTCCTAGACACTCCCCTGTCCCCCATTTTCATTCTGTGGTAGTTGAATTTGGCCCATAAATTTGGGGGGAAGGATCATTAAGCACTGAGCGAATGGCACTTTCTCTGGGCGGTCTCGCGCATTTGTCAGGCGTTTTGGGAGAAGGGGGAGGGGGAAGAGTCGAGGAAAAAGCAGTCCACTCCGCATAATGGAGACGTCAGGAGAAAGGTGTGGGGAAAGAATCTCTGTCCGTGTATTGCCGTCGGCGAACTTCACAGAAGTCACCCCAAATGGGAAAGGCCCTGTGACGAATGGCTTGTTTGGGAAGATGTCAAGATTCTCGACCGACATCTATGCCACACTGTTTCATTATTTCTTTGACCTGCAGTGCTATAGAAACGTTCTACCGCCCTTTTTCGTCTACTGCTTTTGTTGTTGGGGGTGATAAAAGGCGATCTCCGACATCCGATTAAGCGCGATTTTCAAAAGAGTGTCACAACAAAATCGCTAGGTCCCCCCTGAGAAATACCTATTGTGAATGAGTGCCAAGTGTGTTGGAGAATCAAGCGACCTTGATGAACCCGATAGAGAAAGTGTTTGTAATAAATGAAGTCCGCCAAACTAGGAGAACTTGACAACTCTGTTCGAAGTCGAGCCAAAAAGAAGAATCACAATGAGTATACCAATCTCCCAGATGCCCCCAATTCAATAACTGCAGTTCATCAGCTGTTCTTCTAATCCCCTTGGGAGTTTAATTTTTCGTCTTACCAGTTAAAGCGTGTAAAATTTAAATGGAACAGCCCTTTCAAGTACGAATGTTCATTCTAAGTAAACTGTTTGTTCTAAATCAAGATTCGCAAAACTTATTACATTGTGCACACACACACACACACACACACAAAAAAAAAAAAAAAAAATCTTTATTATTATTCGTATACAGTAGAATCTCTATCATCCGTCTTTTTTTCAACCGTAAGATTCCATCATCCGTCACATTAAAAAAGAAAACAAAAACCCTTAAGCTTATTTTTGTTTAATAAGGTTAATAGATATAAAATCCTGCATAAAACAGAATTTAATTTAGTACGACATGACTTATTTTAATCTATTCTTCATTCTTCCATATAAAGGCATGCAGTAACTATATTTCATTCCCTAGCATTGGTTACTATATTCATTTCTTAAAATTCCTTCGGTATAGCTTTAGCACCTTTAGAGACTTTTGATTTTTTTTTTTTTTTTTTTTTTTTTTTTTGGTCATTTTGGTGATGAATTAAAAGGGCAAACAAAGATCTTAGCGAGAAACGTCGGAGCTTCTTCAGTGCCAATTTTTAAAATTTCTCCAAAGGTTTCTATACTGAAGCTGTTCCATTTCTTTAGTACGATTTTTTTTTCAATCTTAATTATTTTAACAAAATATTTCCACGTTCATTTTCTGTTTTTTTTTTTTTTTTTTTCCCGACAAAAAAGAAATATTATTTACTTATTTCCTTTTGGCAACAATTTATTTTTTACATTTTAATAATTTTAAAGTTACAATGGGGTTTTCATTAATATCTTTTGAGCCCATTATCCGATCGAACTAAAACATGTACTTCGTTAGCTAAATTTTGTCCTATTAAATAAGTGTACTAGTTTTTTTTTTTTTTTTTTTTTTTTTTTTATAAAATCTAATAATCCGGATAGATACAATGACAAACTTTCATCTTTATATATTTTAAATAAAAACAAAAATGTTTGTGCGTTCATTCAAAATGATAGATAAAAATTAGTAACAATGGCAAAGTACCTGTCGTACTAAAATGTCTTATCACTAAAGAGAGAAAAAAAAGAAGAATAGGACAGAAAAGATTAATTGGAAACAATTAATTGAAAAGGAAATCACCAGGAAAATTAATTGAATAATAATGAATAATAATAATAATGTAATAAATCTTTGAACATTCAATTCTACGCAAGCGACTAAGCATCAACAAAATTACATAGACTTAATTTACTATGACAAAGTAAATGTATCGAAGTTATTTCATAGTTGCAAAAATTTTCCGGTTTTCTCGGAAGGTTAAATACAGGTACCATAGTAGTTTCGAGAAAGAAATATCGATGCAAAACATGCTGATAAGTTCATCGGGGCATCATCTATATCATGCCATTTGGTCCGTCCGGCGAAAGAAAGAGCAGCCGAAAAAGCCGTACCTACAACTGTGGAATGCCAGGCGGCATTCCTCACACGAGTGGTGACGGACTACCCACTTACACACTCCAGCCCCCCCTTCTCCTCTATTCGACTCTCAAAAATGAAGGGGGGGGGGGGTGCAAGACGAATGGTTCTTCTCCTCCTCCTTAAAAAGCGTGCCGAAAGCGAGAGGACCGCACGAACCGATTATCTGTCTGTCAACTCGACCTGGGTAAAGAGAAAGTTTTTCTTCGCGAAGCAAGCCAGTGGTGGCCGGCGGGTAGATTGCTTTATTGCAAGAGAAAATGTTTGGCATGGCATTTCCAGGTTTTCGCCATCTAAAAAGGCTGAAAGGAATGCCACTGTTTATTGGGTAGACCCTGGGAGTGATAACATGCGCTATACAACTCGGTAGGTTCTTTTTTATCCCCCCCCCCCTCCTCTTCTAGTTATTGAGAGGAAAATAGCTATTGAGCGGACTGTTCGTCGTCCAGTATTGTTACTATACATTTTTCAATTGTTATTTACTTAAAATTTTTATTGTTATATATATATATTATTGATATATATATATATATATATATATATATATATATATATATCAAATCCATATTTAAAGATATACAGTAAAGCATCGTTTATACGTCTTTCAAGGGACTGACGTAAAAAGACGTATAATGAAAAGACGTATAATCGAAATTTTAATAATAACACTTTGATTGCTACAAATTTAATGATACTTAAGCAAAATTTTTATGAAAATACTAATTAATTAAGCTTAGTAAATGTATATTAGACTTTTTTTAAGACAATAATTAATTTAAAAAAAAATTATTATAAAAAGTGAAAAAAATCATACTATTAATGCATGACTGGGTACTAATTACATACACCATACATTGAGTTTGAGTATTATATTGCATTTCTTAAAAACTATATGAACACATTTTCAATGTTCATTATATATATTGCGTATTTTTAATAACAAGCATACGATTTACGTCCATGCAGATAATTATTTAATAACATTAAAAATCTTTAATATTCGTCTGATTTGATGCTTGTCTTTGAATATTAAAAACTCTGCTGTGAATTCAATTGATTCCTTGGTCATTCTTCGGTCTTTCCTGTGTTCCTCCATTTAAGATGCTTTCTAGGAAAAATCCGTCTTATTTAGAACGATAAATAGTGACAGGTCGAGAAATTTTGCGAATTTTAGTAGAGTGGAAAAGACGTATAACCGATATTAGCGGCGTATAAACGAAGAATTTTTGCAATAAAATGAATAGGAATGAATCGGGACGTCACTAAAAAGACGTGTAAATGTAAAAGACGTATAAATGAGAGACGTATAAACGGTGCTTTACTGTATATATATATATACTATCTTCAAATCCATATTTGAATAAGGCCGTCTTAAGGTTGTTTTTATATCCAAACTTGTTGCTATTACATTCACAAATAAATAAATAGTAATTGTGTTGACTTTATAAAGAAGTTGTGAAAGCATGTGAAACTTACAGGTTTTCCAAATCAGATGCTGTAAAAGACGAAAAAGTCTTATCTAATGATAAGACAAGACATTCTATTTTGTATTAGAACTTAAATCTATCCCCATTTAGAGAGAACTCCGAGAAAATGCTATTCGGGCGTTTATTATTTCGGCAGAAATATGCACCAAACTTTGAGTGCAATAATAAAACTCCAAAATTAATTTATAATTTAGTAAATGCTCTAAAATGAAAACAGTAACTAGGAGGGATCTAATGCTCATACAACGCCAATCAGTATCGTGCATAGTTCAATTAAAAAAAAAAATGGAGATCATTTTTATAAAAACCTGTTTTTAAATTTTGCGTACATATACTATTAAGAAAAGTACTGTAATCATTAAAAAATAAAATAAAGAAATAAAAATAATTAATTATGAAATTTTGGTGTATCTATACGTTTTGAGGTCTCCTTAATTTCCTTTTGCATTATTATTGTTAAATTACATTTTATAAAGAAAAGATGGAGAATGTCAATAAGCTACTTTTTAATATTTTGATGGGAATTGTGAAGTTAAGCATTTAAAAATCCATATTATTCATGAAGTGCTTTACCCCAAAATGTCATCCAATCGCTGTTTGATTTAATGCCTAGGCAGATAAGTGCAGTTATTGCTCTCACAGGTCGCTGCTTTATGTACTGTTTTCTCAGGATGTTCTTCCTACTATAATGTATGTGTCCAATAAATATCATTCTTATGACCAACACCCTCGACGCATTCCTTCTTGGTGTTGTTGCAATTTCAATGGCCAGAAGTGTAATTATACTCCTCGTTTTCACGTCATTTTTATTTAAAAATACATTATATACCTAGTTGTACATAAGTGTTTGGATTCATTAAAAAGTTAATTTAAGAAATATTTTTATGCTTTAATGTTGGAATTCCATGTTCTTCAGAACTTAAAATTGTTATAAAATCTAAATTAAAACTAAAGAGGATGCTCAAATTTTATTTCATCTAAAATTGCCATGTTAGAAGCATTTTAAAGCGGTGAAATTTTGAAGGCCCATTAAAAAAAAAAAAAAAAAAAAAGCAACTTAAACGATATTTTAACACGTACGTGTAAAACTTACACTTCGAAATCTCATAAACCTTTTATTTTTCACACATTCACCTTTTATTTTTCACATTTTCACGCATTCAACACATTTAAAATATTAATATGTAAGTTTATTAATCTTACGCCCCGACTCCCAAAAGAAGGGGTGTTATAAGCCTTTGTCTCTCTCTCTCTCTCTGTGTGTGTGTGGCACTTTAGCTCCTAAACGAATGGATCAATTTCAAGGTAGTTTATTGTTATTGCTATTATAATGATGATTGTATAATTATCATTATCATTATTATAACGCTATCCGAGATAGTTCTTAGCTATGTTTGATTTTTTTTTTTTTTTTTTTTTTTTTTGCAAGCTGTTAATTTTTAGACTTCCAACTCGTTACTTTTTTTAACTTATCTTTTGTGATGAAGCGCTCGACACTGTTCTATGAGCGGTGAGCGGGGACTGCTCCCTGTTAAATCTCTTATCTTTTGTGATGGTTTCGAGACAACCCCAAATTTCACTTTGCCAAGGGTACCGAGTGATCATGTTTGGGGCCTGCTGAAAATTCCGAATTATTATCACTATCGATGTTAACTATTCGTGTTAACATACTCCTAAAAATCACCATTCTCGTGTAATGAATATAATTTTAATTGTTAAAAACGTTTCAAAACAATTTTTTGTCAGAAAACACCGGAAACCCGTGTTTTGGGTGTCACTTCCTCCTAATCGGACTCAGGTTGAGGGAGGAAAGGGAGGGGGAGGAGAACCTCGGCGGAAATGAAGAAGCGGGGGCGAGCGGCCCATTATACCCCATTAGTTCTGTACACACAGTAGTAATAGACTCAAATAATGCTGATGAATACTCGCCTATTTAGGGGAAACACGCCAAGCGACCCGACGGCGTGGAAAACCGCACGAAAATGAACTAGCCATTATAGGATCTAAATGAGTGGGTCTTAATGAGCGAACACCCCCGCGGAGCAATTAAGAAAAGAGGGGGGAGAAGTGCAGATTTTCCTCTTTCTTTTTTCATTTAACAGCATCTGCGATCCAGCTGCTGTCTGCCGGAACAGCAGATGGAGAGGAAGCAGAGGCACGTCTTTGGAAGTGGAATCGTCACGGAATGTGTCGTACCGTATGAGAAGGGGAAGGAAGGAGAACATAGTTGATTACGCGTGGAATGAGGGACACTTTCCAACACGATCGTCTGAGACCGATTAGGACAACAGTATTATTGCTTTCAAACAAAACAGACCAAATGAAAATGGTTCTTTTGGCAACATTTTTCTTTTTCTTTTTTTAATTTAAAAATAATCTTAAAACTAAAATTGAAAGAAAAAGTGCAAAAGAAATTTCAAGAAATGAATATAGTAACTGTTGCTAAGGGATATGACACAGTTACCACACGTTTTTATATAAAAGAATAGACAAAATAATTATAATAAATAAATATATAAATAATTGTTCTAAATAAATTTCTCCTTAGGATGGAATTTTTATCCATTACTTAAGAAAACAAAAATAGGGTTCGTTTTCTTTACATTTTATTTTAATACATAGTACATGAATAAGTAACATTTATTAGAGAAAATATCAAAGAGTTAATAAAAATATTTTATGGGTGGCTAGATGCATTGTCCGATGAAAAAACAGCTTTTTGAGATAGATCGACATGATCCAAATACTATGTGTACCATTGTACCGAAACATCGCACTTAGTCATTATATAAATATATTTCGAAGAGTAATCTCTCACAATAAACACAGATTAAAAATTTCAAGAAAAAGAAAAGACATGGTTTTGGTTTGTCGTTCTACGGTTGTTATTATTATTATTTTATGAACAAGGGCTGATTACCTCATGATCTACTGATAGAAAATGATTCCGAATCAGTAGGGGACGACTTGCATGACTGAACTGAGTCCAAACTTGGCACATGCTAACTAAAGACCAGAGCAATAATCATCAAACCTCCAGATGCTGAAAAACCCTTAATATATATACATATATACTAAGATAAAATTATATTATACAGTAAAACCTCTCAAGTTGGACGCTTTTTCTCGGAACGGAATGTATCCATTAACATTATGTCTAACTCCTATAAGTTGGACACCTCTCTAAGTTGGACACTTTTTCTTGGAACCGTAGGTGTCCAACTTAGAGAGGTTTTACTGTATAATATAAAATTTTAATGTTACACCTTAATAATATATACCCTTAATATATAATATATAACCTTAATTATAATATAAGGTATATAATATATACCTTTCTTCTACACACACACACAAAAAAAAAAAAAAAAAACAAACAGCTTAATTGGAAAATTTTGATTTGAAACTACTTCGATTAAATGTGCCTTAAGCAGCACATGAATGAAGAAAACAGGAAAAGCAAAATATAGTATATGATATTACAATACGGATTAAAAATACAAAGGATGAATTTTTAATTTTAAAATTAGGGGGCGGGACAGAACCTGTAAATGAAAAGACTTTTTTACCTTTGATATACGAACAAAGAACTTTTTACCACGACAAATAATCACAGGGGAAAAAAAAAAAAAAAAAAAAATCAAAACTCGATATTAAAAAACATACAAATGAAACAAACAAACAAAAAGGGTATAGTTTTAAAAGAAAAAATAGAGTAACTGTTATGAGGTAAGCTATTATCATGGACAATAACATTATTCCACAAAACATACAAACTCTTTTTTTTTTTTTTTTTTTTTTTTTTTTTTAAATGTGCTAAACAGAGGAATCGCAGAAAGCCACTGACCGTCCTTTTTTTTTTTTTTTTTCCCTCCCTTGTCGGCAAATTCAAAGTGACCATTCAGATCGAAATCTATGGAAACAGGTAAACGAACGACCGCTCTCAAAACACCAAAAGTTGTTTATGCTTTCTCCCAGCTTTCTGTCTGTGTGGCCTGGCCATTCCTAAGCTTGACAGATGGTCAGTCTGACAGGCCTTAAAAGGGGGGGGGGGGGGAAGGAGAAGCACAATCCATCAACCGACTTCAATGAAATGAGAACCTATCTGTCAAAAATGCCTTCCTTCATGGCTTCCTCGTTCATCTATGCACACATAAATAAGGATATAAACTCTGTCATAACATGCGTAAAATTTTCATGCGCTCTCATTGAGAACCATAAAGAGACGAACGCTTTTATTTTATTAATTTACAGCGGAAGTTTACTTGTTCACGATCCATTCTATGGGCTATTTACAGCACCAAATTAAGGATTCGGCGCGCATAACCTGGACATAGAGCGGCAACATGAGAAAGGCGCAATAGGTCTAAGGTTACTAAAAATTGAAAAAATAAAATAAATAATTTTGACCACAGTAACTCAAATTTAAAATCGATTAAGATTCTCATCAATTACACTACAAACAAATTTCAGTGCTTGACTTCTGGCTCTTGCTGCTGTGAGTTAAAGATGTTTTCATCTGTGCGTGGAATTACTTCGTTAAAATAATTTAGTATTTAAGTTATTGCATTACATACATAATAATCGAACAAAAAGTTAGTATTTTTTTTTTTTCTTCCGAAAAATTCAATTTATTTTTTAAGTTAATTATCAGGTGATTATTTGCACATGCACCATGATGAATGTATCAAAAAATAATGTTTACCACATTATGTTTATTGTTAATTCAAGTATAACAGTTTTTTCAATAAATGTAGCAACATATATCGCGTCCTGACAAGAAGAGTGACTCATGTCAAAAAATGATAATTTTGAGTTTATGCCATTGAAAAATGTATATGAAGTGCCCCAACGTGTACGAAAAGTGTCCCATCTCTATCTCAAAACTTATTCACTGGAGAGGCAGTTTGTGTCGGTAGTATTGCAGGCTAATCAATGTTTTATCGTTATCTTTATGTTGATTTTTCTCAAATACTGCATTTTTGGGTTGTGTCATTTTTCTTACCAGAGTAGGATATGTGAAAAAGAAATCCACAAGAACATTATGTTTACATATATTGAAGAAGAAATAAGATTGATATTGAACAAAATTAAACAAAAAGAAAATATAATTCATGCTGAAAATAACACTAATTATTTATTTTTATTTTATTTCGTACGATTTGAAAAAAAAAAAAAATAAATAAATAATAATAATAATCAGGACGTGAGAAAATTGAGACAAAAATTAATTACGAATGTTGCAGAAAAACATGCTGATGTAACACCTCATGGTACTCGCTATAGGCACCCATGCGTGCTTTATAAACAGTAAACAATGGTGCAATGAAAGTGCAAGTCAGATACATTTTTCCTTCATTATAACAAGTGGTTTTTTGAGACTGAACAGCCAGCCAATCATGCTATTTATTTGTTCGTAGAGAAAACTGTTTGATGCAAAACAGATCTACTCTTTGTAAGAGATTTAATTAACGCCTGGACGCTGCTAAGAAAAAGAAAGTTATTCCAGATGTTCCAATGTAATTGTGAGTCGAACGTCTAATAAAAATAATTATTATGTATAAGGTTACTAAAAATCTGGTGTAAATCAAACAATATTATCTGTGTATTCAAAGTATACAATCACGGAAAAGTTCAATAAAATTGAATATTTAATCCTTTCTTTTATATACAAAAGAACAAAATACTGCTTTTGTCCAGGACAGGTAAATTTTCTTGTTCTGGAAAAGTTTGAGAAAATCAAAACGACCAAATGATGATGTACCTGTACGTACAAATATACATTGTTACAGTTTAAGGAATATGATGAAAAGTATACTACCGTATTTGAGCTTCTCGCGTATTATAATACTCTGATATTACTATCTGTAAAAGGATTTTTTAGGACGAGAGAACCCTTTCTTTCATATTGAAAGTAAAGAAAGAAAAAAATTGATTTTTTGTTTTAGACCACCTTGAATAAAGCAGGATGTTTGGCAACACCCAGTTAAGAAAAAAAAAATTAAAATTTCTTCTCTTACAGTCGGTAACAAAAGTGTCCGAACACTAGCAAAAATTCCTATGTATAAAAAGTACACTTCACACGGTTCTGTTACATAAATCCTTATCGAATCATGTTCTTAGATTGACTAAGAAGAAGATTCGACAAGGATTTATTTAACAAAACCGTATGAAGTGTACTTTTTTTACATAGGAATTTTTGCTAGTGTTCGGCCACTTTTGTTACCGACTGTACATTTTGATGCATGGCATTTATTAAATCGATATTTTTTGTTTCGAATTTCTTGAATACAGTCAAATTTTCATTATTACTTTCCTATTTTAGTCCAAATTTCCTTGTTTTTTATTTTTTAAATTTTATTTTATTTAATTATTTTTTACAAAATTTAAACAAATTCCCTGACTTTTCCAATGCTTCAAAATTCCCTGTTTTCTAAGTTGCTAGCCATCCTGTTATAGTAATGTAGGGTGATAAAAAGTAATGTTGAATGTGAATGCTACACCAAATTATACTAACGTAATCATTTCTTACTTGTTGTTTCGTCAGGAATAAAATTTTTTGAAGGAAACATTTGATGTTCCGAACTAAAATATTCTTTAACCACATTTCTTGTGACCAGGGGAGCCTCTGTGCATGTGTTGACTCAACGAGTCCAGCGTCAAAATAAAAGGGTTGAGAAAAAATTAGTGATAAGGGAACGTCGAATGACTGGATTTTTATCAAAGCATCCCAACCTGTTGGTCAATTTGGTACTCCTTCAAGTTTTTTGGATTGGCCTGAATCTTACTTGGAGGCAGAAAATGTGGTTACACTATAAGCAAGTTTGTTTATAAAGAAAGCTTTTGAGGTGTATTCTCTCGTTCCTGAAAATTTTGAACATGAACTTGTAATCATTCAATAGAAGAACAATAAATGGTGTCAGAGACACTTCCGTGTGCGACCACGAAGCTGTATTACACTCAGGTGTTCTAAAATAAACACATCAAGATAGGCTAATTAAATTGACATTTAAATCCCTCTTGAGAATAAGAGATTTCTTCATCTTCTCTCCCCCCTTTCGTTTCGTTTAATCTGCTGTTGCCTCATAACACCATACAGAGAAAGGAGGGAGCAGAGAGAGAATGTTGGTGAGCACACACAACAATCCCTTTTCATGAGAAACGGTGTCGGGTGTCTCAAGCGGCCCCCTTTGATGTGGAATGAGAGTAGGAAGCACGCGTTCTTTGACGGCAGCTCGTGCGTGCAGGCACATCGGTTTCGAGATTAATTTCACCTAAACATATGCCCCGGCATTCTACCGGAATGCCGGAATGATCCGCAGATTAGACATGTTGTGTTCTCGGCTCATTCGAAAACGAACGGCTTCGCTTTCTTGAGAATCCGTGCTGTACGACTGATCGCGTAAACGATTTTCGCAAGCGTTCTCTTTTCACGTTCAGGTACAAAAATCAGTTACTTTATTTCGATAACGTTCCTTTAGAGGATTACATTATGATTGGTCTGCTTCTTTTAACACTTTCCAACTTCGGTTTACCTGTCTGCTCGTATTCACACTTCCACAAATATTTTTTGAATGTAATATACACGTTTACCACGAATAGTTTTAAAACTAACATACATGTTTACTATACCATGTTTACTACTAAAATTGATATAAATAACACAACTATTTTTTGTATAGATGTAGAGGGGGAAAAAATGGACACATGATGATTAACAAGACGTATTTCTTTAAAGTCAGTTTTATTATCGTTGTACTAGACAAAATATAACGTATATGACAGTGGAGCACCCTTTTTATGTTTCTCATTTATACGTTTAACTTTGGTTCCAAATCCTTCCAATGCATTCTAATGTTAAAATATTTCGTTCCGATTACTTTTACTTTGAATAATATATATTGCAATCCGAATCAATGGTCTAGGGAAGTTTAGGGAATTTTTCAAAAACAAACAAGTGGTTTATGGGGATACGCGATGGATTTTCTATTACTTTATTGTGTTCACTTCACGTCTTACCTTTAGGGAAACAAGGGTTTCATTTTTAACTGCTTGTAAAAATGTCCTCTTCATTTCGTAAATGAAAAGCTGGTCTTAAAAAAAAAAAACATTGGAATCTTGGGGAAATTGACAAAGATAGTGCATTACGCAATGTTTAAAAAGAAAAGAAAATTACCATATCAACACTTAATATGATAGCATATAATTTAAATTATTTTAAATTTCATTCAAAGATTATTTTAATCGAACACATGAAAAATAAATAAGGGAAATGTATTAGATTTTTACAATTATAGAAGCAATTATTATGCATTAATTTGTCAAAATTAAATTTCGGTTGTACGCTGAAAAACGTATAAACGATGCTCCACTGTATTACATATTATATTACACCTACATATATTCCACTTACATATTACGTGCACATTTCAATAGACATTTCTATTTATTCGTGCATTCACATTTTTATTTATTATACACAAACGCACTACGCACACATTCCCATTTTTAATATATCATACGTACTTACTACATACATTCACATTTTAATATATAGCACACACATACTATACACATTCACATTTTATGTATTGTACAATACATTTATTTTAATATTATTACACACGTTTGATAAAATATTTGAAAGTGAATATCATTTAAAATGTCTGTTTTGTGGTTGAAAATACAGCCCCATCTAATAATAAAAACTCATTTCTAGAATGTATAGTTTATCATTAGAATGCTTCTGAATTTTCAGAGAATTGAATTTCAGTTTATTTTCGATTACAATATTACATTTGGGAAAATTTATTTTTAAGTACAAACTAAGAAATTGTTCAACTATCACATTTGGTATTACTCTATTTGACTATCTTAACAAAACTCATGTATCAAGTCGTTTTAACTTAAATGGTTGCTTTTTGATTCTAATTGCATAAAAATTTTTAATTAATTCCCAATATCTTTCAAAGGGTAAGTTATCTCCCTCTCTCTGTATGTGTTAAGAAGAATTTAGTGATTTAATAATTTAGAAATCAGTCTTTTACGGTTTACGGTCCACAAACGAGAATCTTACATTACTCTCTAAAATAACAATTTTAAGTTTATTATTATTATTACTACTACTATTTATTTATTTATTGTAATCGATTATGACATTTCGTTTGCGTAAAAGACATGAAAGGATATTTATGAATCTTTAAAACTTTGGGTCTGAGGAATACCGGGCTGCTGTGGTGGGGCAAAATGTCCAATACACGCTGAGGCTCCTATATATACGAGCTGGCGCATCAGACATTTTGTTGCCTTAGGGTTGCCACATGTACCCAGCGCTTTCCGTAGATAAACAAACGGCAGCCATTATTTCTATCGTCTTGTATTACTTTGGAGTTACTTTTTCAATCATTTTTCATAATTTTAGCTCGGTAAATTATCATATGGGATATTGTTTAGTGATAAATTGCTATAATCACTCAAGAAAAGAACATAAAATGTTCAGATTTCCATAAGATAATTTAGAAAGAATAAAATAGTATAACTTTTATTTACTTGTGTTTTTCACATGTTCAAATGTAAAAATACAAAAAAAAAAATGTGCTATTTTAATCATAATATTTATGTTAATAACCATAAATTAATAAAAGAAGATCTTTTATTACTGTGAATTTGAGTTATGGCGACATTTCCTGGGGTCGCCAAAGTTGTTTAGTTTCCGTGTGGCAATTACATTTATTTTAAGGTTCGTTTTTAGTTCCCCATCATACTATAGGTATGGGGAACTTAGGTAATCGTGAAAATTTTCGACCTCGGTTTTTTGACTTTTTTACACGTTTTCAGGTGCAGGAATCCGAAAATGACAAAATTTGTATGGTGTCTGTTTGTAGGGTGTCTGTTAGTATGTTAGTCCGTTAGTTTGTTAGTCTGTGTACACGATATCTCAAGAACAAATTGTCACAGAGAGGTCAGATCAGTTTTAAAATATTACTTTCGACACTGGCAAGAACCCTATTCATTTGCAACATTCGAATTTAAAAACTTCGTAAGTTATTAGAAATTTACGATATTTTATTTAAGGGGCTCTAATATATGCAAGAAGTTTCACGTTGACGGGAACATATTTTTCATTATCACGGAAGAATGAGATTATAATGGAGAATATTCAGCGACTAAGACAAGCACAACATGTTAAAAAACTCTTAACTAAGAAAGTAATGATAAATTCAGTTAATCTCTTGATAATTTAATTCAAAGAAAAAAAAAGGGGAGGGGAAGGGGCATTTAAAAATAAGCTTTATGCATTATTCACTTTTCAGAGATAATAAATGGTATTAATTGATAATTATTTAAAAATAAACACTTTCAGTTCATTATGTGTTTTATTACTCTCTTTCTATATTGTATAAGAAGAAAATATTAGATTCGTGAAAATTATTGAACTCTGTTTTTTTTTTCTTTTTTTATGAATTTACATGTTTTTAGATGTAATGAACAATATTTGAAATTTTTTAAGATAATATCTATCTGTCAGTATCCAAAATTTTGTAAACTTTTCACGAGCCAATGGACGTATTCAATACAGGTTTATGTTTGGTCGGAGATAGTGTTCATTATATTTTGGCGAAAATCGCAAAACAGGTAAGGGTTACCACCGTAATTTTCAATATGACAATACAAGACAAAAGTTTGTATAAATGTGCATAATGAAAATTATTTATTATAATAATATAGTAAACCCGGAAATGTATATATAAGATTATATGAAAGAGTATCGTTTCTCCCTTCTTTTTAAAACGAATGGTCAAAGTTTTTTTTTTTTTTTTTTCTTTGTTTCAAATAAATAAAAAAGGAGGGGGGAGGGGGGAAAAAGCAAAATTGACGTTATTTCGACACTGGGTCGAAATAACGTACACTTCTCTAAGATGAAAAATCATCTGCATTTATCATAGAAATTAACTTTAATAAATTAATTAAATAATAATTATAATAATTTGCACTGTAAGAAATTGTATATACACGTTTCCAGGAAACGATTGTGTGCATAAGTCAAGGGCTTTCTGTATATATAAATATGTAAAGCATAGGATATTGTTTAACCCCTCCCCCTTCTCCCCTCATTATAGTATAATTGCAAGAAACAGTAAAAACTAAGAATCCTTAGGTAGAGCGCACCTGGACAGACTCATTAGCTTTCAAGTTTACATAACTCTCCGCGTGCGTAGGGGGGCAGTCCGATCTGGTGGAGCGTGCCTAAGGGGTGTTGGCACGCGCCTCGGCAGATTAGGACGAATATTGCGTGACTGCCCCCCCCCCCCCTCCCTTCTCCTTTCGCGTGAGGCTGCAAATCATGCATCGCTTGCACGATATATATTGCTTGCGGGAGACGTAAACCGTTATGCGTACTCCGGGAAAACGGTAGTGCTCTTCGTCACGTTTTAAAGCAAGGCCCATTGGAAACAAAACCTGTTATATTGGATATAAAACAGAAAGTGGATCAAAATATTTTTCAATGGGTGTTAACGCTTTAGGTTATAGTATTAGATTCATAAACTTTTCGACTTCTGATTTTCGATGGATTTACCATTTTGAAAGATCCAGAACCCAGTTGACCATTTTTTGAAAATGCCTGTCTGGATGTAAATGACGAAATTTTTGTGTACTAAAACAGCACAAAATTTCATCAAAAGCTACATTTATTTGCACCTTGGCATAAGTTGGTGCATGTTAACTTTTAGTGACTATCCTTCAACAGGTGTCACTGTCGGTTCATTTTTTCACAATTTTAGTATAGCAGTACAGGACGAAATTTCTTAAAAATACATAATGTATGATAATTATTTTTTTCATTATGAAATTGAATGTTTTAATTTTTAATAGTAACTAGTATCGCCCAGTGGTCGAAACTCGACCATTTTTTTTTTTTTGCAAAGCAAGGCAAAGCAAAGTTATTGCTTTGTCCTACACGGAATGAAATTGCAACACAGCTGCGGCAATTGTTTGCCGATATTCACTCTAACTGAATCAGCAGAGTTTTACTTAATGTATAACTATTTCTCTCTGTAGATGTTAGCCTTTCCTGAAATGAGAGAAAATCGCAACGTGAAAACGCAACTTGTTGTGTGATACAGCCCAGAAGCTAATAGGTACCATGTCAAACCAAGGCCCAACCAAGTATCAAATTCTGTTAAATTAATTCGATTGGTTCATAAAGTACAGTGTTTGAACAAAAAAGAAAAAAAAAAGATATTTTTCAAAAATGGTCGAATTGAGTTCGGGAAATTTCAAAACGTGTAACTTTATCGAAAACCGAAAATCTAAAACTTTTCTGAATCTTATATTTTCTACTTATATATGCAGAGGAAAGAATAATAAATCCACTTTTTTTAAAATAAAAATAAGTAGTCAATTTCATTTAATTAAAATGCAAGGAAATCTCAAAACGTGTAAATTAATCGAAAACCGGAAATCAAAAGTTTTTATGTATCTTCTACTTGCTTCTTCTACCCACAAAAGCTAGCAATAAAGACACTTAAAAAAAAAAAAATAAAAAGCCAATTTCAGTTAATTGAAACGTAAAGAAAGCTCAAAACATGTAAATTCAGCAAAAAACGGAAATCGGAATTTTTTCCGTATCGTCTACTTATACATGCAGCAGTTAGTAACAAATCCATTTTCCTTTTATTTAGTATATTAGTTGAATATTTATTGTTTAAATATCACCCTTTGAAGTGAAATGTTTATGTTTACATTCGAAACTGGAAGTTTGTCATTTTTTTTTCTGGAGTTTTGTGATTTTAAATTAAAATTTTATCAATTTTACAGAAAAAATAACTCAATCAAACACATGTAGACAGTAACTTATATATAACTATACCCAAATATCGGAATTAAAATCGGCAGATAATTTCCGTTATTTTTTAATAATTTTTTACAAAAAATCCAATGGATGATTAACATAGAAAATCTTTTTCATGGCTCCATGGAGAGACAGTGACGTCATCACTTCGCTTGCGTATAGTGTAGAGCCCCTTAAATAAATAATAGGCCGGCGCATCACCGCCATTTTTTTGCCTCGTAAGAGGACAGTATTTCCGCTTGGCGATTTTATCGCTTCACTGGCGGTTTTAAGAAATTTTCATCTAAAAATAAAATCGGCCAAAAATGATAATCAACACAAGTAATCTGTTTTTGCTTCTTAAATAATTCATAACATTTGAAAGGGGAAAAAAAAAAAAAAACTAATAGTCCTCCGTTCTAAACTAAATTCTGCTTTTTCCAGAATTTCATCAAAATCATTTTTATTTTATTTATTTATTTATTTATTTTGAAAAGGAAAGGAAAGAAAAGAAAATAAATAATAATCACTATCGAAACAAACGATATCGGAAAAGTTTTTTTTTCTTTCTTTCTTTTTTTTTTTAAATAATTTTGAATAAGGAAATAAAAAGTGCGCATAAAAAAAGAAAGAAAGAAACAACATAATTAAGTTTATATTTGAGTTAGTAATTTAAGGATGCCATTGATATAGTAACTTAAAAAAAAAAAAAAAAAACTATGTTCTAATAAATGCCTACTCATACACAGACGATTTTTTGCATTCTAAAGTGGTTCAACGACTTCTAACTGTTGTCGGCATTTTCGCTAGGAAGAAATAGTTTGTTCCTTTGGTGTAACTTGCACATTAGTCCCATCAGGTACAACTTTTTCTTTTTTTTTTTTCATACTACTGTTTTATATCGCTTTCATAACAAACTTAAAAAAAAAATATGTTGTAGTTTTAAAGGAATTAAGTTAGCAGTCATTATTAATATGAATTTATGTACAGTTACGTGTTGTATATGTAATATTAATATAGAGACGTTTATTTCAATTTAATGCATTTTTTTTTTTTTTTAAGTTAAAAAAAAAAAAGAAAAAGTATGAATTTTTTAATTTTTTTCCCCTTGAAAGTAGACATAAATTGTAATATGAAATAAATATCTCAAGAAAAAGAAATCTAAAAATAGAACAAAATAATTAATTAATTAATCAAAAGTACAATTAAAAAATATATATATTAGGTGTTTGCATAAATTCGTGCGGTTTTTTATTGCTTCATTTCATAAAAATACATCAAATCAAATGACAATTTTTAATCAAAATACTCTCGATTACTTTCTACAACCTTTGCCCATTTTTCGGGTAACAAATGTATATTACGGCGATAGAAGCTCTCGTCTTTGGGGGCAATAAAATGATCCGCGTACGCACGAACTTTTGCAACGACCTAATACTATCAGGACACGGAAACAAGACAACTTTGGCGAACCAAAAAAACGTCGCCAAGTCTCTACAAACACACAGTAAAAAAGCGTTTCTTGAAATAATTTATGGTTACTAAAATACATATTTAGATTTAAATAATACTTTTTTTTTTTAATTTTTTACTTTATAAATGTCAGAAATGCAAAGAAAAAAATAAGTGAATAACAATAAAACTTACTATGCAAAGCTGTGCATTAGGTCCCGGGATCCAAGAATCTGGACGACAATTCGCTGCCCATTTTCTCCTTCTTGCATTATCCGAAGGAAACCTAAACATTTTGTATCCTTTTCTGGGGTGTTTACAGCAGTTTATCGCTGAACAACCTCCCATATTGCAGTTTATTTCACTAAAATTACGAGCAAGACGGTAGAAACAATGGCTGCCGTTTGTTTATCATGCTGGGTACATGCGGCAACCCTAAGGCAAAAAAATGTCGGATGCGCCAGCTCGTATATATAGGAGCCTTAGTATAGTGATGCTACATTATACAAATTACTGTGTCTATGGTTTTATTTGAGCTTTATGAAATTGCCAGATTTAACAACTTTCTACTTTTAGGTATTTTTTAATGTAAAGGAATACGTGTATAAAAGGGAAAAATGGGGGAAAATGCATAAAAAATAAATGTATTTTTAAATACCTTCTTGACATCGTAAGAAAATAATATTTGTATTCGTACCTTCCGGCTAACCATACCTTTCGAATGATACCATTTTCAACCCTCTACTCCCATAATTAATATGTTAAAAAGGGACTACAAATTTTATGCTTGCCTATTAATATATAGATAATCAACCATGATAGATGTTTCGTATATGTAAGATCCCTGCTTAGAAAGTGCATAAATTTTTAATATAAGTATCTTTAAAATGAACTCGTCAATTCCTTTAAAACGAACGTCCGAACCATGTATCTGTGATAATTGAGAGATAAAAATCCCTCTCCCCCCCCCCCCCGTTTTTTTCCCCTTCTAATTCTTTCTCTCGTTTTTAAGATGTAAAATACAGCCGTGTAGTGACTGCTTAGGTCTAAATTACGTGAATTTGTATATCAAGAAAGTTTTGTGATGACCACAGCATGCTAGTTTTCTTTAGCAACCTATTAAAAGAACGAAACAGCGTTTATAGCCCCCGCCAGAAGAAATGGTTAAAATTTGCTGTACAATGATCCTTGTTATTTTAAGTAGCTTGATTTCAGACTATTTTCTTTTTTACTCATATATCTGATGTTTATCTTGACAGTTGCGTGCAAACCATAGTCTTACCCCCTTCCCCCATTAAACTGAAAAAGAAAGTTTATTCAACTTTTCTGCCGGCGAAATCGATGCCAAGAAAGATATTTCGTTCATTTATAATTATGTCAACGTCACCGAAATTTTTTCAAGAAAAAAGGAATCATTTTCTTTATATAAACCATTATTAGCAATGCAGATTTCTATGAAAAATTCCAGATCCAAATTCGAAATAGAGCAAAAGATACATAAACAAGAAAGAATTCTGCACAGAAAATGTTACTTCATTCTAAAAATGCACGTCAAGCTACTTCACTTATTTCTTATAACGTAAGTGAATATTTTTAGGTGGTCCTCAAAACCAATCATTATTGCTAATAAGAAGCTATTTTACAGAAAACACGCTTTTATGTACCTGAATATTACATGTCAATCTCGCTATCTCATAGAGTGATATGAATATATTGAACTGGGCTTTAAAGTAATATCTCTCAAAACCTTAATATATCCAAATTCTTTTGTGAGTTTTTGTATATAAACAACTTTTACTATATCCAATCGTTTCAACAGGAAATTAACTTATAGTGAACCTAAATAACGTATATCAGTTTTAAGGGATTCTGAAAAAATAATTTTTGAAATTGAGAATGCACACAGACAGACGATATGAAATTATAATCACTTTGCAAATTTGTTGAAAGTTCTGTGAGAAAGTAATGAAGTGTTGTAATGTGTGAATTCTATTTTACAGTTTAAGATTCATTTAACTGGGATCTACAGCTTTAAATTTTGATAAATTGAAAATTGCATGGAAATTATCCTGGAATTCGAGAATTTTTAAGATATTTTAAAAGTGAACAAAAAATGAAATTATTATGTTAAGGAAAAAAAAAAAAAAATTAATAATAATAATAAGAAAAGAAAAGAAAAATAAATTAAAGAAAAGAAAAAAAGTAGCATTGCACCCTATTAATCATTGAAGTAAAAATTTTGTTTTGTCTTGCTTTTACACATTAGGTGTTTGTATAATAATAAAAGTAAGGTAAAATCAGCAAGGGGTTTAGTTTTTCAAATATAAGCTGATATATGGACTAATGAAAATAATGAATTTTGACAATATGCAAGCTTTATTTTCAATGATTTCTTTGTTATATATAATGTAGTATTTTATAAAAAAGTTCTATTTATTTATATTTTTACAAATTCTTGCTTAACCAGTTTGGCATTTTGCAATATTACAATAGAATGAAGAACGTGTAACAATGATATTTTAATCAGAACAAGCTCTAAAAATGAAGCCATGTTAAAGTTTTTAAGAATATTTAATGTTTTTATAGAATAGAAAATACATACATAATATATATAAAGTGAAAGTAAAACTGGAATTTTCATTTAAAGGACATCACAAAATTAAAAACATTAATCTCAAAACGAGTTCAAAATTTTGATGTTGATGGTGTTGATCTTGACAAGAATATGCCATTTCATAGAGTTGTTTTTCTTAGAACTACGAGGAAAATCTATTAAAATATACTTTTGGTTTGGATAAAAAAAATGATATTTAAAATCGAAAAGGAAGCGCGTTGTAACCTCATGACCGTGTACCTTCGAAAGAGAAACACATTTGGCGTCTGTTTGTTTCGCCAAATTCAACGTTCCCCTCCGTATTTGAAAATGACTGTAAAACTACTTTCACAACAATGATACTACTCGCACCAGAAAGCTAGCTTTTGACGCCTACGAAAGAGGAAAAAGGGGAATGGGTTAGAGTGATATTCGTTTGTGGTGCGCCGAAAACCCGGTTTTAATTAGCAAAATAAATAAATAGATAAATAAATAAAACAACATAAATAAATAAATAGTGTTCTTGGTCTTGAAATCTCTGTTGAAATCGAAAGAAGTTTGGATAAAACGGATCAATATTTTGGAAGCGCATAAATAATTTTCCGATTTTCTTCCTATTTTATAAGCATTTTCATGAATGTCCTATAATTTAATAAACTGAAAGGTTTTATTTATTTATTTATTAGCAAACCCGTGCGAAATATTCGCACTTTATTTCTTTTCTTATTTACCTTTGATTTGAAAAAAAAATTGAAACTCATAAATGTTATACCAATTTCACCACCTAATTAAAATTTTAATTTACCAGAAGCCAAATTATTATTAAAACCAAATAAATATTGTACAATAGTGAAACCAAAATCATTCAAAGAAAGGTTTCCAAATAAATTCATGGTTCACGACCCAATTTTCATACTTCCACAGGCAGTACAGTTTTAATATAGGACTCCCACGACTTCTTTTAAAATTTTGTCGTCATTTTAGTGATGTTAATTAATAAATTTAAAATAAAGTTAATAATAATTCAACACAAAAGTTAAAAACAGATTCAAAATCCTATAACGAAGTATGAAAAATAAAGAATGTACTAGTTCACAATATGACAAAACACATCAGCTACAGCTGACCTTGATTTATTTCGATTTTTTCTTTTGAAACATCCCAAAAACAAAACAGCTTAGAAGACCTTATCTTACAAAACAACGTAATTATTACAGTTTTATGGATTCTGCGGGGAAAAAAACAACATTTTCACTTAAAAAAGGATTCTGCGAATTTACCCGCATGAAAGTATTTAAAAACATACTACTCGATATAGCAGACGTAGTGCTGTCTTTATCAACACACGAATATTAATATACAAATATTCGAGGGGGGAAAATGAAATATTATAAAGCAAGCTCTATAGTAGAGTCCTGCATCGGGTCAGGCTTTGCGGGTACGGTGAGGGTCAAGTTTGTGTTGTTTTTTAACCCGCGGATCTATCCGTCAATAGAATTTTCTTTGAATATTACTTTACGCTATTTTTTTTTTTTATGAATGTAAACTTTTAAATCCAGAGATTATGCCATTCACTTTTTTTTATAGTATTTTTAAAGAAACTTGACTCATAACATGAGTTTACCTAATTGCAGTTATATAAATGTATTAATATACTTAACGTTTAAAACGTTATTTGCAAAAATCATTTGTCTTTCAATGTACATATGCTTCCTCGTTTTGATTTTTTATTCTGTCAAAATTTTTGGAACAGTGGATTTTCTAAAATTTGTAGTATAACAAAATGCAACTACATAACAAATAGTGTAAAAATATATTTTAAATATGGTAAATTTTGAAATTTTTTATATTTACACTGAAGTTTTGTTAATAATTAGGCATATGTGCTTATCATTTTTTATGCAATATTTAATTGTGTCACAGAGTTTTAATTCAGTGCCTTATAACATAAAATTATAAATTTATTGCAAGCAGGTCGCGGGGCAGTAGCTGCGGGTTCGAAAAGTCATTCAGGTCAAAAGTCATTTTGCGGGTCAAATTTACCCGACCTGCGCAGGACTCTACTCTGAAGTAATAAAAATTTTCGGGAAATTCTCGCATGGAGTCATATATATATTTGTTTACAATAATAATACAGGGGTGAAACCACCGAAACATGCAAAAAACCTGAAAACTGATACTTGCATGCAGATAGATAGGGTAAACTTATTAAGGATGTATCATACAGCTACCTATAATAAGTAATATTTCAAGAGTTCTTAATAGATTATAAAATCAAATTAAACATTAAAAATAGAAAATTTCTATAAAAACAAAATAATTTAACATAAAATTCAAAGACAGCAAAAATTTTAAAAACCCTGAATTCAGGGGTAGCCCTTGAAAAGTTTCACCCCTGTAATAATAATATAAAAAACGAAGACTCTTGTGAAAATTAATGAAAGTTACAAAACGACCACACATACTGAGAAGCGGTTTTAAGTTAGATCATAACCTTAGGTTCATTTCGATAAGGCGCTTTCATTGTCTTTAAAATTATATATAATATATAAGTAATAAAATAATGACAACAAACATAATGTAATTAAGAAAACATATATCAGAATTTAATACATTCAGTACGGTGTAACAATATAATTCAAAAGTAAATTAATTCAATGCGATTAAAGTAAAAATGACTATGATTAACCATGGTAAATATACATTCTTATTCAATAACCGGGGAAAAGACAAATATTCTGTTTATATTTTCACTGCATAATATACAACTATATCAGTTTTAAATAGAACAAACTTTGAAAATGTTAATGTAAAGACGATGAAAAAGCTGATGTACAACTGCAGGTTCAAAGTAAGGAAGCAGGTAGAAGCAGACAGTTTTTGATAGTTTAATTCAGGGTTTGAATTGTCAAAATCCTATATGCATAAATGAAATTTTTTTATAAGGAAAAATTACCCTATTTTAAATATCTAGAAATTATGTAAGGGAAAAAAAAAAAAAAAAAAAAAAACAATCAGGGCTCAATCTTTTTTTTTTTTTTTTTTTCTCTCTTTTTTCTTTTCTAAATCTTAATAAATAAATAAAGAGCAAATTGGTAAACCTATACTAAATGTCTGTATATATATATAGATATATTGTTATCAGGTAGGGGAAAACTACACACAACCAACCCTGCATGCATAAGAAATGTATGAGAATACAGCAAAATGGAAGACAATGCCAGAAAACAGGAGTGCCCCACCGCAACGGGGATGTTGCAAATATGGTAATCGGTTTCAAATTTTAAAAATTTGATTAGTGTTCAAAATTATTATTTTAGCATAACATTAAAAGTTTTACCATTCTAAGACTAAATCCGGTGTTACTGAAACTTTCATTTCTCGGAATTGATAAAAGAAGCTGATAAAAGAAGAAATAGGGATATCTTTTACCTGCAATGTAATTGACGATCCTCTGAATTTTTAGCATCTCTTCTCTCGAGCACTCGTCTTCCACTGCCAGAGGTGCCAAACTGCGCTATGCCACCTTATACCACAACGCTAAAGGCCGGATGATAGCGCGCGCGATCGGAAGCGATCGCGCGCACACACTACCACCACCACCACCACCACCCGAAAAAGAAGGTAAAAGTAGGGAGAAGTTACCGCTCTATATCTATCCAGGTGTCTGACGAAAACCACTTGTTAACCATCTGCCTTTTTAGAGCATTCTCTTACTCCATCATACGCGCGCACACCACCACCATTTTCATTTATAGAGACATTTTTAAACTCTTTCTCTCTGCACCCCTCCCCCCCCCCCCCCACAGCGTTTTCTTTCCTTCAGAGTATGTCTACTGGAATAATGCACATAATAAAAAATACAGATTTAAAAAAAAAAAAAAAGTGATGAAGAAGAGGGTTTTCGGGGCAGATGGTAAAGTTGAAGAATAACGGAAGGCGCACTTTCACTGACTTAACTGTCTTCAGACGTACAATAATTTGCGAGTTAAGCTGAACAATATTATACATGTATATATACAAGGTGTTGAAAAGCTTCACCCCGACTTTAGTTTATTTATTGTATAACAATTACAAGGATCCATTAAAAAAAAAAAAAAAAAAAAAAAAAAAAAAGTACAGAATTTTAAAATTAATTAAAAATTTCACGAAAACCAATTTTAAAAATTATCAAAATTCAAATTTGTATTGGGGGCACTATACATATATGTAAATCCAATGGATGAAATGTACCTAATAAATGCATTTACGAAATTTCAGCATTGTGCCTTTTTTTTTTTTTTTTTTTTTTTTTGTTCCCGAGATAGGCAAGCCAAAAATCTGACTAAAATCACTTTGCAATGTCTCGCCATTAGTTTTCAGATGACAAAAAGAATCTCGCCAGATCTCATTACAGAAGTTTTGCACAAATTACGGATGACAAAAAAAAAAAAAAAAAAAAAAAAAAAAAGATAAGATAAATTAATAAACACGTTTACATTTTAATTTGCGACTAATCCGCCAAAGTCTGAATTTAAGCCTATCTCGAAGACTTAATAAAATACAACGGTGAAGTTTTGAACAATGTTTATTTACGTATGAGGCACTTTTATGGATTGGGGGGAAAAATTTGCCTATGGTGAGTAGTTTAAAAATTTTAATTTTGTAATTCATGAAGCTGAATTCTCGAAATTCTTTTTTTAAAGATAAATAAATATAGACTATATATATTTTACACTTTTTTGTGATTTGTTATGAATATCTGAGACGAATATTTAAGAAATAAGCGCATGTTTTTTTTAACACCTTGACTGTTTGATTAAAGTGTCCATGGAATACCCACTCAAGTATGAATTTACACAGAAGAAAGAAAATGGACAAAATTTCTAAAATTTTCGATTGAATAAAAAAAAAAAAAAAAAAAAAAAAAAATCAACGATTGAAAAAGCTTAGCTATATGAATGTATTTTCAATTCCTTTTTTCTCTCTCTCTTTCTTTCTTCAGTTCCCGCAGATTCGTATGTTGAATCGTAGGATTCGCAGGTGGTCCTGAGTCCTGACGTGTTTCGCACCACCTAGGCCACGCACTAAAGCGTCTTAATTTGCGGGACTCTGGAATAGGCAGCTGTTGCCTACCCTCCTTCTCCTTTTCCGTGTTCGCACATTAAATGGATCACATCGCCCCCGCTTCTCGTTGAATGTAAGATCGGAAGTTTTTCTATTGAAGTCAGATCAGTGTAATTCGGCAGTTATTTTGACAACGTTGTGAGGAGTCAGATCAAAGTTAAATATTTTCATGGATCTATTTTTTTTTTTTTTTTTTACAAGCGTCACCCATGTGAATTAGGCGTTTCTCCAACAGACGAACTTCGCCCTGTTCAGAAGCATAACATTATTCTATAGGGTTCATGCGCATCGGGAAAAATCTGAAATACTCAGAGAATTAAGATTTCGGTCCCAAATCTCATGTAAAAATGAAAATTTGTATTAAAATTCTGATAAAATTGATTGCAAAATCTGAATAAATAAATAAAAAAAATGAAATAAATTTCTCATTACCATTTCTATATTTATTAATGTTTATCTAAATTCAGATGACAGTATTGCGAAAATACATGAATATTCGCATTATAACGAAGGACAGAAAACATAGCATCATATAATCTCTAATAATTTTGCAAAAACAATAACAAATAATATATAAGTAACAAGCAAGTCTAACCGGTGTTGCTCGGAGTTGAAGTAGTGCTTATAAAATTTTTCAATTAAAGGAAAAACAAAGTAAACTAGTTGGCATACGTGGACTCTCCTCAGTTCCCCATTATATGTATGTTCTCATAAATTTCTAGTGCAGGACATATTATATTCATGTTAAGAGATATGAATTCGATCAAATGCTTCACAAGGATAGAATGAAATTCCCGCCTAATAGGCTAACCACCGTTCAGTTCGTTATAATTATTTTATTCTAATCTATTAATTTATTTTATTGGAGTCAATTACGTAGTTAAGTTTTCATGCTACTATTTCCAATGCAACAATCTCCAAAATGCATATTCATATGAAATATCGCCCCATTTTGCTATGTTGATAAAATCTTAAATCTCGAATAACTTACGAAATTTTCCTATTAGAATAATTGTAGTCAATGATGTTGAAACAAGTATCATAAACGTTATTTTGAAGTTGTCTAATATATTTATGATTCTCAAAATGGACGTTTATGCTCAATTTTGCCCTATTATCTGCCATATTAAGTAAATCCTAAATTCCGAATAACTTACGAAATTTTTAAATTAAAAAATTTATAGTCAGGGATGTTCATGCCAGTATCCTAAATGATATTTTAAAAGTGTTCTGACATCGTTACGATGAAAATATCACTAAAAATGGACGTTTATGCGAAATTTTGCCCTATTCTGCCATATTAAGTAAATCGTAAATTTCCAATGACTTACCAATTTTTTAAATTGGAAAATTCATAGTCAAGGATGTTTATGCCAGTATTTTAAAAGTAGTCTAACCTCTTTACGATGAATATATCCGTCAAAACAGACGTTTTTGCGAAATTTTGCCGTATTCTGTCTGCCACGTTAAGAAATTCGTAAATTTCGAATAATTTGCGAAATTTTCAAAGTAGCATGTTTATAGTTAATGATGTTCGTCCCGGCATCAAAACTGATATTTAAGAGCTGTTCTTACATCTTTACGAGAAAATATTTCTTTCATTCACGTTTAAGTGAAATTTTGCCCTATTCTCCCATGTTAAGAAAATATTAAATTTCGAATAACTTCTGAAGTTTTTTAATTAGAATGTTGTAAAGGTTTCTTGCCAGTGTCATAAATAATATTTTAAAACTGATCCGACATCTCTGCGGTCATTTGTTCGTGAGACATCGTGTACACAGACTAACAAACTAACAGACACCCTACAGACGGACACCATACCTATTTTGATATTTTCGGATTCCTCACATCTGAAAACGTGTAAAAAAGTAAAAAAACCGAGGTTGAAAATTTTAACGATTACCTAAGTTCGCCATGATACCTATAGTTTGATAGGGAGCTTAAAAAGTATGCGATGGAATTTAACGAAATTAAAATAAAAATCTCCTAGCTTCCCGATATTGCGGCCGAACGTTTTGAATAAACGGATTCAAAACCCAATCTAGGAGGTCGATAAAACATGTCGACAAATCTGTAGAGCTTCTGTGAAAACAATAAGTCTTTGCGTAAGATAGACGCCCTTTTATATATATATATATACATTATTTTTTTTTTTTTTGGGGGGGGAGGGGGGGCATTATTTTTATTTCTTTATTTACAGATACAAAACATAACAATGAACAGAAGTTATCTATTCATATGACCGTTGAGTTTTAATATCAAAATCCATTTAAATGTTAAATTCGATACAAAAATTTTATGGAACAAAAAGCACTAAAATAAATCACTACATGCACTATATTTCAATAAAATCCTAATTATAACAATTTGAACTGATTGTGAGAACTTAAACAAATAAAACCACAAATAAACAATTAATTTAAAATAATAATAATAATAATAATAATAATAATAATAATGATAATAATAAAATGTTTGCACGTTCATTTTTTTTTTCGACATAAAAAATATTGTTTATTTACACGTAAATAATAAAATTGAAAATAATAATAAAAATAATAATGAATTTTTGACAGGTAATAAATAAATACATTTTCTTTTACGTCTGAAAAATAAATATGTCTGTAATTTATTTATTTACGTCTGTAATTTATTTATTTTTAGCATCATTGTTTCTTTTTCTTTTTAACAATTTTTAAATTAAAATGGGGCTTTTATTTAATATCTTTTAAACAAATTATTCGACTGAACTAAAAAATACAGAATTAGCTAGATTTTGTCGTGATTAATAAGTGTAGTAGAAACTTCCGTAGCGATCAGTTGAATGATGTAGATTTGTATAGCGAACTAAAAATCCGGACAGATCATGCCTTATTTGTAAAGGAACAAAAGATAAAAATTTGATATCAGGCTATAGCAATGCTATGCCGTGAAGACTTCGTTACGATTACGTTGTAATGTTGTTAATATTTTCTTGAAAGTGATATGGAAACTCAGGAAATTTTTAACATTTGTGTATGAGAGTAGATATATAACACGGGTTCTACGCCAGCGGCACCGCGGCACGGCACGGGCGAGCTGTGCTGCTGCCGCACCGTCTCTTATCAGTATCGTTCCGGTGACGCATGCCGACATGAAAGATAAGGAAGGTTAGAATTAGGATGTTATCTTGAATGATAAGGAATATTATTTTAAGAGAACTTTAATTAGAATTTTAAAATTAATTTTAAACTTAGAAAAAAATTTTAAAAAGAGAATTTATTATGTTCGCGAGATCTTTTTTTAAATTTGTTTAAACATTTTTCTTATACTTAAAAAATTTTCAAAAAAGAAAGATATGTACTATTAATTTTAAACTTAGAAAAAAAAAAATTATGATTTTAAGAGTCAGAAAGATAAGGAAGTTATTTTAAGAGGATTTTAATTAGGATTTTAAAATTAATTTTAAACTTAGAAAAATTTAAAAAAAAAATAATTTTAATTATGGTTTTAATTATCAGTGTCATCTGTTAGTTGATTTGAGAGAATTTATTTTTTCTGTCATATGTAGTAATAGAGTGATTTATAATTGTGTAATCTACGGTTTATTCTTCAAATAGTGTATTTAAAGAACTTTATCAGTGTACTTTCTTAAATTACGGGATGTTGATATTATCTTTTACACTTGTAATTTTTAGTTTGAACTTCCATTTTATAATAAAATAGTTATATTATCTTCTATCCTAATATATTTCAAATAAATAGAGAATCTTGTAAATGAGTTGTCTTAGAAATTTTGCGAAGGACAATTTAAATAATGTGATAAGTGCGTATTTTCGGACATATGTAGAAATAGTGATTAAGAATTGTGTGTTAACGATTGTTTATCTTTGCAATTCAGGAAATGCTTAAACACGTATTCATGAGATCTTGGTCATAAACTTTTAAATAGATAAGGAATCTTTTAAATGAGTTGTATTAGAAATTATGTAAGAATATATTTTTATGTAGATAATTGTTAGATAAGTAGTTTTCGTTTAAAATTGTGATTTAGGATGAAACTTTAATAGTGAATTCGCATAGATAGAATTTATTTATTTATTTTTATTTTTTTAATAAAGAATTTAATGAGAGGCAATGTATTTCGAGGACTTAGCATTTTTCGCAAGCACTTAATACGTCATACTACAATAAACTCATTTTGTTTGATTATCTTATATAGTTCTACTAAACTAGTTAAAAAAACTTTTTTAAATTATTCACCTTAAAGTGAAAATACTATACTACAGAGTTACCATTTATTTAATTCATTAAAAAATATGCTTATTTTCTACACTTCCAAAGAAACAAATGAGTGATAAGGTTATTTCTTATCGACCATGTTGATACTACGTCATACTACGATAAACTCATTTTGTTTGATTATCTTATATAGTTCTACTAAACTAGTTTAAAAAACTTTTTGAATTATTCACCTTAAAATGAAAATACCATACTACAGAGTTACCATTTATTTAATTCATTAAAAAATATGCTTCTTGAAAATAATGAGCTATCTAGAAGTATTTTTCATTGATATGTAGGATATATTTATTTAATAATATTAATTTAAGAACTTTATTTTATAAATTAACTTCTATCAACCAATAACATTTTACCACGCAACAGAGTTATAGTAGATTTTATTTAACTTATCATAAGCTAAAATCAAGCCATGCACTTATTAATCTTATATTCATGCATTTACATATTTTGTTTATGCATCCTTAAATATTTTAGTTATGTAATATTTTAAAATGTGATTGGAAAAAAAATATTTCGCATTATAAATGTAATTTAAGTTTATGCACGCACACACATAGAAAAATTTAATTATTTATTTTTTTAATCTTAATAGATTAAAACGGAAATTTAAAAGTTAAGCATATGTACATTGCGAAATTGATTTTATTGAGTGAAATTAGGATGTAACTTATTAAATAAGTAATACTTGTAAATATTGCAAAAATGTTGAAGTACATTAAGGTTTCATAGCTGCATAGTTATATTTTATGTGCATATTTAGTGCTTTTTGTGATGATATGCGACTTATTAGTTGTCCAATAGTTATAAATGATGCAAAAATGTTGAAGTACATTAAGGTTTAATACTTGCTTAGATATATTTTATGTGCATATATAGTACTTTTGCGATGTTATGTAGCTTATTAGATAAACAATACTTATAAATATTGTAAAAATGTTGAAATACATTAAGGTTTCATAGCTGCATAGTTATATTTTATGTGCATATTTAGTACTTTTTGTGATGTAATGTAGCTTATTAGATCTCCAATACTTATAAATATTGCAAAAATGTTGAAGTACATTAAGATTTCATAGCTGCTTAGATATATTTTATGTGCATATATAGTACTTTTGTGATGTTATGTAGCTTATTAGATAAACAATACTTATAAATATTGCAAAAATGTTGAAATACATTAAGGTTTCATAGCTGCATAGTTATATTTTATGTGCATATTTAGTACTTTTTGTGATGTAATGTAGCTTATTAGATCTCCAATACTTATAAATATTGCAAAAATGTTGAAGTACATTAAGGTTTCATAGCTGCATAGTTATATTTTATGTGCATATTTAGTGCTTTTTGTGATGATATGCGACTTATTAGATGTCCAATACTTATAAATATTGCAAAAATGTTGAAGTACATTAAGGTTTCATAGCTGCATAGTTATATTTTATGTGCATATATAGTACTTTTGCGATGTTATGTAGCTTATTAGAGGAACGATACTTATAAATGATGCAAAAATGTTGAAATACATTAAGGTTTAATATTTATATTTTATGCGCGTATATAGCACTTTTTGTGATGCGAAACAAAATATTCTCAGGGGATAGTAGTTTTCAAAAAATTTAACCACAGGAATACACTCTATTTAAGATAGAAATAGGTGCACTAGTATTGAACATGGTGGCTTTTTGGGGTCACGTGATTTTTTTTTTTTTTTCGTCCAATCAGAAGCACGGAATTTTAATGAATAGTATTATAAAATTAAATGTTTTTTATATACAGATATTTTTGAGGTTCCATGAACCAATCAAAACCAGGGATTTTTAATGAATAGTACTATAAAATTAAGCACTTTGTGGAATTAAGTGTTGATTGTGTACAAATAATTTTGGTGTTTTTTCAACCACATGGATTTTTTAATGATTATAAAATTAAGTGAATTGTGGAATTAAGTGTTGATCATATTCAAATAATTTAGGAGTACCCTGAACCAACCAGAAGCATGGATTTTTAATAATTGTAAAATTAAGTATACAAGTTTCGGAAAAAACCATGAAAAACTTCAAACGAATAGTCTACAAGCTTTAAAATCTGTGATGCACAAATTATTTGTTTTAACATGTTGATAAACTAGATTACATTAAAAAGTTTGGGTATTAAAATGATATATATTTGGTGTGATTAATAGGGGTTCTAAAGAATTTGGCTGCTTTTCCTGGTGTATGAATTTAGCTTATATTTGGCGTGATTTCGCCAATAATTACAAATTTGGTGGTAAACCTGCAGTATAAATGCGCTCGCAAAGAAATTTTAATCAGTTGCTGCTATATTTTTGAGGAGTGCGCACGTTTAATTTTATAACTTCGATTTTGTATAACACTCTACTTTTTAGTGAGAGAGATGGATTTATCTGAAAAGATGCCTATTTCAAATGAGTTGTCATCAAACTTGGATACTAAGAAACTACCGAAAACTTTTAGTTGTGTTTCTTGCAGTGTGGTATTTAAACGAAAATGGGATTTGCTTCGACACATGAAAATTCATCTCAACGAAAAATCTTTTATTTGCAATGAATGCTCGAAAGCATTTACCAGATCAGATGAGTTAAAGAGACATTTAAAAATTCATGAAAAGATTCCTATTGAACATAGATGTAAGCAATGTAGCGAATCCTTTAATCGCAAGTATCAATTGCTGATGCATATTAGAAAAAACCATCGAAAACCTTTAGCAGTGCATTCCTGTGATCGATGTGCAGAAACATTTAGACAGAAATATAAACTTTTAGAGCATGTTAGAGAAAATCATCGAAAACCCTTATCGCAAGCAACATTAAAGGGAATGTCAAATTCTGACCGAGATCTACTCAAGGAGAAAATTATGCATTTTAAAAGAAAAAATGCTCTTAATACATTTACAATAACCACATTTGATAATAAAAACAAAGATTTGGATTTGACGTCATTTTTTAATAATTTAAGAACTGACATTTTAAACGAATTAAACTTTCAATTAAATGACCAAGGAACATTGAAATGGCATATTAATGTAGAAGTTATTTTTAGTTGTATTTATGAAAATGGAGAGAAGGATTTTATCACACAAAATTTTAGGTCAAAAAGTATAACAACTCTTTTAATAAACGATTTGAATAATGATCTTGAAAACGCTTTTAACAAGATGAAAAAGTGTTTTGATGAATTTAGCGAACAAGGATCAGGTTGGACATTAACAGAAATTTTCAAATTAGAACTTTGTATGACTAAATATGGCTCTTTTCAAATGTAATATCTGATTTTACTATATATATTAAAAATTGTTAGTTGAATCTTATAAAATTATTGTAAACTTTGTATAAAAATGATGCATGTAAAAATCTTATAATTTGAAAAATAAAAGTATGTGCATAAAAATTGTATTTTTAATTATTTATCTTATATAAAAGTTTAAACTATTAATCGGATTTTTAAAATAAATGCACTTATGTTAATGTAGAGGTATTATTATTATTATTATTATTTTAATATGATTTTAAAACTATATATTTTAAAACTACACATTTTTTTTAAAAACGTTATTTCATGAATAAATTGATATTTTATAGTAAATATATAATCATAATCTTACCAATTTTAGAGATTGTATCAAAAAATCATGAACTTTACATTTGACACATAGTCTAGAGTAATACTAATCTACTTAAAAGTTTAACTTTTCTGCGTGCTTGAAATTAGACATGAACAAATTATCTGTTTCGACATGTTGATAAACTAAAATAGTTTACGTGATTTTTTAATGTGATTGAGGATAAACTAGAATATTTTACAAGATTTTGGCTATTAAAATAACATATCTGCTAACATTTGGCGAGATTTTTTTAATGTATTTGGCAATAAATACTGATTTGGCATTAAACATAGAGTATAAATTCAGTCTCAGAGGAAAATTTAATCAGTTGCTGACTTGTTTTCGTGGTTCATATACCATTTTTAAAGTTTTACTTTGATTAAATTTATAATGGATCTATCTGAGGAAGTGCAAGTTTCTGTTCATCAACAACCCTCTTCATCATGTTTTGAAGATGAGACTTTACACTTAAAGGATGCAAAGCCATATGTTTGTGATATATGTAAGAAAGCATTTAGGAGATCGTACGGTTATAAAAGACACTTAAAAACTCATGAAAAACCTCGCATAGGATATGGGTGTGAATACTGTATGGAAAATTTTACTCGTAAACGGGATTTTTTAAAACATAATGCAAAAATTCATAAAAAGACTTTACATAATCACAGTTGTGATGAATGTAGTGAAGTGTTTAGGACTAAACAAGATTTATTGAATCATAAAAAAATGCTACATCGAAAGGTTTTACCTGAATATCTATGCGTAGAATGTAACGAAAGTTTTCGATATAAGTATGAATTATTACGTCATAACAGAAAAAATCATCGTAAAGATTCTTCTGCTTACGTATGTACAAAATGCAATGAACGAAATACTCTCAACTTAGACAGTGAAAATATGAACTTAACGAATTTTTTGAATAATTTGAATACTGCTTTCTTAACCAACAGCTATTCTTTAGCTAAAAGCTTTCATGATGAAAATAACAATATGTATTTTTTAATATTTTTAAATAATGAAAATATGAATACCGAACGCGATGAAATGAGCGATAATGCTATTTCTTATCATGATCACGTGGTAAGCTTTCTTATCTACTACGTCACATGACATTGTCTAGTATGACGTATCTACTACGTCACATATACTACATTAGTGTAGGGTTTGTGTTATCAGTCACAGAGCTTACTACGTCAATGTGACGTAGTAGATACGTCATACTAGACAATGTCATGTGACGTAGTAGATAAGAAAGCTTACCACGTGATCATGATAAGAAATAGCATTATCGCTCATTTCACACTGTGCGAGTAGAAGAGAAGGACGTAAATTAACAACTGTGTTGAGGTAAGTCCAATTTTTATATTTAAACATAATAAACATAAACATGTTTTTATTTAAACATAAATAAAGAGACCAGTGTTTTATATTAAAAAGTATTTTTTATTAATAATTTAACCAATAGGGGGCTACATTTGGGCGTTTTCGTTCCTTGGGTACAGAAGATAATAAAAATTTGTTTTTAATAAAGGTTTTAGGCGTATCATTAAGAGCTTACAACAATTCGCCCTGTGCATTGATAGGCACTTTCTTATTCGTAGAAAATATTTAATAAATCAGCAATATTAGAGTTCTTTATTTTACGGTTTTTATAAGTCACTTCGTCCCATTCCAATTTGTTGGGAGAGAATTTCTTTAAAACGAATTAAAATCACCAAGTCTTATTGTATATAAATGTATTAAACGATTTAGTTAATAAGAAAGCAAAAATATATTTACACATGTTTAGATTTTTTCGTGACTTAACGTATCTATTGTAATATAAAATGGAGTGTAGAAAGTAATTTCATAATAAAAACACAATTTTTGATTAAAATAATTTATTTTACATTATTATTGTCAATATAAAAACAGGTTCATATAAATCTAAATTGTTGTTGAATCGTTAAGGTTACAATGACTTATACACTCTACATTAAAATTATCCAAAAATGTCAACAAGTCGTTATCAACACTCACCGGTGAAAAATTATTTTGATTACTCATACACTCTACATTAAAATTCGTAAAGTCCACATTTATGTTCTCAAAGTTGTTCGTTGGTGAGTCATAAATATTACTTTGTGTCAAACATTCAGTATTCATATTTCCATTAGCAGTGGGTAAAACGTTGTATGCATTTTCATTATTATCCAAAACATTTGATAAGATCACATTTTCACTGGTTGATGAACCGAAAACAATATTTTGATTATCTGAAAAATTCATTAAGTTCGCATTTGCACTCTCAAAGTTGTTGGTTGGTGCGTCAATATTTTGTGTTATGCGTTCGGTATTCATATTTTCATTATTTAAAAATATTAAAAAATGCATATTGTTATTTTCATCATGAAAGCTTTTAGCTAAAGAATAGCTGTTGGTTAAGAAAGCAGTATTCAAATTATTCAAAAAATTCGTTAAGTTCATATTTTCACTGTCTAAGTTGAGAGTATTTCGTTCATTGCATTTTGTACATACGTAAGCAGAAGAATCTTTACGATGATTTTTTCTGTTATGACGTAATAATTCATACTTATATCGAAAACTTTCGTTACATTCTACGCATAGATATTCAGGTAAAACCTTTCGATGTAGCATTTTTTTATGATTCAATAAATCTTGTTTAGTCCTAAACACTTCACTACATTCATCACAACTGTGATTATGTAAAGTCTTTTTATGAATTTTTGCATTATGTTTTAAAAAATCCCGTTTACGAGTAAAATTTTCCATACAGTATTCACACCCATATCCTATGCGAGGTTTTTCATGAGTTTTTAAGTGTCTTTTATAACCGTACGATCTCCTAAATGCTTTCTTACATATATCACAAACATATGGCTTTGCATCCTTTAAGTGTAAAGTCTCATCTTCAAAACATGATGAAGAGGGTTGTTGATGAACAGAAACTTGCACTTCCTCAGATAGATCCATTATAAATTTAATCAAAGTAAAACTTTAAAAATGGTATATGAACCACGAAAACAAGTCAGCAACTGATTAAATTTTCCTCTGAGACTGAATTTATACTCTATGTTTAATGCCAAATCAGTATTTATTGCCAAATACATTAAAAAAATCTCGCCAAATGTTAGCAGATATGTTATTTTAATAGCCAAAATCTTGTAAAATATTCTAGTTTATCCTCAATCACATTAAAAAATCACGTAAACTATTTTAGTTTATCAACATGTCGAAACAGATAATTTGTTCATGTCTAATTTCAAGCACGCAGAAAAGTTAAACTTTTAAGTAGATTAGTATTACTCTAGACTATGTGTCAAATGTAAAGTTCATGATTTTTTGATACAATCTCTAAAATTGGTAAGATTATGATTATATATTTACTATAAAATATCAATTTATTCATGAAATAACGTTTTTAAAAAAAATGTGTAGTTTTAAAATATATAGTTTTAAAATCATATTAAAATAATAATAATAATAATAATACCTCTACATTAACATAAGTGCATTTATTTTAAAAATCCGATTAATAGTTTAAACTTTTATATAAGATAAATAATTAAAAATACAATTTTTATGCACATACTTTTATTTTTCAAATTATAAGATTTTTACATGCATCATTTTTATACAAAGTTTACAATAATTTTATAAGATTCAACTAACAATTTTTAATATATATAGTAAAATCAGATATTACATTTGAAAAGAGCCATATTTAGTCATACAAAGTTCTAATTTGAAAATTTCTGTTAATGTCCAACCTGATCCTTGTTCGCTAAATTCATCAAAACACTTTTTCATCTTGTTAAAAGCGTTTTCAAGATCATTATTCAAATCGTTTATTAAAAGAGTTGTTATACTTTTTGACCTAAAATTTTGTGTGATAAAATCCTTCTCTCCATTTTCATAAATACAACTAAAAATAACTTCTACATTAATATGCCATTTCAATGTTCCTTGGTCATTTAATTGAAAGTTTAATTCGTTTAAAATGTCAGTTCTTAAATTATTAAAAAATGACGTCAAATCCAAATCTTTGTTTTTATTATCAAATGTGGTTATTGTAAATGTATTAAGAGCATTTTTTCTTTTAAAATGCATAATTTTCTCCTTGAGTAGATCTCGGTCAGAATTTGACATTCCCTTTAATGTTGCTTGCGATAAGGGTTTTCGATGATTTTCTCTAACATGCTCTAAAAGTTTATATTTCTGTCTAAATGTTTCTGCACATCGATCACAGGAATGCACTGCTAAAGGTTTTCGATGTTTTTTTCTAATATGCATCAGCAATTGATACTTGCGATTAAAGGATTCGCTACATTGCTTACATCTATGTTCAATAGGAATCTTTTCATGAATTTTTAAATGTCTCTTTAACTCATCTGATCTGGTAAATGCTTTCGAGCATTCATTGCAAATAAAAGATTTTTCGTTGAGATGAATTTTCATGTGTCGAAGCAAATCCCATTTTCGTTTAAATACCACACTGCAAGAAACACAACTAAAAGTTTTCGGTAGTTTCTTAGTATCCAAGTTTGATGACAACTCATTTGAAATAGGCATCTTTTCAGATAAATCCATCTCTCTCACTAAAAAGTAGAGTGTTATACAAAATCGAAGTTATAAAATTAAACGTGCGCACTCCTCAAAAATATAGCAGCAACTGATTAAAATTTCTTTGCGAGCGCATTTATACTGCAGGTTTACCACCAAATTTGTAATTATTGGCGAAATCACGCCAAATATAAGCTAAATTCATACACCAGGAAAAGCAGCCAAATTCTTTAGAACCCCTATTAATCACACCAAATATATATCATTTTAATACCCAAACTTTTTAATGTAATCTAGTTTATCAACATGTTAAAACAAATAATTTGTGCATCACAGATTTTAAAGCTTGTAGACTATTCGTTTGAAGTTTTTCATGGTTTTTTCCGAAACTTGTATACTTAATTTTACAATTATTAAAAATCCATGCTTCTGGTTGGTTCAGGGTACTCCTAAATTATTTGAATATGATCAACACTTAATTCCACAATTCACTTAATTTTATAATCATTAAAAAATCCATGTGGTTGAAAAAACACCAAAATTATTTGTACACAATCAACACTTAATTCCACAAAGTGCTTAATTTTATAGTACTATTCATTAAAAATCCCTGTTTTTGATTGGTTCATGGAACCTCAAAAATATCTGTATATAAAAAACATTTAATTTTATAATACTATTCATTAAAATTCCGTGCTTCTGATTGGACGAAAAAAAAAAAAAAAAATCACGTGACCCCAAAAAGCCACCATGTTCAATACTAGTGCACCTATTTCTATCTTAAATAGAGTGTATTCCTGTGGTTAAATTTTTTGAAAACTACTATCCCCTGAGAATATTTTGTTTCGCATCACAAAAAGTGCTATATACGCGCATAAAATATAAATATTAAACCTTAATGTATTTCAACATTTTTGCATCATTTATAAGTATCGTTCCTCTAATAAGCTACATAACATCGCAAAAGTACTATATATGCACATAAAATATAACTATGCAGCTATGAAACCTTAATGTACTTCAACATTTTTGCAATATTTATAAGTATTGGACATCTAATAAGTCGCATATCATCACAAAAAGCACTAAATATGCACATAAAATATAACTATGCAGCTATGAAACCTTAATGTACTTCAACATTTTTGCAATATTTATAAGTATTGGAGATCTAATAAGCTACATTACATCACAAAAAGTACTAAATATGCACATAAAATATAACTATGCAGCTATGAAACCTTAATGTATTTCAACATTTTTGCAATATTTATAAGTATTGTTTATCTAATAAGCTACATAACATCACAAAAGTACTATATATGCACATAAAATATATCTAAGCAGCTATGAAATCTTAATGTACTTCAACATTTTTGCAATATTTATAAGTATTGGAGATCTAATAAGCTACATTACATCACAAAAAGTACTAAATATGCACATAAAATATAACTATGCAGCTATGAAACCTTAATGTATTTCAACATTTTTGCAATATTTATAAGTATTGTTTATCTAATAAGCTACATAACATCACAAAAGTACTATATATGCACATAAAATATATCTAAGCAAGTATTAATCCTTAATGTACTTCAACATTTTTGCATCATTTATAACTATTGGACAACTAATAAGTCGCATATCATCACAAAAAGCACTAAATATGCACATAAAATATAACTATGCAGCTATGAAACCTTAATGTACTTCAACATTTTTGCAATATTTACAAGTATTACTTATTTAATAAGTTACATCCTAATTTCACTCAATATAATCAATTTCGCAATGTACATATGCTTAACTTTTAAATTTCCGTTTTAATCTATTAAGATTAAAAAAATAAATAATTAAATTTTTCTATGTGTGTGCGTGCATAAACTTAAATTACATTTATAATGCGAAATATTTTTTTTCCAATCACATTTTAAAATATTACATAACTAAAATATTTAAGGATGCATAAACAAAATATGTAAATGCATGAATATAAGATTAATAAGTGCATGGCTTGATTTTAGCTTATGATAAGTTAAATAAAATCTACTATAACTCTGTTGCGTGGTAAAATGTTATTGGTTGATAGAAGTTAATTTATAAAATAAAGTTCTTAAATTAATATTATTAAATAAATATATCCTACATATCAATGAAAAATACTTCTAGATAGCTCATTATTTTCAAGAAGCATATTTTTTAATGAATTAAATAAATGGTAACTCTGTAGTATGGTATTTTCATTTTAAGGTGAATAATTCAAAAAGTTTTTTAAACTAGTTTAGTAGAACTATATAAGATAATCAAACAAAATGAGTTTATCGTAGTATGACGTAGTATCAACATGGTCGATAAGAAATAACCTTATCACTCATTTGTTTCTTTGGAAGTGTAGAAAATAAGCATATTTTTTAATGAATTAAATAAATGGTAACTCTGTAGTATAGTATTTTCACTTTAAGGTGAATAATTTAAAAAAGTTTTTTTAACTAGTTTAGTAGAACTATATAAGATAATCAAACAAAATGAGTTTATTGTAGTATGACGTATTAAGTGCTTGCGAAAAATGCTAAGTCCTCGAAATACATTGCCTCTCATTAAATTCTTTATTAAAAAAATAAAAATAAATAAATAAATTCTATCTATGCGAATTCACTATTAAAGTTTCATCCTAAATCACAATTTTAAACGAAAACTACTTATCTAACAATTATCTACATAAAAATATATTCTTACATAATTTCTAATACAACTCATTTAAAAGATTCCTTATCTATTTAAAAGTTTATGACCAAGATCTCATGAATACGTGTTTAAGCATTTCCTGAATTGCAAAGATAAACAATCGTTAACACACAATTCTTAATCACTATTTCTACATATGTCCGAAAATACGCACTTATCACATTATTTAAATTGTCCTTCGCAAAATTTCTAAGACAACTCATTTACAAGATTCTCTATTTATTTGAAATATATTAGGATAGAAGATAATATAACTATTTTATTATAAAATGGAAGTTCAAACTAAAAATTACAAGTGTAAAAGATAATATCAACATCCCGTAATTTAAGAAAGTACACTGATAAAGTTCTTTAAATACACTATTTGAAGAATAAACCGTAGATTACACAATTGTAAATCACTCTATTACTACATATGACAGAAAAAATAAATTCTCTCAAATCAACTAACAGATGACACTGATAATTAAAACCATAATTAAAATTATTTTTTTTAAAAATTTTTCTAAGTTTAAAATTAATTTTAAAATCCTAATTAAAATCCTCTTAAAATAACTTCCTTATCTTTCTGACTCTTAAAATCATAATTTTTTTTTTTTTTCTAAGTTTAAAATTAATAGTACATGTCTTTCTTTTTTGAAAATTTTTTAAGTATAAGAAAAATGTTTAAACAAATTTAAAAAAAGATCTCGCGAACATAATAAATTCTCTTTTTAAAATTTTTTCTAAGTTTAAAATTAATTTTAAAATTCTAATTAAAGTTCTCTTAAAATAATATTCCTTATCATTCAAGATAACATCCTAATTCTAACCTTCCTTATCTTTCATGTCGGCATGCGTCACCGGAACGATACTGATAAGAGACGGTGCGGCAGCAGCACAGCTCGCCCGTGCCGTGCCGCGGTGCCGCTGGCGTAGAACCCGTGTTATATATCTACTTATGAGCCCTGTTCCTGTATGGACGAATGTCTTTATTTAAAAATGTTTGTAGCAAACGAATTTACAATTAATATATATATATATATATATATATATATATATATATATATATATATATATATATATATATATAACGCTTTTCAACTAACAAGGAGAGGTCACGACATAAAAATTCAGTTTGAGACGAACTTGCGTAGAATTGTTGTGTACACTATGAAGGTAACAAAATATTAAACCAGTAACGCGCCCTGGCCAAACAATCTTGATTAAGAAAAAAACCTTTAAGTTTCAGTAATTGCTTAAATACAAGTTATTTCGCGAAAAAGTCAACGCCCCAGTAGTATACTTGGTAGCTTTTGCAACTGAAGTCCAGAGGCAATTATTATGTGGATTTTCTCAGTTTTCTTTTAAAAGTTAATTATTTTCAGTAAAAGCACCACTGTGAAATAATAAACTAACATTATCTTAATAATAATAATAATAATAAATTTAAACTTATTACTTTTACACAAAATTGCATTCGTAATAGGGTTAAATTTGTGAAAATTAAAGTTGTTTATTAAAATTCCCATAATACACCATTTTACGTTACTCTCTTGAAAAAAAAAATATATATATATATACATATATACATAAATGGTTCTTTCTGAACTTGAAAGAAATCTCGGTCCTGACAGCCCAACGATTAGCACATTTAATATGTCTCGGACACAGTTAATGAGCAAGAGAGAGAGAGAGAGAGAGAGAGGAGATCTCCAAAAATGTTTGTGTGGGGGATGCTGAGTGGGAGGATGTGATGTCGAAAGCGTCAACACTCTTCTCGTATATGTATGTTAAAACAGTAGGCACCCATTAAATGGCGTCACACACATCGAGGCGAAGATGTGTAGGGCTTCGCGTCGCCGATCGATCGCGAAGGAAGCCCCATAATAACACAGACCCCGACGGCAATCTCGTCTTTAAAACGATCACACTGATGGGAAATTAAATAGAAATTCCCCACACACACTTTTTAAGAAAACTCATCCATTAGTACAGTGTTAACCCCTTAAGCGCTAACTCTTTATGCCATCACCTAATAATCTGTTACTTTGCTTTGTTCATCACTACTGTGACTCTTTTTATGGGCATTAAAGCGAAAGATTGTCTTAAATACTTAATACAGCATATATAGATTATTATTAGTCCCCTATCATACAACAGTAGTTATGGGAAACTTATGTATTTGTAAAAAGTTTTAAGTTTCTTTTCTATCATACTACAGGAAATAACATCATACATACACACCGCGACAAAAAGGTAGGTACAAAGGGTTTTTCTTTGATTTTTCATAAAATAACATTATCTAAATTGTGCTTATCATATAATATTATCATAAAATAACACTGTTCCCGGACTAATTTTTGTTTTAAGACTATTTTAGAAAAATTTCAAGACTAAAATTTTTCTAATTTAAGACTACACACCGCGACAAAAAGATAGGAATAAAGGGTTATTTTTTTAATTTTTGAATATGATTATTTTGAATATGATTCAAATATGCAATATGTTTTTGATATGATAATATTTTGTTATGATAATAAATGATCAGCATAATTTAGATAATGTTATTTTATGAAAAATTTAAAAAAAACCCTTTGTTCCTATTTTTTTTTTTTTTTTTTTTTTTTTTTTATCGCGGAGTGTAGTCTTAAATTAGAAAAATTTTAGTCTTAATTTTTTTCTAAATTAGTCTTAAAACAAAAATTAGTCCGGGAATAGTGTTATTTTATGATAATAATATATGATAAGCACAATTTAGATAATGTTATTTTTTGAAAAATCAAAGAAAAAACCCTTTGTGTACCTATCTTTTTGTCGCGGGATGTAGTTAGTTCCCTTAATATAGATATGGAAAACTAAAGTATTTGCACAAATTTTCAGTTTTGCATTGTACTGTATGGTATGGAAAACTTAGCTATTTGTAAACATTTTCAACCATTTTATTTTATTTTTTTATTTATTTTTACGTTTTTACATGTTTTGGGGCATTAGGAAGAATAACGAAAACGATGAGGTGTCCACAGGTAGAATATTTAGTTCGTTAGTTTTTTCTGTGTAAGACAATCTTAAGAAAGAACGATAGTAAAGTGATCGAATAATTAGTTTTAAAGTATCACTATCACTTATGATACTGAGAAGATCCTAATGATTTTCAACATTCTAATTTGAATACTTCGAGGAATATTTTCATTGTAAAAGATGACAGACATCATTAGCTAGGAATATTCTAATACGAAAAATTTGTAAGTTATTAGATTATTTATTTTTTAGCACGGAGAATAGGTTAAAATTTCACATAAATATGCATTATTGGAATTTTAGCATTCGAAATGGTATAGAATTGCATGAAAACTAAAGTACAAATTAAGAATCAAAATACGTTAACTCTCTTCCTATCCGAGCTAATATTTATAAGTGATAACCAAAATCCGAATAGACAGTAAAAGACGTCTTGTACTATTTGAAAAAAAACTCGTGTATTAATATCAAGTACGCGCATGCGGAATGCATAATGAAACAAGAAATAGTTAAAAAATACTTGAGCATCTTAGTTTAAAAATAAGCATGACATCTTAGTTGATGTTTTAACTTTTTATTCAACTGTTTTTTTTTTTTTTTTTTTTGAACCCGATTCAATTAACTGAAATACTAAACTCAAATACGAATCACCTGTAAAAAAAAAAAAAAAAAAAAACATTTAGACATCCTACCCTATGTAGGACTTTTGGTTTGCAAGGCATCTTTCCTTTCCTTTTCTTTTTCGTCAATCGCCTTTTACGTTATCGAAACAGGTAATTTTTCAGCCAATATTCATCGTACGTACAAAATCATGTTTTTTAGATAAATAATTATTACCATTACTTTTGGGTTTTGAGTAAAGTTAGCTGGAAACAAATCGGGTTCGGGTCATCGAAAACCTCTACTGTAAGTTCGGATCGATGTAATGTTTTTTTAAAGGCTTGGAGCTGTTAAAACCGTCCCGTGCAAGATTCTACTGTGTGTCATATCACAGCACTTGTTTTCACGTCGTTCGAGCGACACGCGTTCACGATCGGACAGGTATAAGATCCATCTCGTGAGCTCGCTTACCCATAGCGCGTCGCAAACGAGGAGGTTCACGAAGGAAAAAAAAAAAAAGAAATGTATACAGACAGAGAAAGATGTATCCCTCCAGTTCCAGCTGTGTGTGGGTCTGATGTAAAAGGGCGCACACACACAACGGGAGCCGCTTCGGTAGAGCGTGACAGGAAGCAGGGATGGCTGTCCCCGATACGGCTTCCTCACAGGAAGCGACACCCTGAAATCTGTGCCACCACCCCTCTTGCTCCTTAAGGTCAAGGTCTATACTCAAAGACGAGTATGGCCCATCATCAAGGAGGGCTCATTAGAGCCGCTAATGAAGATGAGAATGAACCAAGAAAAAATCTCAATTTCAGAGGTGTATACGCCAAAATTCTGAAAAAAAAAAAAAAAAAAAAAAACTTTTTCGGTATAAACTCGTAGGGTCATGAAAAACATCCTGACATCAAGATTATAAAATTTTATAAGCTGGAAATTAAGGAAAAAGGAGAAAGTAATTTTTGAGCAATTACGAGTGAGTGGCAAAAATATTCCCCTAATTTCAGCCAAACACTAATACCATTCAAGTTTTTTTTTTTTTTTTTTTCTTTGCGGGAAGAGGGCACCTACCGTTTACAAAAACCTACAATCACAACACCTTATACAATGACGACTGTAATGTTGCTCCTGTCGTGTGGTGGAAAAAATGTATTAAATAGACTTTAGATAAGAAAGTTTTGAATTAATGTCAGAATTCGTTTTATAATTAAATCCCCCCCCCCCCCCCCCCCCAATCACCATCTTTTTGAGAAAATGTTTTTTCCTTTTTTTTTTTTTTTTTATTTTTTTTTTTAATTTGAAAACTTTCTGGCTTTAATCTACCGCTTTACAAATAAGTGTTCAAAATACATAAATTTTGCTATTAAGTTTCGAAAAAGGACTTAAGTTTTAGAATTCAATAACAACATTCGTTGTCTGATTCATATCTGATTTCGACACTAAATTAAGAGAAATCAAGAGTCATTAAAAGTTTTAAATTTTGTATGCCATTCTTACAAAGGATTAACCTTTTTTGGGGGAAAACATTATTTAAATTCTTCAATAATGGCAGTCATTCGATAAAGTAAATTGAAAAAGGTTTAGGACGTGAAAAGACATTACAAAGAATTTTTAATTTTTATACTTAAATTAAATTTTGTGAAAAGTCACTTAACTGGAGAAATATTTGACGAAAACCTAGGAAATACGAATTTTTGATGCATTTCTTTCTCTTTCTTTTTTTTTTTTCTCCCGCTCTTATAAGGTGGATGTAAAAATAAAAATAAATAAAAGAGAGGCCACTTTATCTGCATCATTCTACTGAATACCTTGATATTTCCTAAATTCATTTAAAAAACTTCAAATAAAGCATAACTTTTGTTTAAAAAGTATCCTATAGAGAGATACTTATTTACTTATTTATATATAATATAAATATATATATATATATATTCCTGATGAATGAACATTTCTATTTTTCAGCATTTAAAATTCCAATTTTTAATTCATGAATTCCCCCCCCCCTTTTCCCCCCTTTTAACGTAACTCTGTGGTAATTTTATTCTTTTCTCTTTTCTCTAAAATGTTGACTGTTACTATTATTCAATGGTTTTTGCAAATTATCTTATCGTTAGGCTTATGTGTTATGTTAGTGCCATTTCTCTTCTGCGTAAGTACTTTAACATGTTTTTACTAATCATTGGTACTCAAATTAAAATCACCATGACAATTTTTATTCGAAATAAATCTCAATTAAAATTTAATTATATGTTGGTATCTTCATCTATCTTTTGTCTGCTAAGTGTTACAATGGTATTAAATTATTCAAATTATATTATATATATATATTGTAAACTAATATATAGGTACATTTAATATTTTAATTTCATTTTTTGCTCTTTGATTTTTGAAATACACACCTATTTTCAATGCTATGTATGGCTGTATGGTAACAATAAACATTTATATGCACTTATCTGCATTATCTTCCTTTATTATGAATAAAAATTTATTACGACAGAATTAAAATATTGTAATTTTTTTTTTTTATTTTTTTTTTATTTTTTTTAATTCTTAAAAATTAATGTGGGAACCGCTTTGAAATTCGAAATGTAAGACCGGACGCCGTGGGCCTATTTGTTTAAAAGCTCTGTTGAAACTCCTAGAGTAGGGCGATCGCGCGAAAGAGAAGAAACGGCGATGTCTTCCGCGACTGTAAAACATGTTTCACGGCTACACTCGGCGTTAAAGGTACGGAAATAATGAGAGGAAAATACGTGGCATAGAAATCCAGGCGAAAAATGTAGTAGCCATTTGGCTGCCCTTTCCTCAAAATTCCATTTGATGAGAATGACGCCTTTCACATAATTCTACTTCATATGTAGGGTTTTTTCACAAAATTACGTTTTATATGTTAAATATATACATTAATTCATCAGTAATTACTTTTTTTTTTTATCTGTTACTCTTATTGTTACTGAGATGTCAGAAAAAATAATTAGAGGTATTTTAGATTCTTTAATCTATTGCTATTATCAGAAATATCTTAGTTTATTTCCCTCTTGCAATAATTTGCCATTGATTCTTGCAAAGGAAAAATATTTCAAAGTAATTCTCTCCCTCTCTCTCTCTCTCTCTCTCTTTATTATTATTATTATTATTATTAGGTTTTTTTTTTAATTTACGTTTGATTATTCTTAATTTGATATATCACTTTTGTTTCATGTTTTATTTTTTGCCTTTGTTACGTATGGTTTTCAGTTCTTATATTCTATATATCCTTCATAAAAATTTTTAGGCCACCAAGCCTTTTTTTAATATCCAATGTTTGTACACTTGGTTCAATGAAACATGATTCGGTTTGATATTAAATAAACATTTCGATATTAAACATGTGAAGTAGAATAACTGCTAACACTGAAAATTTTACATGGCAAATTTTATTTTTCGCAAAAGTAATTAGAATTTTCACAAAAATCAGCTCCAAAAATTTTAAAATTTAAATCGACTACCTGCAGCATTTTTTTTTTTTTCAATGTTGAAATGAAGCAGTGATCAGCCCAAAATTTATACACTATTTTGTTCAGAAGAATTTCTTCTTCTTTCTTTTTTCTTTTCTATTTTTTCAATTATTGTTTTTGAATTATATTAAAATTTTGCATACGTGTATTGTATTGAAATATAATAATATTAATTATATTAAAAATTTTCAATAAAAACAAATTTTTAAATTTCTTAAAAGTATTTAAAATGATTTTTGCTAATTAACCATTATTATTATTATTATTATTATTTTTTTTTTACTCGATCGTTACTTTTCTATAGTGTAACAATATATATTCTAAACACATATGGGGTACTATTTTGTGTATTCGTTGCTAATTTTTTAAAAATATTTATATGTTTAAATGATGAAATTCATTTCAAATTTTTAGCATTCAAATTAAACATATTTTTAAAAATTAACCTAGCAATGAATACACAATATAGTACCTCATACATGTTTAGAATATATCCGTAGCCCATAAATAAAAAACATCATGTCTATTTTGTCAAAAAGGTTAGTACCCTGTTTTTGATGTGCATATATTGCTTTATATACAAGAATTAAGTACTATGTCCAGTTACTATAAAAAAGATAACGCAATGAAAAACAAGACCTTGTCCATTTTCTTTATTCATGATAAATGCATTTCATTATAACATCATCCTTAAAAATTATATTTTTGGGGAATGGTGTCCTTTACTTCCAGAGTTCAGATATAATTACACTATAAAAATTTAAAATCGAGCAAAAAAATAAATAAAAGCCGCCAAGAAGCTCCTAAGCTAATGCTCTATCAAAGAAATAATTAATAAATTAATTTTAATTAAAAAAAAATTTGAGCTATACTGATGTCAATCTTACCCTGCAAGTTTAATTTTTCCCAAAGTTTTATATCAATTTTAATATTTGCGCGTAAATTTCTTTTCATAAAAAATAAATAAATAAATAAATAAAATAAACTCGTAAACTTTTCTGATAACAATTAAAAATTAAAATAAATTATGTAGTTTTGTCTAAGAAAGGGCTTCTTGAGCTTTTCGATACTGATTATTATTAGTTTTCTTTTCTTTTTATTAAAAAAAAAAAAAGATGTTTGATGAAATTCTGGCAAAAACTGCATTTAGTTTTTTTTTTTTTTTTCAAATTATAACATCGCTTCCAAATTATTCAATTATATTTTCGATAAATTTTCGATTTCGATAAATGTCCAACCTTCGTAAAACTGACGAGAACGTTTTATCCGTAGACTGAGACTAATAGTCCTCCGTACTAAAAATAAATAAATAAATAAAAATTAGAAAGCATTTTAAGTATTTTCAAAGAAATATTAATTTTGACAATTTCCTTTATTTTTGATTTAAATTTTTCGAGAAATTTTAATATACTTTTTATATTTTAAGATATACGTGTGCAAAATTTCATAACACTAAGGCAGTAATTTGGAAAAAATATTTATAACGCGCGCGTCCATCACTCCTTAAAAAAACAAAAAAAAAAAAAAAAAAAAAAAAACATTGCTTTAAATATTTCCTCTTATATGTTTCATTAAAAATTGACAAATTATTTTAGATGCGTTCATATAAAACTAAAAGGATTTTATTTCTTAAAAAATAAATTAATATTTTGTCTTACATTAATACCGGTGTTTTATTTTTATTTTATTCTTTTATGTGTATTTCAAAGTTGCTTTTTTTTTTTTTTTTTTTAATTAAAAAAAAAAAAAAAAAAAAAAACTGAAGGTGGATTAGGACCATTGAAGATTTCATACAAAAACTTGTATTTCCATTCAATATTTATAAATTGGTTTATATTTGGTTTGTCCAATAAAATATATATTCAGGCAACATTTATTATGGTTTGATATATTTTTTACAGATTTGAAATCTTTAAATTGTGTTCTCTCAGTTCGCATTGTTTGGTGAATTCATAATCTTCAAAATACTAAAACTATTACAGATATTTAAGAAAAGACTTTATATATATATATATAAATAGAACCTACTTAAAAGAATTAGGGATGGATTTTGCTATATCTTTAAAAAAAAAACATTAAAATAAAAATCTTTTTTTTTTTAATTAATTAATTAACTTTTTTAGTAGACATGCAAATTTTATCCCCCCCCCCCCAAAAAAAAAATAAATAAAATAAAATAAAATAAAATAAAATAATCATAATTAATAAATTTCAAAATCCATCTCGAATTCTTTTAAGTAAGTTCTATTAAACATTTAAAAAAAAGGAGGGGGGGGGGGGGCTTTTCTTAAATATCTGTATAAATATTAGCATTTTGAAGATCATGAATTCCTGAAGAAACGAAATTTAAAGATTTCAAATTAAAAAAAAAAATAATAATAATAATAATAATAATCAGAAAATATAAGAATTGTTGCCTGAATATATATATATATATATATTTATTGAATAAACCCAATATAATTCAATTTATAAATATTAAAGGAAATATAAACTTTCACGTGAAATATTCAGCGGTGCCAATTCCCCTTAAGAGAAGAAAAATCCCTTAATGTATTTTGGTGTTACATACTGTACAGTCGGTAACAGAAATCTCCGAACACTAACAGAAATTCCTATATAAAAAATGTACACTTAATACAATTTTGCTAAATAAATCCTTGTCGAATCCTGTTTTTAGACTGACTAAAAACAGGATTCGACAAGGATTTATTTAACAAAACTATATTAAGTGTACTTTTATTGTATAGGAATTTTTGCTAGTGTTCGGAGACTTTTGTTACCGACTGTACTTCCTATTTCCTGCAACTGATTTTAGTATTCAATCAGTGTCGATACTAGGAAGATTCAAAAAGGAAACAATCAGCAGGTACCTCTTATAAAAAATATTTCATTCAAGTCAGTCGGTTTTGTATAAATTATGCTCATAGACAGAAACGCTAATTTATCAGAAAATGAAATGAATATAACTTTTTAAAATTTTCCTACAGTGGTTATTAATAGAGATTGCGTTGATAGAAATTTATACTTCACTCACAAAAAATTCGGAAATATTACGGTTCATTGTACAGTCGGTAACAAAAGTCTCCGAACACTAGCAAAAATTCCTATATAAAAAAAAACTACACTTAATACAGTTTTGTTAAATAAATCCTTGTCGAATCCTGTTTTTAGACTGACTAAGAACAGGATTCGACAAGGATTTATTTAACAAAACTGCATTAAGTGTACTTTTTTACATAGGAATTTTTGCTAGTGTTCGGAGACTTTTGTTACCGACTGTATACAACATACGAATTTAAGGAAAAATACTCAAACTCTTATCATTTTTTCCCTTTTTTCATAACTGAATGTTTCATCCACACAAATTTGTTTAAATATCTGGTATGTTAGGAAGGTATTTCAAAAAATGTTTTTGATATCGATTTCACATTCTTTATTTAAAATTATCTAAATAACAAATTGGATACTTTTTTTTTTTTTAAGGTTTTATTTTTTCTTCCTTGCTCTCTTTTTACAGAGTCATATCTTAAGATTTCTTGGTTGGGAATGGTCACGCCAACACCCACGACGTTAGCCCTCTGCTTCCCAATAAATAGTATGCAGTTGCGTGACCGAATGGATTAAGGCGACCGGCTCACAATCACTCGGCCATAGGAAATGGAAATCTACACAATGGCCGCGCGATTCAAGGACGGACCGATATACGACAGACAGAGATGCGGGTGGAGATGAGCAGAATTTTATAGACATATTCGTCCGAAATACGTAAGGACAACTGTCCTGTATTGGGAGAGTGCCATCAAGGTGAGATGGGAATCATGCAGTTAGCAGTTCAATACTGAAATGACACGTGTGTCACAGAGAAGTGTGTTTCCCTTATTCGTCTGGTTCACCGTTTGAAACGTGAAAACAGGCTATTAACTTATTGTATTCTGAGATTTAAAAAATGAAGTGTATATTCACCAGTTTATAAAGCTTATATTTTCTGGTAGGCGGTATTCAATAATAAATATTGTTCCTCCATAACCTAGAACAGTTCTTCCTTAACAGTTATACTAAATCAGATTGTTTTAATGCTACATGAATCTGTAACTGGTCTATAAATTTCTGAAAAGCGACTTGACAGTCTTAATCTTATTTCTATCACTAAGTACTTATAATTCTATCAGTGTGTTCCCATATCGGAGAAAATAGTTAAAGCTTGCATGGCTCTATCTTAATATTTTCCCTATAAAGTGCAGTTTCCACTGAGGTTGGTTTGAATGTTTCGAGCGTCGCTATTCAGAATCCTTTGATGTGGTCAAGCGGTTGGACCTGGTTCTACGGGTTGGTTCGAAAGGGAGAGTCCCTGGCTTTAACCCCCAGCTGAGATAATTGATGGGCCAGAGGCAGATATCTTTGTAAATTTTGCATGCTTTCCTTTTGAAGTAACTGCGCAATCTGATGAAAAAAGGTTACAATTGATGGCAAGACATTTGGCTCTTTGTGTCGGAAGCGTAATTAATGGTTTTTTGAACCCCGAAGTTCCAACTGCAATGGAAACTGGCCTTAACTGTATTCGACACCAACATTACTACCCCTCTCTTATTAGCAATATTAACCCTCGCTTTTCCAAGATCAAGGCGTTACTGCAGAAAAATTGCTTTCAGGTGCCGCTTGGCACGTTTGGCGAAAATCACCAGCACCACGACTTTTTGTATCGTTTAGACGTTGCAACATTCCACTGGTTACGCTTGCTAGCTCTGGCGAATTAGCGCACTTTTTGAATGAGGTGGGCTTAACTAAATTTCAACTTCAAAATGGGGTCAAAATGACCCCATCTTGGGAAAGCGAGGGTTAATCCAAATTTACAGTAAAATAACGCAACTAAACCAAACTGTCACGATCCCTTCCCCCCTCCCCCTTTTTTAAAAAATAAATTTTGAATGTAAAATTCCCAATTTTAAAGGATTTCATACTATGAATAAGATATCTTTACGGAAAAGATATACAGTGAAACCTCTCAAGTTGGACACCCCTATAAGTTGGACACCCCTCTAAGTTGGACGCTTTTTCTCGGAACGGAATGTATCCATTAACATTATGTCTAACCCCTAAAAGTTGGACACCTCTCTAAGTTGGACACTTTTTCTTGGAACCGTAGGTGTCCAACTTAGAGAGGTTTTACTGTATTTGAAACTAGCTTTAAGCAGACAGAATCACGTATTTTATTATCTTGAAACCGGTCATTTTATTACTCACACAAGTAGTAGTTTCTCTGAAGAAAAAAAAAAAAAATGTTTAAAGTATCATGCAAATTAGATATTACGCTATAAGTAATTAATTTATCACTTTATGACATAAATTACAATTCATTATTTCATCATTTGTGAACGATACCGTATTTAGAACGATTTGTCAAAGTCAATAATCAAAAGGGTTAATTGATAAAATTCTATAGCATGAAATGGAGCAAAACCACCAAAACAATGAATTAAATTTATTCAATTACGTTAGAAGATAGCCACTCTCACATTTGAGTGATAGATCCACTATATATCATCAGGCCTCGGGTTTACGGAAAAAAAATATATAAAAGAAAAATTACGTATATGCGCCCAGCATAATTTGATCCGAGAGATGTCGTGCTGTTCAGGTCTAGACAAGCAACCGAAATGCGACAGAAAACATCAGTTTATCTATCCATTCATATTCATGAATCAAGGGCATAATCATACTCGGCATCCGGTCCCACTTTATGGCTTTTATAAGAACTCTGAGTCAGGACTCTAAAGAGCTTCAGTTTGAAGCTTCCTTGCTTCATTTACTTTTCGATATCGAAGCGATACCGACATGAAACTGAATACAGTGATATCCATGCCGACATGTAATCGAATACAAACTATCGTTTATACACATATAAATTCTATGTTTTCCACCTCACGGGCGAAACCTAAGAAATTTTGCGCGTGTCTGCTGACACAGCGGCTCCCCGTGTCCCCCGGGGTTTGTGTTCGGATGACAAAAGGGGACTGGGGTGCCAGATGTTGGCAGTCGCGAGTCTGGCGGCATGCTGCCATCTGGTCGTGCACGCGACCCCATGTTCTTCCAAAAGATGTTTACTGCACCCGAAATTAAGTTTTTTTCTCCCCCTCTCTCTTCGTTTCCAGCAGTCGAAGGGTGCTTTTGAAGGAGCTCTCTCCACATTATCTTTTCCTTCTTCACATGCGATCTGTATCAGAAGTGCAGAAGCAAGTTTTTCTCCCAGCTTTTATATCGAAAGAAAGGAGAATGATATACGGGCTGTGAGAGCTCATCGTATGCTCGTCTATGTTTTTATTATTATTATTTTTTTAAAAATCTTCTTTCATACGCGTTTATCGATAGGATCGAATAGATAAGATTTAGACGAAAATGGGAAGGTTAATAAGAAAAGAGAGTAGTTGCATCTCACCTTATATTACATCCACTTCGAAATCTTACTAAAAAATTTTTGAGATATACTCAGGGTTCAATCCTTTTAAGTCTAAATGAGATATTTAGAATATTTAGAGACTAATTTAAAAATTTTTGAATGAGACATTTAGGAGGCGGTTTGATTCCGACAGCTCTAAATAAGACATTTAAGGTACTTAAGATCAAATTCTAAATTAGTTATTTAAAATAATTAATTAACAAATAAAAAATTAATAAATTAAGCACAATTTGGAAAACTCGTGATTCAACTCTAAAAATTCTAAATAAAATATTTAGGATACTTAGGATCCAGTTTTAAACGTTCAAAATGAGACAGTTTAGACACTCAAGGTTCAATTTCAAAAACTAAGTAAGACATTTAGAATTAAAAAAAAAAAAAAAAAAAAAAAAAAAAAAAAAGAGAGAGAGAGAGAGAGATTTAGACTATTAAACCCGTGCGAAAATTTCACATTTTATTTATTTTCTTATGTACTTTAAAGTTTTAAACTCATAACTCTTAAACCGACTTCCGCATCCAATTTTAATTTATCAGAATCCAAATTATTATTACATAGAACCAAAATAATATTTTAAGATGAAACGCTAATGATAGTTAAATCAAAATCCTTCAAAGAAAGCTTTTACAAAATTCATGTTTGACGACTCAGTTTTTATACTTCCCCAGACAATACAACTTTAGTATAGGACCACCATGGCGACTTTCAAATTTTTGTTGGCATGTTGGCGATGCATTTATATTTATTTTGGCATATGTTTTTGTCAGAACCTATTTTGATTATAGTTTTCATTAGTGCGTTTTTTAGTCATTTTATGACAACAGTTCATATTTTGTTTACATTTTTAAAGTATTGCTAGGTTAAAAAATTCCTTTCTTGCAAAAATTGTAAAGATACAACTTTTAAAAATACATTTTTCTTCAGAAAAATATTTAAATTTAGGATTTTTTTTATTTTCTCCTGTTAATATCTGAAATTTGGCACAATCTGCAATATGTTATTATTATGAACAGTGTTTTTCTCTTTTTATTTAGTTTACCACTAAGAATCTAAAATTTTTTTCTTCCATGATGTCATTATCGTACTATTTATACAAAATTTAATCGTAACTGGTCCACTCTAGAGAAATATATTTATATAGATAATCAATTCTAAACATCTGGTTTTCTAGAAATAGTTGAATTCTTGTACCAATAAAATATATAGTAAAAGCAAAATTACGACGCAGTTGATATTAACAGCATAATTTTAGACTATTGATAATTATACCCATATTTCTTTCTTTCTAAAATGGCCACTTAAAATATCCCTTTTCACAAGAACTATCCTCCAGACCCGATTTTACTTCACGGTTTTCTTTTCCAAAATAAGTTTATTCCATTTTTTAATTAATTTAGAAAATTGTCATAGTCCCAGACGTAAAAAATTTCAGACGCTCACTCAAAAAAGACTGTTGGGAATGCAATGCCAATACTTTTTTAAAGTGAAAGTCGGTCAAAATAAGAGGCGGTCACGCTCTTGTTCCAGTGGAAAGATATTTGTCCTCACCTTTGATAATAATATCTCAAGCAAATGAATTATTTTAACGAAATAATTCGTAAAAGCGAGTTAAGTCTGTCAGCAGAACGGCATTTGTTACCAACGCTCTCGTGTTGCTTTTACAGATCACTTCACTTCCCGTTACGTTTCTCCACCGCACGTGATCTTTCCTCTCAAAACTCTCCATCCAAAACTGAGACTATGCCCTACAATGCACGCCAGGTAGAGGGAAACAAAAAGCAAAAACACAATTTCTCTTCCCCAGTTTCTCTGCAAATGAGGAAAAAGAAGTGTCGTCCAAAACAATGGCTATCCACGCTTTCGAGTTTATTTTATGTTATCCGTTTTTAAATCTATACTGGACAGAGATCTTTTTCCTTCTCCTTTTAATGACGGCGATGACAATGCACTGTTGACCCAAGGTCGAGACCCTAGTCTGACAACAACTGGGAAAAGGTATTCACTTTTTTTATATCCGCAATGTACGGTAAAACTGGCGATAGTTTCTTTTCCTGAAACATTTTTATCTTCGCTATCAGATCGAATTTTAGTATTCTTGAGACACTTTGAAATTTTGACGGAAATATAAATAGATGTTTGATGAATCATGCTAAAGCAAACCGTTGAATAACAATTATTTTTTTTTAATTCAAAATATTTGGGAAAGTAAAAATTAACTATTTTATTAAAATAAACCATCTTTAGTAAAAGGCGAATGATTAGCTCGAGAATTGACGAGAAACTTGAGAATAAAAATAAACCATCTGTTCGAAAGGGGAAAAAAAAAAAAAAGTCCGAGCACAAGTTTGGTTGCATAAGTAAACTCACGACATACTATTAAAATATCTCCGTTTATCGCCATGCGTCTTACTAAACATAAAATTATTTTAGCAAAGGAACTACATTAGATAAGTTCGTTTTGAAGAGGAAAAAAAATAGAAATGTAGGCAGTTCGACTAATGAAATTTATATTTAAAAATTAAAACTCAGGCAATCTTTATTTTTATTATTATTTCATTTTTATTTTTATTTAATAATTATTTCGCGTTAATCCGCGTTTGTAATGATCGATAGATGGCGCTTTTCTAACTTTTGTTGTTAGTAAATACAATAGCCACGTGTGTTTATTATTGTTCTGTTTGTGTTACTACTTAATATTCGTGCTATAATTTCTCCGCCATTACATCATGGAAAATCGATTGCTTTTGGAAAAAATATTTCAGTTTATTCAAAGTTCGATCGGAAGTAGATGTTTACCTGAAGCTGAACAAATATTAGTTTCAAATCATCTCATTAATTCTTTACTTCCATTAGCCGAAGCAACTGAAATTTTAAATTTGTCATTTGGAAATAAATGGAAGCTTAATTCTGGATTTCTTTATCCTTTGGAGTTACACGGTGGCACACAACAGTATGTGTTATTTTTTTTTTTTTACCGGATTTATTCATTTTTATTCAATAAATATATGTGAAACTAAACATCGAATGTACAGCAAGCAATGGCGTCTCGACGAAAGCCAAAAGCTATTCCTGTTAATTGTAATTTCACCTTATCCCGCTAGAGGGCGAACATTTCATTACAATCGCGGATTATGCTTCAACAATTTTGGAAATTAAAAGGAAAAAATAAAGTAATAATTGATAAGTCTGGTGATTATTCTCACAACCTATGAAAATTTCTATCTTTCAATTAAACGAATTGTACTGGTCTAATGTTTCGACCGGATAACTTAGTTAATACAGCTTTGGTGCGATATGCAAGGACGATACGGGTTCGCTCTTTTGCGCAGTCAATACTCCATCTTGTTAAAACTAATTCAGCTCTTCTATATGAAATGTGTTACTTATTTTTATAATCTAAAACTCGATATTGTGTTCAGTTAGCAGTGTTTTATAACTAACAGCAACCTCTCAAAATAATTTTATAATTGGATTAAAAGTAAAAACTGTATACTCACCTGCTATCCTAAAGACTGTGGAAATGTACAAGAGTATGAACAGAAGTTGAGGAACCATTGTTGAGCACTGACTGCCGTTCCACGGCCGACCAGGTCCTGCGAACAGAATAAATTAATAGAATTCCTTCACAAAACTAAATTTCTAATGAATTTAATTTGTCTGTTATTTTACGCATCATTAGATAGATACTCAATAGAATATTAATAAGTAGTAAAAATTATAATTTAAAAAGTGAAAAATATGTTTTTCATAGCTGTTATACCTAGTGCTCAATTAACCCCAAACAACGAAGTTTGAAATACCACCAAGCCATCAACACCATAAATTTGCAACTGACTTGAAAATTTGAGTTACTGCATTTTCTTAGATTCTTGATACATCTGCAGAATTTCAAGTCAAACGGACGCCTAGAAGTGACTTGGTGGCGTTCTTTCATACTTTATTTGTTTGTCGCTAGTTAAGCATAAAATTATCCCTTTTTCATGCGTCTGCAAAATTTTGCATCAATCAGATGTCTAGAAATGGCTGAAAATTAAATTGGAAGAGTCAATATAATTTATACACATACATATATAGAGACCAAACTAATAAAAACGTATTAAAAAAAAAGAGTCAATCTGAATTCTCCCCCCCCCCCCTTTTTTTTTTTTGCCATCATGGAACACAACCAGTTGCTTCAACGAGAAACGTTCCACCACATTTCTTAAAACTTTTGTCATTCACACACCGAATACACATTTATACTTACTTATAAGGGAAGTTTCTCAATTTCTCAATCATGAAGAAGAAAAAAAAGAGAGAGAGAGATTTTTCATCTATGGAGCGATTCCTCAATTCGTTTTGGCTATTTTTGCGGTCATGTAATGCACTGTAAAAAATTTGTACCCTAGATTACAGTTAGTGTCTATCAAAAAGTTTTCCCAATCATTGACCGTAAAAATACAATTATGCCCGTAAAGCTGTCGTGATTTTTTTTCCCTCGAAGAGGAGAAGTTACTTTTAATAAACGGTGAAAACTCCGAATTTAAAAATAATTTGTTAGAAATACAGGTACTGTTTTTTTTTTTTTTTTCCCTCGGAAAAGGGAGATGGCCGTATAATTTAAAAACCAAAGTTTCGATTTTAACTAAAATTTCTTACAGCGTGAGGAACACAATAGTATCTAAATGCTGCGTTCTAATTAGCGATATTTAGGTATGCATATTATAGGCCACTTTCACAAAATATCATAAATTTTTACTGTTGTTGGACTTACGGTTCTTTTACAGGGATACAGAAAAGAATTATTACACATTATAAGTTTATTTTAGTACTGGTTTAGTTTATTTTGGTTCTAAGTCTTCCTAAAATGAGTTGGCATTACGGAAGTTTTCGCGTACAGATAGTCTCATCACCGTGAAACAACATTTACAGGCAGAGTTACCTACGATGAGAGACATGGTAAGTTTTCGCGTACGGATAGTCTCATCACCGTGAAACAACATTTACAGACAGAGTTACCTACGATGAGAGACATGGTTAGTTTTCGCGTACAGATAGTCTCATCACCGGGAAACAACATTTACAGGCAGAGTTACCTACGATGAGAGACGGTTAGTTTTCGCGTACGGTTAGTCTCATCACTATGAAACAACATTTACAAGCAAAGTTACATACGATGAAAGCCATTGAAATATCGCCATTGGAGGAAGGGGAGGGAAAGTTTGGCAACGAACTTGGCCAACGTGAAATTATTGGCGACTTATTTTCGCACGCCTCAATTTTCTTATCGGGAGATTCTTCCGTACCGGTCTTTGGCCCAGGGTGGGGATGTAAAGCAAAAGTACATATGCATTATTCAAAGGGGAAATTTGTTTATAGAAATACTCATTAACTTACACACACACACACACATATATATATATATATTAATTTCCATTTTCCCATTTCGAAAATTTATAATAATTAAAAACTTGATTTTGTTTCTCAGAAATTATTTTTTGTTAAATACTCAATATTTAATTTTGGAGCAAAAAAATGCGAAAAATTCACTTAGTTCAATATTCTCACTTTATAGATTCAAAATGAAATATTACATACTTAATTATTATTATTATTTTAAATTTGATTAAGAAATTTAATTAAAAAAAAATTGTGTACTTAAATGATAGCTGTAATATTAAATGACATAAAAGTTAAAAAAAAAAAAAAATCTTTCTACACAAAATTTAATTTAGTGCCCGAGTTATACTTTTGGGCGAAACTTTTCCTCTTTACGTGTCTCTAAACTCCTAGAATCTGTAATAGACTGTTTCTCATTATGCAAAATTCAAGATCGCGATTGATCCAGCTTTTAATTTTTGAGGCCCATTTTTATGAAAATTTTATTTATTTTTGTGAAAATATATATATATTTGTGAAATATACATGTTATATATCGTGTAAAACTTTTTATTTCAACAATCATTCTATATAACGTTTAATACTAAGTTAATAGAATTTCGTTGAACCAAATATAGGCATTAATTAAAAATAACACTGAAAGCACGGAAAAAAATTATAAAAGGATCATTTTATATATATATATATATATTCTGAAGAAGCCTATTTTATGGATTTGAATTTTTTGAAAAAGCCCTTTTCATGACGTGGAATTTTGTGAAGGGGTAGCAAAAGGTCCCCAGATTTTTGCCCGGATCGACACCTGAATGTGGTCTACCATAAATGGTGACGACACTTATTGTTCTGTACGAAAGAACCTACTTTGGTCCTGATAAAAATTAACTATTTAATATTGAATGATTAAAATGGGACGTTAAGGATACTGATCTGCAGATATACTATAGTTTAATAATTTTTCTTATCTAGTTTTTGTTCTCTAATTCATGAACTATCTTTAACCTTAGCAAATTATTTATATTTAAATTAGGTAAAACTAATTTCAAAAAGGTAGTTTTGCAATAAAACAGGAGAGTATAAAAGGGAGAGAGGGAAAGGAAAAAAGAAAGACACGCGTTGATAGACAAAGAGGGGTGTAGAGCGGAGAGAGAAGAGTGGAAGAGGACAAACAAAAACAAAGCTTTCCCAATCCTATTAAAAGTCGTGTAGTGGAAGGAAAAATCGCTCTTCAATAAGAGGATAACATCTCTCTCGCCGAGAATTCATCCTGCACTCGCGGCATTACGTTTTTAGTTTTACTTTCAGAACATATACTATGTAAGGAAAATATTGTAATCATAAAAAATATCCGACTACAAGATCTTTATGTAGCTATACGTTTAGAGGAATCCTTCATTCATTCCAGCTGTATTTTATTACAAGGATGTATAACTGCAAGTGCATTCGATTGAGCTCCAATTGTGTAGGCCTTTTTGAAGTCATAGTCTCACGAACTGCAAAAATTTTCAGAAATGTCAGTCTTTTACAGGGATACAATAAAAAATTCTCGTTACGGCCTATGAGCTAAAAGTTTTTGTAAATTCGTTCTAGTATTGCTACATTGCTTTGCTAAGGTATAATGAGCGGTAGCACCTACAGCATTTAGACAGAAAGGCGTACAAAAGAATTCGAAATATATAACAGTCCATTGTATAAATCAGTGTGATTGTGAATTCATGAAAAAAAATGTGAAATTTTAGCGAGAAAAAGTTTTTATATAGTGAGAGAACATAATTTATTGCAGGGGAGGTCCAGTCCTCTCATCATAAAAAATATTAATTTTAATTAGGTTTAGCACTCATATGAAAACCTGTGTAAAAAGAAAAGGGAATTGAAATACCTAATTTATTTCTACTTTCTGTTTCAGTTTTTACTCTTTAATATTCACGCACTCACTGAAATTTGCTTAAACGCCCAGTAACTACTAAATGTGCGGAAATTTGAATGGCGTCACTTAAAAATTTTCTCTCCTGAAATCGGTTCAGGTCTGTATAGGATTCTACTGATATAATTTTAGATTTAATCTGCTAAAAAAAGCAATTCATTGCGATATTAAATTAATTAGTATGATGAATGTTTTTTTTTTTTAATCATAACACTTTAACTTCTAACAGTGTTAAAAGAACTCATTTTTTGTTTTCTGTAATGAAAATGAAGAACTTTATTTATGTACTAAAAATTTGAAGAAACTTCCATTCTTTTGATGACTACAAAAAAAAAAAAAAAGTGTCCGTTTTCTCGACAGAACCGTTTAGCGAATATTAGTAAAAACATTTGAAGCCACTTATTTCAATTCGATATGGAGTGAAAAATATGTACTTAGTCATGTCAATTACCGTAAAAACCGGCGTATGAGCCGCAGTCAGTACCGTCAAACTAAGCGAATTTTTAAATCAATAGTCACCAATAATTTTTAAGAATGACATTTCATTTATGTAATACGCGAGTACTCTTTGAAGTGATTAGACAAACGCTATAATTGAATTTTAGTGGTGGCTACTGAATAAAGCACCGAGTGCGGCCCATACGCCGGTTTTTACGGTATAACAACCAATCTCTTGCATTTACAAAAAGAAAAACCTAATATGACATTAAATGATTTCTTTACGCGTCCATTAAACTATGTATATATGTTTTTTTAATAACTAAATTATGGAATTTTACTTTATAATTTTACAACAGAAATTCACAGAATAAAAAAGGGGTGCATAATAGAATTTTATACAAGTCTAAATACTAAATTTCAATTTTTTATGCGCTTAACTGTTACTTAATTATGCGAGACACAACATGCAATACAGCAGACGGAACTCACTTTTTTTTTAACTATGTTAAAAAGTCCCTTACCATTTCGGTATTTGACAAGTTTCAGAAAATGAAAAAGATAAAAACCACTCGAATTATTTTGAATAGAATAGCAGTTTCAATCGTCTTAGACGAACTTAGTTTGCGAGAATGTAACGCTCCACTGCGGCCGTCCGCAAACGTTTAGACGACGGCGTTCGTGTTTTTTTTTTTTTTTTTTTTTTTTTTTTTTTTATCGGGCTAGCGGCTTCGTCCGATTAACGCGTCGTAATCCCTGCAGATTATATTGCTAACAAACGCAAAAGAACAAAGAAAAAAATAAATGAAATAGAATCGGCCATTGTTAATTGGAGTTGCTCAACACATACTTGGAGCATATACAACTTTTCTGAGAACGTAGACCCGAGATGGTGCTTAGGATAAGTGGGAGAACAATGGTCGAGGCACGCGCTCCCCAGAACTCATTAGCCACGCTCCAGTCGGACTAAAAATATTAAGCTGCAGTCCGAGACTTGGAAATGGACGAAAAGGAATTTGTGAGGCAGTAGCTTCTACAGAAATTTATTTAAATCACTTTGCGATGCCTCGATATAAGTTCTGCGATGAAAAATGCGCAGTGGCAGATTGTCTTATAGGAGTCATGCACAAATGAAATACAGTGATACCATAAACACATACATATTCATATTTTAACTTGTGATTAATATCTCAACAATTTTGTTTAGACTACGTCATTTTGTGATACACTGCCGAAATTTTGTACAACGATTAATTATGTTATGGATATTGGTTCCACACTAAAATCTTTTCTATGAAGTAGATTCCATTAAAATTTTACATCAGCTACATAAAATTCCTTCCATATCTTATCCTGCATTAACAGTAATTTTTTATAGAGATTCTGGAGTTTAATTTTTTTTTTCTGTTTACAAAATTTCGAAGAAACAGCATAGAATATTTTTTTTTTCGAGTCAATTTTTATTGTTCTTAAGGTAAAAAAAAAAAAAAAAAAAAAACTTGAAAAAACTATTTTGGCAATATCTGGGTACAGGTACCTTAAACGTTCAACATAAAAAATAATATATAGGCCACACTTAGATATGTCAAGGATATTTAAAAACGAAGTTGAAGAAAAATACAATAACCCCCCCCCCTCAAAAAAAAAAAAAAAAAAAAAAAAAAGTAAAAGTAAAATTAACTAAGAAATGCTTAAAAAAAAACTGGCAAGTAAAAATTTTACAAGCTTTACATTCCAGGCACCATCAGTGACCGAGAGCTGCTACTAAAAAAACTAGTAGACAGGAGGTACTGGGTTCGAACTCTAAAAAGAGGACACTATTAAAATGTTTATCTTCTTCTACAGAAATTAAGCCCCCCCCCCCCTCTTCTTGCAATGTCCTCATTTTCGGTCATCAAATTCTTAGTAACTATACGGATAAATTTGGTTCAAGACATTTATTTATATCAATTTATCACTTAGTTTTTTTTTTTTTTTTAATGCTTTTTCACGTTCGGAAAATTTACTACCATTAAATTAGTACTCGTTTTCCAAAAATTTATTATATCACTATTTTATATTTCATTTTTCAACTAAAAAAGAGAGAGAGAGAGAGAGAGAGAGAAATTTTTTAGTTAAATTTCGTCTTTTTGAACTAAAAATTAAAAAATTAAAAATTTTTTAAATCAATTTTTAGAAAACGAGTACTAATTTAACCGTGTTGAATTTTCTGAAATGTGAAAAGGGAATTTAAAAGGAAAAAATACTTTAGATGATGAATAATACTATTTATATAACACATTTCTCCATAGAATAACCAGGGCTTTGTCTTCCGGTGATAACAGGGAAAGAGTTTCCTTAAAAAATCATAATATAAAAAATAAACAAAAATAAAAGCGAAAAAAAAAATAATAAGAATAACGAAGTAATAAGAATTATAAAATGAGAAAAGGTTCGAGATATGCTGAAACAACAACGAAAATGAGTTACAAGATTATCTTAGTAAGAACAAAATGCAAAATTATGTGTCATGAAATTCTTATTTCATACAGATAATGCGTCACAATAAAAAATCTGGTATGCTGTGGCCATCAAAAAACTTTGTTCTATATTCGCATATACAAACCCACACAGTACAAATTATTTATTAAAATTATTTTCCATGAAGAATGCAGATGATTTTCACCTCAGAAGTATGAAACAAAATGTCGGTAAAAAGCTAATTGTATGCCTATATTAAAAATAATACTTTTTTTTTTTTTTTTTTTTGTTAAAAATGCAAATAAAAAATCGATTTAAAAGTATCACAAATCTATGGTTTAATCATTTATTTCAAAGGTATTGACGAGTCTTTTTTAAAGAAATCCCTATTAAAAACCTACACCCCCTTCCACGTTGTCCGGGAAAAATGATGCTAGTATATATGTACAAAAATTTGATTGTTGTTGACTATCTATATAATATTTCTCTAACGTGGACCACTTACGATTACATTTTGTCGAAACGATACGATAGTGATGTAATTAATAAAATACCACCAGAATAAAATAATAATAATATTTATAAATGGACAATATTTAAGCACGCGGTTTCAGCTTAATGATCTAATAAGAAAAAATCACATTTTTCTTATGAGACCATTTTATGGAAAAATGTATTTGTAAAAGTTACTTCTTCAGAATCTTTGCAAGCGTCATTTTAAACATAGCAATATTTTAAAGATACATACAGAATACGAATTATTATCCTATATTGATTAAAAACGCATTTATAAAAAAGGCATAATCAAAATAGATTTTTTTTCCTTAAACAAAAAATATACTAAAACAAATAAATAAAATGTCACCGCCAGTAGGGCGACAAAAATTTAAAAGGAGTCATGGGGGTCCTATACTAAAACTGTACTGCCTGCGGAAGTATGAAAACTGGGTCGTCAACCATGAATTTTATTTTGAAATCTTTCTTTGAAGGATTTTGGTTTCTCTGTTGCACAATATTAATTTAGTTCTAATAATAATTTGGCTTGTGGCAAATTAAAATTTTAATTAGGTGGGGAAATGGGTACAATATTTATGAGTTTCAAATTTTAAAAGTAAATAAGAAAAGAAATAAAGTGCGAAAATTTCGCACGGGTTTGCTAGTTATAAATAATTCTTTTTATTTTCCCAAAGGTTCGTTAAAAACATTTTTTATTGTGCACATGTGTACGAAATTTTGTTTTATATTGCCCCATTCAAATTATTAAAAAAAAAAAAAAAAAAAGGGTCAGCAACGACTTCTATCAAAAATTGATAAATACTAATTTATTGCAAGGTTCAACTACACATAAATTTCTGTAAAACTTTGTGCATTAGTTTATGAGTTAGAGCCGACACAAAATTTTTGTCACACACACAAACATTCACATTTTCTAAAAATGGGTAAGTGTGTTCTGGGCCTATTAAAACGTGTAAATGATCGAAGAAAATGGAAATTGAAAATTTTTTCAATTCCAATACATACTTAGAAGAAAGTAATAATATAGAAATTAAACTGATCTGAAAGAAATCTATCAAAATAACAAGATAAATAATTAGAATATAGGATATAAGTGAAGCAAAATTATTTAACAGCATTAGAAACATGCAAGATACCAATAAGTATTTAATGTTTCCAAAAGCATGGCTTAATAAGCCAATTCATTTTAGTTAGCATTATTTCCGATTATATATACAGTGAAACTTCCCGCAAGCGACCACCCTTTGTTTGGTCGTAATTTGGTCGTAAAGAGAGGTGGTCGCTGAAAGAAATGTCAACATTGGACATTAAGTAGATAGGGTAACAAATCGGTGCCTTTAAAATCGGTTGTTGGAGGAGGGGGTCGCATAACAGGGGGGTCTCCAATAGAAGTTTCACTATACATATATGCCCTTGAAAAAGTAATGATGTTGTATGTTTCTATATCAGGATGTTCAATTTTTAGAACTCTTTATTCATGTTTTTTTCTAGTTCTTCATGGGATACTTGATTTCATCTACTGATTTGTTTGAAAAGGTTTTCAATATATATATATATATATATATATATATATATATGTTTTCAATCTATGTATATATATATATATATTACAGTTAAAGGGGTAATTTTTTTTTTTCATGTTGTTGATTTATTATAATTACATGAGATAAAGCAATGAGTAATATGTTAGTTTAGCGCTTAGTTATTTTCTCTTTTTATTAAAAATGAATATAAAAATCCTTTTTAAAGACTAAAGTAAAATTACTTTTTGCCTCGCACTTGCTTTTTGCTAAAGATAAAAAAAAAAAAAAAAAAAAAAAAAAGCCTGCATAAAAACATTTAATTTCCACGTAAATTTTGAATGAGTATTGAAAATGAATAATTGGTTTCTACATGTAGAAAAATTGTAATAAAATCAGTTTAGGAATAATCACACGACGCTTAAAATAAATAAATAAGTAAAGACCACCCAGGTCAAATTATGTGCAAGGTGTCCAAATTATTTATTTATTTATTTATTTTAATGTATTTATAATTTTAAGAAAATGTTTTTTTTTCTGAATAAATAAATAAAAATTCAGCAATAATTTTTATAGGGTAAGAGGAAAAAAAAAAAAAAAAAAAAAAAAAGACTGTCTTTGCAAGTATTCTTTAGAAAAATGACTTAAAATAAATAAATAAAATAAAATACAAATATTTTATGTCTTAAAAACAATACTCCTAAAATAGCATTTTTGCATTCGAATGTTGAATAGCCTTTCATTAATATACATAATAAATATTTTAATGCCATTTGAATACAAATTATCATTAAATAGATTATTATCTTTAATTCTTTATTCAATTTTGCATTAAAAAGAAAAGTAGAATCATAAGAAAGAGTTTTTGCAACAGTGCCTTTTACGGTGTAAACGGCTTTTTAACTGTGCACTTAAAAGTGCTATCTTCCTTGCGTTGAAAAATAATTTTGTGTAGCTCGGCAGAGAAACATGTTCTACAGTCATCCTTTTCTCCCAGTCTTCTAATCACAAAAACCACGCGGCAGGGATAGGGAATGATGAACAGGGTCCTGAAAAGCTAAGCTATTCAAGAGCTAAGCTATTCAATATTGGAACTCCTTATCATGTACAGAAAACTCTAAAATAACAAAATATCACTAAAACACAAAGCTTCATTAGATAGAATTTGGGGAAAATACTCAAGTAATTTTGTATAATATACGTACTGGCATCAGGGTGTAAAAGACTAAACTTTGAATTATCAGTATGATATAAAATCATACCATCTTAAATGTATGTGTACATTCAGATATACCTAGCAAGCATATCTACAATATTTAAAGAAATTTATATTTTGATTTAAAAAAATTGTATGTTTATAAAATTTAATGTACACAATTTGGGAGTCATGATTTTACTTAATTTTGGGATACTTTCAAAAATTTTCAAATGGAAGCATGTGTTTCTTGTACCTGTTCGGTTCTTACAAATCAATCCATAAAATGAAAAAAAAAAAAAAAAAAAAATCATCATGAAAACAAATTTTCGTCACTCTTGGCAATTACTGGACAAAAAAGAAGGCTTAAAAGCTTGTACACTACGAAAACTTACGATTCTCTTTATAGACTGTCGAACTATAAATTAATAATTTATGTGATTTCAATGACATAAAATAAAAATTATTATCTTTATCTTTATTTATTTATTTTAACACTAATATGTTTCTTGTAGTGGGGGTACAATCTAAAATGATAAAGCATAAATTTAGAATATCAATTCTTTCACTTTCTCTACATCATATTTTAATATGCATTTCTATATTATCTCTCTCTCTTTCACACACACACACACACACACACACACTTTCTATACATTTTAGACACACACTCATATTTTAAAATATATAATTGTACATACAATAATTCACATATAATATCCATATACGTTGCACATACATATTATACAATGAACCTCACACACATTTCTGGATCAAAGTATATTCACGACTGAATGTTTTAGCTTTTAACGCAAAAAAGTTATTTTTTCTTTTTCTTTTACTGCAGCTTTAAAATAATGGAATAAAGCCCGCTTCCATGAATTGCTCAGGAAATTGAATCAATCGTCCTAATGCATTGAATCGTTCAATAACAATTTAGTATGATCGCTTTTTTTTATGGCGTAAAGCTAGAGTTCATTGTAAGAGTCAGATATAAAGGGATCTCTCACTTTACAAACTAATATAAGGTTCCAAATACTAAAAAAAGTATCATTTTATAATTTTATGTAGGGTAAAAATAATAATAATAATAATAAAAGCACATGGGGAGGTGTCGAAAAATACAATGAAAACAAAGGTCCTAAAACAGAGGTTTGCCATTTTACTGAATAAAGAAAAAAAAACTCTGTTTCTACTTTCTTTCTGGAGAGAAAATTTACGTCTTCGATCGAGAGCATCTTGTAAACACTACAATTTCACCTTGGTACGTTGCTTTTAGAATACAATTTTGTCTCATTACCGAAGTTTAATTATTTCTTTTTCAAATACTCCTTTTTTTATAGATCTAAAATAATGTGGTTTGCGAAGGATGAATAGAATGCTAGTGCATTACCTAGTGCATGTCCTTCCTTGTTATATTTTGCAAGAAGAAAGTCACGGAGAATGCTCTTCACCTTGGCAGAGCGACGTCCTTGACACCTGGGTTGAGGCGTACTTACAAATTAACTCTCTCCTTTGCTCGCCGGCCGGCCCGGCTAAAGAGAAGAGTCCTGTCCCGTTTCGGAGAAAGATGTCCGACAGTGATTAGCCGAGAATCGAATGTGTCCGATTTATTAATGAACAAAATGAAAACAAGAAAAGCCCTTCTCACTTTTTGCCGAGAGATCGCCAAGGTCGCGCCTCCCACTGCGCCCTGCGAACTCGAAAAAAAAAAAAAGAGAAATAAAAAAAGAGAGAAATAAACGACGCGTCAGGTGCCACTGCGCGAACAGGTAACACACCCGTACCACTTTCTCGGCCGTCTTGTGTGGCAGGGGAACAGTTACGTTTTGATCCACTTCTGCCTCGTTAACCAGCAGACGCAGAAACTAAAACGTGATAGCGATTAAGTTATCTGGTTACGTGAGTTGGCACGTAAAAAAATGTCGCCGTCAAAACTTCCCTAAGGTGTGAATCGCCTCATTAATAAAGAAAGGAAAGTTATGTCTGCTGTCCACCATTACTAAATAGAGAAAGTATCTATCTAAACACAAGATAGGGTTTATTCTAACACAAAATCTGATGTGGATATTGCATGACTTCTTTCTACGCTTGTTAAATTAAACATTTTTTAAATAACTAAAATATTGTTTAACTTTAAAATTGCAGATCACGAAGTAACACACAAAGGAGAAGTTCAACTAGACGTTATAACAGCCTCAAATACAGCATTCCAAATTCCAATATTCTAAAACCAATCGTTTATCAGTTATGAAAAATACATGCATGTGCGGCTGAGAGGTTCTGTTCTTGAAGCTGATAGACGGGAGGTTCTTTCTTCGAAACCAGGTAAAGTTCGTCGGTATAGCTGTTCGGAGATTTTAGTGGTTTTCCTGAAAATTACGGGCTAGGATCCCCTCAGAAAGCCCCCCACTTCCTCCCGGAGGACATTCTACCCAGCCTAATTCCTAGCGCAGGCAATTGACCTTAATATAACACCACGCCATGCATTAATGAAAAACTATTCAGATCATAAGTATCTCTAAAAAGGCATGTAATATAATGATCATAATATAATGTTCATCACTAGATATTATTATAGCCCGACAAACAAAATTTCAAGATATTAAAATAATTCCATAACAGACCTAGTACAAATTTTCAATATTTTACAGCTAAACGCTTTTGAGTTATTCAGGATACACATGCATACAAACGTAGCTATGTATGGATGCCCCGAAAATTGGAGAAGCGGCAAAATGTTTAAGATTATCAAAATTTCGAAAAGATTTAATTTTAGACTTGGGTCAAAATTTATAAAATAAGTAAAATTAGGAATCTATTATATTTCCGTCGATTCTACAGACCATTTACATACCAAATTAGAACGGATCTTGCTGTCATAAGTCAAAGATGTTTTTATTTCATGAGTAGAATTATGTTTATTTGTTTTAAACCATTAATAACTTTAATATTATCGATTTTTTTTTCTTAAACATAAAAACATCACCAATTTAGAAAACGAAATATATTTATTTAATATTGTTCATTGAAAACATAAATTTAACTTTTGTATGAAGTTAAATACTTAAAAAATATATTAAATTAATTAAACTTCGGTAGTAGAAACAGACTAAATTAATTAGCATTTTCCTGACCGCATTGAACTTTTTAATTATGAGCCGATTATTATATGCATTGTTGCATAGTGATTGATGAATCAGAGAAAAACAAACAATTCGTTTAGTTGAATCTTGTTTATGTATACCATTACATAACAGAGAAGGTTTCCCGTTACGGAATCGATCCCAGGAAGCGCTGAGACCGGGCTGGTCATTCAAAGTTTTCCGGGGTTTCCTCCGGAAACTCCCGTAAATATACACAAGATCTTTTAGATTGATATCCACAGAAGGCATTTTCTCCATGTTTAGGTTCCATAACATTAACAATTGTATTTAACGCATTTCAAGACAAGAATCTTCTTAAATGTCAATGGAAAGCGTTCCAAAAATAATGCGAAACCTTTTTATTTTTGTCAGATAATTTCGAATACGAGTGAGTACGTGTGAAAGCATACGAGACCGGCCTGTGTGTATGTCCTGATAAGATTTTTATAAAGAAAAACGTGGGCTTATAGAAGCGATGCGTGGATTACAAGACGGCCTCCAAAAGAATTCTTGACCACCTCATTTCTTGCAGCGTATCTCTCAAGGACAGCTTTTCTGCCTTTGTCGGGCTTTCCCTCTACTCAGCCACAGCACATAAAGCGCGTTCGAACCTTATGTTCTCGTCCAAAACAACGTCGTGAAGTTTTTCAAAAGCACAAGTTAATAAACACGATTTTCTAGTTTAAAGAATATTCTCTCAGTTTTATTTATCTATTTATTTATTTACCAGCAGACTTCGTTAATTTGCTTCGCTGGTCGCTATATTTAAATGAATGTTCAAAAAATTTAAATCACAACTTTTTTATATCACTCTATAAATACAATAGATAGATAAATAAATAAATTCTAATGAAATCGCTCTTTCGCATCGGATAACTGATGCCTGCGACACAGTCATTCCCGCCCGCATTATAAAAAATCCAGGTTTCTACTGCTTGCAACAACGTCTTTCCCGGACTCTTTAATTTAGATATTTATCGGACAACTGGTGAAGCTTCTGTTATTCAAGAACTAGGATTTTAAAGATGACCGTATCTTATCATTTATTAAATATTTTATTTTTCGGCATCATGTATTTTATAGCCCTCGCTCTTTATACTGTATTACCATTTGGTTACCATTTGATCAAAAGAAGAAAAAAGAAAAAAAAAATTCAAAGGAATTAAATAACGGAATTTTAATAAAGTTTAAATTTTAATAAGTTCAATCATTTCTAGTATATTACCATTTTTACGATGACTACAATGAATTAAAGAAAAATAAAATAAAATCCCTTTCAAAGGAATTAGTTAAATAAATGAAAAATATAACAGCCGTTGCTATGCAACGCAGAGATTGAGATCTAAATAAATAAAAATAAAGAGAAGTGTCTGTGTGTATCTGTACATGTGTCTGCGCTCGTAAGCTCAGGCTACTGACAGCAGAGTTACACAACTTGGCAGAGGGGTAGCTTGGATCCTGAAGGGAATCCCCTCACCGAGATTTCACACACACATATATAAACAAACAGACACTGATCTTTATTTATATAGATTTTAATCACATGCGTCGCACAAAACGGCTGTTGTGCTATTTATTTTGCATTTAATTAAATTTTTATTTATTTATTGAATTTATCTAAAAAATTGGTAATATAGTAGAAAAGATTAAACTGATAAAATTTAAATTTCCTTAAACTTTATTTACTTACTTTATTTATTTATTTAATTCCTTTTCATCACTTTCCAACAAAATTGAAAAGTGTTAATGAAATCTGTTTGTTTGTTTCTCCGCGCTCTAACTCTATACGTTATTTAAGCTCATTACAGAATGACCCCTATTGAAAATGGAATTAATACGGCCAGGGTTTGTGTATGGGGATATTCGAAAGTTTTCCAAAACATTGCGTTCAATGAGAGGTATTTCTATAAACCATATTTAATACCTTTTTGTTGCACAAGTCATTATGAGAATGACATTTATCATCCATGGTGTGCGTGTGTGTGGGGGGGGGGGGATATTTTCTGTATAATAAAGTATTGGTTAGCACATGATTATACTGCCACACAAAAATATTCAGATACATTTAAAGGCAACAATTTAAAAATTGCTGGAATTTCATTTAATTTTTTATTAAGCTTTTTTTTTTTTAACACTTTCTAACAACATTTAAGAATGATAATGATTTGAATTAATCTATCTGCCTATTTTTCTTCCTGTGTGACTGCCCGTTTGTTCACCTCTAACGTCCATAAATGTTTTCAGAATTTCTTCAAAATGTTATAAGGTTTACAAAAGGATGTTCCCTGTTGAAAAATGAATATATATACTATCACCAGTTTGTGTACAAAAACACCCGAAAGAATTTAAAACAATTGCATTCTAATGAAAGATATTTCTTTACATATAAGAATTTTAACATTTTATGTCAAACACTGGAGCATAGGGTGCTAATAACTGGTAAAATGAATAACTAGCAGTGTCAAACACTGGAACATAGGGGGCCAATTACTAATAAAAGGGAAAACTGGCAGTGTCAGTTACTGGAACATTGAGTGGGTGTCAAATAAAAATTCATATAAAAAAAAATAATTGTTATCAAATGTATATATTTTAACATATATGTGGTTCTGAATGTCTTTCATGCTATATGTATTAACTTAAGATTTCTAAAAATATTTTCGGATGACTAGAACATTAAAAACATCAGAGCTTGCTCTAAAAGTGTCAATCATTGGTGCACTTACCCTATGCACAAAAAAAAAAAAAAAAAAAAAAAGATTCCGTTTGTCTGTCTGTCTGCATTTCTGACATTCTGTCTGTCCATTATGGGATTATGTAGGAAAAGTACATCGAAGGTTAAACGATGGAACGAGTGTGTACAATTGGAAAGTGTTAATAATCTATGCGTACTGCATGGTTTTTATTTTTTGTTTTATTTCTTGTATTGGTCAGAATCAAATTGTAATAGAGTAGAAAGAGCGAGAACTATAAATTACATGGGGCCACCAAAACTAAAATACTACATAGATGCCGAGATACAACCATCTTGGAAATCTAAGTTCTTGAATAATAGCAGTTTTTGCCATCCAGTATATTCCCAAATTGAAGTTTTCAAGAAAGACGTTGTTGCATGCACTAGGAACTCGGACCCAATTCAGTGGCGGAAAAGACGCTATTGTAGGGCGCAAGCAGGGCCTGATTAATGCACGGACCTGCGGGTCCCAAGATCTGGGCACGACAATTTTAGAGGCACCAAAATATTCTTGCTCAGTAACAAGTTTATATTAAATTGTTATTCCTTAATAAGATCAAGATGTTTTAAAAAACTTCAGTTTCAAACTTTTAAAAAGAGTGTAATTTATTACTTTCTAAATTTTACTTTTTTTAAAAAGCAATTTACATAGTACAGCAAAGTTTTTTGAATCTCGATTTGAAACTGTAATACAACATACAAGGACTTAAACATTACAAACCAGATGATACAATAAGTTCATTGTATTTGCAAGTATTCTGTGTATTTATACATGTTTTCATTGTGGTAACTTCCTATGCACATATAATTCAGCTTTTGTAGCTAGTTTACACTTTCATGTCTGGTATGGTAATTACAAATAAATTTATTTTTATAATTCATTCAGTATAAATCACTAAGTTAAGTAAAAATATTATCCTTAAAATGCAATAAATACGAACTGTATTTTAAATCAGGGTAAGATTTTAACTCCCTTGTTTTTCCCTGATCCCTGTCGTTGTAACACAATATTTTTTCAAACAAAAACAATTATGTATTTCCTATTGTGCCCTTTTTTTTTTTTTTTTCAATGGCTTACATATAAGCGGGAGGGGGGGGGGGAGAGGGGCAAACTGAATCAAGACCTGGACACCACTTTGGCTTAATCAGGCACTGGCCGCAAGTATCCGAAAAAAGGTTAAAGAGCGATTTTAATGGTATAATTTTAAGTTTTTATTTAAAAAAATGATATAAAAAAATGATACAATTTTTAAAAAAATCCCTTTTAATAAAGCGACTAGAGAAGCAAGCGAATCAGGTAGTGAAAGAATAAATTTAAACAAATGAAACAGAAAAGTAAATGGATAAAATCGAAAAAAATTAATTAAAACTATTCAAATTCGAAAATTGAAAAAATATTCATGAGGTACACCCCAGCGTCCAAGCTACTCTTCTACTAAGCAGCCGCAAAAATAACATTATTGACTTGTAATTTGGTACACATGTTCATGAGCTCCACGGAATCAGCTGTATAGTGTTGGGTGTGTATTCCATTTGTAGTTCATGTACAGGGACACACCAAATTTTTTCTTATCAATACGGTCTATGGATAGAATATGTATGTACCGTAATAGCGGCCGCGCAAATCATCCGATTGACTTGCAAATTGATACACACGTTCAGGCTCTGTATAGAAATATCTGTATAATTTTTTATGTCTATTGTTTATGGATTTTTTACAGGGTCACGTCAAAGTTTTTCTTATCATTACGACCTATGGGGTAAATTTCGTTTAAATGCATTTTAACATCGTTACTCTGCATTTCAACGAAATGAAATTAGCGTACATTACTGAGATGCTTAAACTTATGTTTTCTGCAGAAAATATGTGTTCTTAGGCTTCCTGTTATGGTCAGAACAAATTGAGCAAATTCAAAACATAAAATTCTTTTAAAACTCCATTCGTCCTTATAAACAAAGGGAATAAGCAAAATCACTGCTCGAATTCCAACTGTATGAGAATATGAACAAATTTGTATGCATTTACAAAATAAAATAATATCGCGAATGAGTTATAAAAAAAAACCCAGATTCGATTTAAGAATTAAGCATGTCACTAGGCTAATTTTTAATTATATTTTTGACCCTAATTACAAATTATTCATTGTCATATAGCAATAATAGAGTTAAATAAATTCATATGAATTTTATACGTAAGAGCGCGTCAATTTTCGCTGAACAGATGAAAGTAGTATATAGTGGTCATCGCAAAACTTCTATATCATTCTATACAACAGCTTCCCCTGCTGGTTAACACGCATAAAAATTACATTAACATAGCTTCTTACAATAAAGATTTTACAAATGCAGTTTGCTGCAGTTTTAAACAATGTGTGCTGAGAAACAGCCATATGGAAAACCGCAGGAGGCGAGCAATTGTAGCGCCTCTTATCGGCCGATAAACACCCAAATTGGTTTCTTTCATAACAGCAAACTTAAATACAAAATTGGACGCATTTATATACAATAGAAGCTGAAAAATAGTTTTCTTGTACACGGAGAAAATTGCAGCATATCAGATATACATCCATATTGAATCAGCGTTGCATTAATGTTTTGCAGTTATGCACAACAGAGATATGGCTTTCCCATATAAATGGGAAAAATTGGGCCCCACCTATTAGGCAATATGCACCAAAAATTGACAGGAACAAATTTATGTCAAGGTGTAACTATGTATATAAGTTTTTTTTTTTTTTTTTTATGAAATTTTGTGTAGTATTTCTTGAGGTGAATCAGCTAAAAACGTTTTGTTACTAACACATAAGAAGTTTTCTGTAAACAGTCGAAAACCGCAAATTAAATTTTTTTACGAATCCAATACTTCTTGCTACGTATATAGAAGAAATTAAAAATTCCATCTTTCATGTGAGCGATGAATGCTAGTCAGAGGTCAGAGATCGACTGGGTAGCTCAACGAATTTGCACTTTATGCCAAAGAACCTAGGTTTGAATTTTAGCTTTTAAAGTTCTCATCCCTGCTGAAATGAATGCGACCTTCCCATAAAAAATGTGTGTATTATCAGTGGATGACGGATCTTTCTTCAGAATAAAACATGAGGATTGGACTTACCCTCTGAGTTTCAAAGGGGTCGAACTAACTTTTAAGAGAGATTTTTTAAAACAAGTTTTTATTTCTCTTGAAATATTGTAATGACCTTCCATTGAAATATTTTTTTTTCTTAGTTATGACTCTCTTATCCCTCCTTTCCTGTCCTAATAATGTTATCTATAAGGAGATTATTTAAGGGCCAGCTTCACTTATCATCGCCGGAAGCCCAAGCCGCTATTGTATGGGAAATTTTGTTTACTTATAACTCATTAACTAATATATATTTTAAAATTCTGTTTTCCCATTCAGAAAATTCCCAACTGTTAAATTGACGGACGTTTTTTATAAATGGATTTTTAAATTTTTAATATTTTATTTTGAAATTGTACAATGAAAAATGTCACCTATTGAAAATTCGTATTTTTCAGCTTCAAAATAAAACATTTATAATAATAATAATAATAATAATAATAATAAAATCTGTTTTTAAAAAGCGTCTGTCAGTTCAACAGTTGTGACTTTTCAGAATGTGAAAACAGAATTTAAAAATATGTATTAGTTAATGAGTTATAAGTAAACAAATTTTTCCATCGAGTAGCATTGGCTTGGACTTCCGGCAACGGTAAGTGAAGCAGCTCCTTAAGGAAAATCTGATTTGTTGTCATCGTACAATCATATAGCACTGAAAATAGTTTATTTAAAATAATAGAAACTCAAATATTGAAATGCATTTATTTCTATATTAATTTGTGTATTTTCTTTTTATATATTATTGATGATATGTAAGCGTGTAAAACAAATACGTATATACAACGTTTTTAATGTTAAAAGTGTTGTTTCTTTGAAATTGGGATAACAAAAAATGTTAACCGTTGAAATTGGAGAATAAATATTCAGTCAGTATCAAGATAGTCTGTAAAAAAATGGGAAGGAAAGGAGAACGAGTCCCTGTGCAACACTGGGACTATAGAGAGTCTCAAGCGGACCCTGACTGTAGACTATCATGCAATCTCACATGTTTAACTATCCCGTCGACTGCCAAATATCGCACTTATGCATTTTATTTAATTTGGAAAGTGAACGCCCGTGTTCTCTCTCTCTCCATTTAAGTGCTGTCGATCCTACCCCTTCCGCTACCAATAGATAAATGCTCGCGGTTTTCCACCCACGTCTTCGGGAAGGGTGGTTCCGCACACATCCCATGACTCATGGAATAGACGAACGAGGGTGGTTCCACACTTTAGAGACCCAACACGGCCGAAATCTTTCCTGTGGGTCATTCAACACCGCAAATGAGTCTCTACCTCAAGAATTTTACGACACCTGTTGGAATCCGTTTTAGTATGTGCAGTCTGGATTAAGAGAATTTATGAAGTTTGGAAAGAGAATTGTGAAACTCCATGTTAACCAAGGGGATAAATATTTCTGTTTACAGATTACTTCAATTTCAACAAATTTTTTCTTAAATAATAATTATTATTGAAAAGAAGAAGAACATGCAGTTTTGTACGCGTGAGTTCCAAGTTTTGTTTATTTATTTATTTATTTATTCCCCAATCGAAAACTGTAAGCAAATAAAGAATAAATTATATATATTTTTTAGAACTTCAACGGAAATTTTATCTTTTTATTTATCACATAAAAGAAGAAAAAAAAAACTTTATTACAAATACTGCATTTTTAAAAATATAAACAATAAATTTTATATATATCACATCATCATAATAATTAATGAGCTGGTAAATGTCTTGTCTGAAGAATATGCGTCACTTGTACACACCGGTCGAAGAAAAGATCAGGACATCAAAAAGAAAAAGTATTGATGGAAACAACAGGTGAACAGAAATCATAAACGCTAACTCTGTTATGGAAAGTGTTGATAATAATAATAATAAATAAGTAAATAAATAAAACAGATATGAAAACAGTCGTCAAAACAGAAACAAATACGAATCATAATTGGGTTGTCTTATCGTACATGGTTCGATCATACATCAGTTTGAATGCGAAATGAGTTTAAGAAAAAAAGTCTTAGGCGGAAAAGTTCGACAATCTTTTAAACTCACAGGCATATGACGAAACACAATATCAATAGGGAAGCTGTGAAGAGAAACAGCGCCGCGCCGGCGATACTCATTTCTAAATAATGAATTGTATTATTGAAATGTAATGTATGGAATACAATGAATGTATCCTTGTAATACAGAAATTTATTCCAATGGAAAAATCGATTTAGGACGACCTTGGAATCCGAATTGTTTGAAAATGAATAGAAAACTTATTTTCATTTTTGATAATTCTATGCAAATATAAATTAAAAAAGAAACAAAAAAGAAGAAGAAGACATGTTCAATTCAAACAGAATTGATATAAAATTAATATAAATAATCGATATAATCTAATCGATATAAAATTCGACACATTCGTTACGTCAATGATCCATCTGTGACTGTGTTTGAGATTATTTCGAATGTTTAAGGGCAGTGGCTTACTTCTTTCAAACAAAATAGACGAAATGAAGGTCTGGGTTATCGACCTACGGTCGTTTTTTGTACATTAAACCTTTTTAGCCAGGGTCCAACGGTTTAGAATCCAAAACATTACGAGCACGAACCAGGACTTGAACCAGGCACCTGAAGATAAGAGCGATCATTCATTGACAAACGATAAACAACCCCTTCTTTTTTTCCCCCCACTTTGACATCAAACAATTCACAACTGAATTCAAAAAGAACTAGTATGGCCACCACAAGACTTTCTTGAATAAAATTTTACACAAATTCATGCAGTACGTATTAATTAAATTGTTATTTATGAAAATTATTTTTCATGATAAATGCAGACGATTTTTATCTAACAGAATTATAACACTAAATGCTGAAAGAAAGCCAATTTTGTGCCAAAATCAGTTTTTTTTTTTTTTTTTTTTTTTAGAAATGATATTATACTTTGCAAAAAAAAAAAAAAAAAAAAACCTTGGTCGAAACCAAAGGACGCAAAACGGTGTTAGTGAATGATATTAATTCACTGATATTAATTTAATATCATTCACTACGCGGCATTTTATCGAAGCATATGAGCCGCCATTTCAGAAATAATCCTAAACATTATACAACGAGAAGCCGTACAATAATACACATACAACAATATTACCACATGCTTATATATGGAAGAAATAACTATCTAAATAAAAATAAAGAAAGAAAAAAAGAAAGAAAAGAAAGAAAAGAAAAAGAAAGATACAGGAAAAAGCAAAAGCCTCTCTTATTACTATTTATTTATTTATTTTGTAATTTCTAATCTTTAATTCGCAATAATTTGGGTTATTGTTGAAATTTTAGTACTTTTAATTAAAACAAAATAAAATAATTATATTTCTTATTAAAAATTCGAAAAAAATTAAATAATATATTTTTTTAATTTGCTTATTATTATTATTATTATTATTTTATGAAAGAAGCCTTTAAATTTTAAGGTAGATAAAAATACAAACTTGTGATAACGCCATGCAAAAAGAATTGTTTTAATCCTGTTATAATTTTTTAAAGAAAATTTTTTCAATAATTTTGAAGAATTTTCAGTCCATTTCCATTAAAGGTAATAGTAGTACAATTATTCGGGCTTTTAATAAACTCTTTTCTTTGAAGGGAAAAAAAAAAAAAAAAGAATCACGAAGTTATTATTATTGCTATTATTGATTTATTTATTACTACGAATAAGAAAACTTCTAAATTTCGCGCAATGTTATCTATTGTGTAAATATCAGCTATAGAACTGTTTCGAACGAAAGAAATAATTCATTTTGTTCCAAAAACGTTTAATGAGACTGTATATTCTCTATTAAAAGAAGGTCTAGGATTGTTATTTTAATATTTAGCTCCTCCCTCCCTCTAAGTAAAATGTTAAAATAGTAATCCTAGTAAGGATTACTATTTTAACATTTTACTTATGTTTCTTCACTAAAATTGTTATTTTCATATTTTACCTTTTTTACTTTTTTTCAACTTAACTGTTCTTTTTTCATTGCTTTTGATCACTATCATTAATATTTTAATATTTGTTTCACTTTCATTCACTAGGGTTGTTTTCTTAATGTGTATTATTATTATTATCAACAGGTGAACAGGTGTGAAACTGCCTAATATACAAAACCACTGAAAACTGCTGCTTGCATGCAAGATGAATTGTGATGTGAGACTTATTAATGATAAATCATATTTCTAATAGTAAAAAAATATTTATTTACATCTATAATAACTCATATTTGAAAGGAATACATAATGAAGCAAATCAAACATTTTACATGAGAAGTTTCTATAAAAACAAAATAATTTAATATGAAATTTAGAGTCAGCAAAATTTTAAAAACCCTTAATTCAGGGGTAGTCCCTGAAAAGTTTCCCTCCTGTATTATTATTATTATTATTATTATTAAATAGGATTTCTATTTTAATGTTATTTTTCTCTTTTATGTGGTAGAAATGCTGTTTCAACTTTTCATTTATTTATTTACCATTATTACTATTATTATTTGTTTATTTTTAGTCACTAAGATTGCTATCTTAACATTTTATTTGTTTCCTTTTTATGCACTAAAATAGCTATTTTAATATTTTTCATTTCTATATACACTATAAATACTAATAATAAATTATTTGGGTAAGATAAAGATAATTTTGCATTTAAAAATAAAAAAAATATTTTAAGAATAAAGTTACGAATTATTATATATAGTTTAAATAATCTATTAACCCGTTAACGCCCGAATTAATTTTGCAAAATATTATTAGCTGATTATTTCACTTCTAAATTAATATAGACAACTGACAGTAAAATATATTAACTTAGACAATTCTTCTGATAGTTTTAAATTTAAAGCTTATCCTCATTTATTGACGTTTAGTGTTCTAGCGAGAAAATTTCGAGATATTAATTTCCTATTATATGTTGACAAAGTTTTTGAAAGTAAAGTATTATAATATTATTATTCAACTTGATTTAAATTAGTATACCTGCGTAAAAAGCAAATATAGGTGCGACGATTGAATATCATAAAATGACTATCCAAATTATGAAATAATAATTAATAGTAGGCACATAAAACTTTCAGGGATCATTAAGAGTGACGCTATAAACTGTCACTAAAACGCAGAAATCATTCCAAGAAAGCACAAAAAAATTACGTGCCATTTTATTAGCTGTCCTCAAATGAGGACACTCTGGGTGCTAACGGGTTAAGCCGAAGAATCAAATATAGCACTGAACCTAATCTTGTAATATACACATACATCTTATTACAAAAAGTTCGAAAGCACTTCGGGAAAACATGTTCTTTACTATTTAACCCCATTTTGTGTTAAAGGCAATTTGAATGGTTGTAATTTTCTGAATGCGAAAACGGTCTAAAATATTTTAAATCAGGCCTGCCCAACTCGAAATAATTGGCGTGACGCACTATATTTATGTATGCATTTACTTAACTAAGGGAGGGGGCGAATTTTAGAAATTGAATACATTAATATTAATTTTAGTTTTATTTATAAATTAAGAACTAAACAGTGAAAAATTTGACAATACACACACAGTTATAATAAGGAGAATCAATAAAACCAACCGAATATTGTTTTACAAAACAATAATCATCACGATATTTGTTCCTGTAGCTAACAAATCTAAGGTATTTTCAGAAGATTTATTAATTTTTATTTAGATTTATTAATTATGAAGAATCAGACAATTTTTTCTGTAATAAGAGAAAATGTCAAATTATAAATTTCCCGTATTCTATCGCGGGCAGCAAAATTTCACTCGGCAGGCTGTGGGTTTCAGATAATGAGACTTTTTACAAATAGATATCCCCATGGAATAACACAGATTTTGGCTATCGGCGAGGATAGCTATTGTACTCTCTTAATAACTCAAAAAATTAACAATAGAATTTAAAGTTAATATTTAGAAATAGCCTCCACCCGAGAAACAATCCTGCAAAAAGTCTAGCAGTAAGTTTTCGTCGTAGGTCATACATGAAAATCCTTTGCAATTTCAGTCGATACCAGAGTAATTCCTGTTCTCTTAAAGCCGTAACGTGTCCAAATCATAACAAACAAATCGATCGCTCAAGCGTGAAGATGTTCGCAGTAGTATGTTATGTTGTATAGACTTTCGGTGGATTCCAGTTCTCTTGTTTACATTCGTCGCATAAGACAAGGGAGAAGCTGCTACAATTCGGATGGTTTCGGAATGAAAAGAAGTCATGCGTGGCGCGTACACTGCGCTCGAATTACACACAGTTAAGTTACTGATGAACGCGTTTGCAACGCATTAAACACATTAAAAATCTAGTATGTTGTAGCCATTACAAAACTTTCTTCTGTATCATTTTGTATAACAGCACCCCACATGCCGTTTAACATGATTAAATATTTAGTTTGACTTCTCACAATAAAGATTTCACACATACAATTTAGTGCAATTTTAAACATGTTGAGATGTAGCCATATGGAAAATCTCAGAAGGTGAGTAATGGCAGTGCCATCTGATGGCCGATATACACCGAAACTGAATCGCCATAATTCATCTTAAAAGCCATATCACATATCAAGTTTTGTGCACTTATAGGCCATAGTACCTCAGATATAGCCTTCTCGTATGCGGAGAAAAATTGCAGCAGAACAGCGCCACTGTTGGTCTATATTCATCAAAACTATGGCTCAATCCCATAGGAAGTTTTGTACTCTTATACACTATAGAAAATGAAATATAGCCTTCTCGTAAATGGGAGACATCATCGCATAGTAGTGCCACTTGTTGGGCTATTTGCATCAAATTTGGTAGACTGTAATTTATGTCAAGGTGCAACTAAATATAAATTTTCATATAAGGGAAGGGCACCAGTAGTGGACCCTGTTCCCGTAGTGGACTTTTTTAAATTGAAACTCAGAAAACAAGCTTTCTAATTCTTCCGTAGGTTCGAGCAATGTTCAGGAAGAAAGAATTAGTCTCTAATATTTATGTCTATAACTACAAATATTTCCGGCCATCCATTTTAGAACAACACTCATTTAACTGTAAAAAAATATGTACTTTTTGTCAACTTGTCGTTTCGAGTAAGGAAATAAAATTTTGTTTGCTTTGCTTCTGCTTATTTTTAACTGATTTCTTCTAACCTTTGTTTTCATATTATTAAAATAAGTATGCAGAATTTATATATTGTGCTATTTTTTTTTATTTATTTATTTATTTATTTTTTTTTTTATTAACATATGGTATCTTTATGAGCGTCCACTGCTGGTGCCAAAAAATGTCATCATAACCAGCAGTGGACATACCTGTCCACTACTGGTTCATTTGACTTTTAAAGCGAGATCCAGTAGCGGACACAGCACTTTAATCTCCAAATTTAGAGTTGAATTTACATACAAAAAAAAAAAAAAAAAAAAAAAGAAAAAGAAAAAAGAAATAGCTTGCAGCTCAAGTTACATTATATATGTTTTTATAAGAAAAAAAAAAGGGGGGGGGAACTTTGAATTTTCAGAAATTATGCACTGATGAGTTCCTGTACGCACTGTTAATGAATTCCCACGCATTCCATCTAATATATAAAAATTCACAAAAACAAAAGTAGTATGGGAACTGCATGCAAATTGAGCCTTGGTCTGAGTGCTTGAGCGAGAATTCAGTTCTTTCTTTTTACGGTTTGTTTGCAAAATGTTCGAGGTTTCGGTGGTGTCTTTTCCTCGTTATTTGGTCTGACCTGTCAATAACACGATATTGCATGCAGGTCTAGAGGTCTGCATGGGCCGAAATTTTCAGGCCGTACGAAAGCTTTGCTTACTCGAGGGGGCTCTGTATGAAATCGAAAACTTCGGCCAGGGCTCGGCCCGTCCCAGCACGGACAAAAAACGATAAAATCAGGCCCGATTCAAATATAAGTAAAAAAAAATACATGCCTTTCTATGGAAAAAGATTTTTAGTATGCGTTTTGCAGAGGTTTTATATAGCGAAGCAATAGAATGTTCTTTAACAAAACTGATGATCTTTTACAAGATAATTATATATAAACAGAAGTTCATTATTACAGACGCACGTACAGAAGGCACAAAGACACACAAAAAATTCAATCGAAAATATTAGCATTCATCAAACATTATAGGAAGTTATTTAAAATGGTTAATACTAATAAAAATGCATATTCAACCATTTCCTCTTATATACCGTAATGTATACGAATCTTTCATGTGACCCGGTAAACAAAACTTTGATGCTAATCCAACCATATTCAATAGAAAAGATGCTTTTGTACATGCCAAAAATGATGCTACTTTCATCCAGTGCACTCGAGAAAAGAAAAAGGAGCCTTAGAGAAAAAGTTACAGGGGACGGACATAGCCTCCATACCGCCAAAACTCTACAGACCATAGGGCACAAAGCCTTATACACAATAACGTATCTAATTTCTTTTGTTTGTACATGTGCACAAAACAAACTAGTAGTGACATGCGTACTATTTTGAATAGGAAACCATTTAATATTACTTTAAATAAAATATATTAATTTAGAGACATGATAAAAATATTCGCAGAAAATCAGATCGCGGACAGACAGACTGATAGACAATTAAATTGAAGTTACAGACATTTTTTAATAAAATAAAATTTTATGTGACATACCAGCCTGTAAAATTATGTGAAATAAATGACTGAAGAATATTTTATCATTTTCCTTCTTTCTTGATTAACGACGAAACTAGAAAAAGATTCGGGCCGATACGGGCCGGAAAAAATTTCATCCAGGCCCGGCCCCAGTATACATGAAAAAAGTGAGCCCGGGCCGGGCCGGGTCAGGCCGGGCCAGGCCCGAGAGCAAATTGAAATATTAGACTGACTAAGAACATGATTCGACAATGATTTATTTAACAAAATAATATTAAGTGTACTTTTTTTAACATAGGAATGATTGCTAACACTCTAATAATTTTGCTGCCGATTGTATAGTTTAAAGCAGTAAATAATAATAATAGTAATAATAAAATACACAATCTTTCATTACCTATAAGAGTTTTCATAATGCGTGTCACCAAGAATTTCCTGTTCGTACAGGAGAGAGGGGAAAAAAAGAAGTATTTTAAAAAGTTAAAATAAAATTACGGAACTGTCATCATTCGAGAGATCTGCGTCACTTCCGACATTATGTGTAACATACTATGACGACATTCCTTGAATACGGACTTCCGACAAATAACTTGTGTCCGAAAAGAAATGAAATTTCTGAAGATTTCTCGGACAGGTTTGGGGAAATACCAAACCGTGGAGAATTGTGGCATCGGGAAACAGCTTTTACTGCAGGTAAAATAAAACAAAATTTCTTGCCAAGAGAATATCTCAGAATGACACAATTAGTTACGTGAAGCATTTTTCACTGCTAAATCTCAGAAAACCGTCCTTTCCTAACTTTATGAACTTTTTTATTGACTGCACCACCCAGGTAATGAAACCTCAATTCGGTTGATCTGATATTCAGACATCAGCGAAAAAAAAATGTATATATATATATATATATATTTAAGATAAACGAAGTCGTGATGGGGCGGTATTAAAGCTTTGTTGGTTGCCGATTTGCCATCTTCCGAGAAACTAAACAACGATAAACGATCAGATTAATGGGGAAGTGTGAAACCTACTTTTAGTTGTTGGAAATGGGCAGATCTACCACTACCAAAATAAATTAAATAAAATATGAACACAAGAAACATTTTGTAAAATTGGCGTAAATAAATAAATAAATAATCAAATGAAACTTACGAGCTATTTCTTTTCAGTCCAATTAAAGTAACACTATGGGTTGATTATGATAGCCGACAGGCGTCAATAATTGCTATAAATATTCACTTTTTCCAATCAATTTTCATTTTTAAAAAATATCAGTATGTTAATTTTTAATCAAATGACAGTTTAAAAGATGAAAAAAAAAAAAAAAAAAATGGAGAGAAAGAGAGAGAGACAAAATTTAATTTTATTCGAGGAGCAACTAGGTCTCCTGCTTTCAGGGTAGTTTGTAACCAAAATATGTAGACTTTTAATAACTAATATATGAAATATATTAATTTCTTGCATTGGATATTACAATTAAAGTGAAAGGTATTTTATTCACCAAAAAGTGTAGTGCATAAGACAACTAGATGTTAAGAGCTGTCCGAAAAAAAGAAAAAAAAAAAAAAAAAAAAATCTAAGTTCAATAGTTAACAGTTTTTAAACACGAATCGTTTTTAGCAGTGACTGTATTCCCTTTAGAGGGAGAAGTAAGACCCCTTAGAAAGACTACCATGGAAGGCATCCCGCCCAGGTCGAAGTCCCTAGCGTAAGCAGTTGGTCCTATTCCCGACACCAATACCGCCCTTTATAAGGAAATAATTATACTTTTAAAAAATTAAAGAACACGCTTTTATAGAAATGTGAACTAAAAGGCACAAAATATCTATCTTTATAATATTAAAATGCAGGGTAAGAAAAAATTGTGTGCGTGACACACCATATTACAGGGTGATTATAAAATAATTTAGAATTAAACAAAAACCATTTTTAAAAAATCTCCCCTGACTGGGCTCGAACGTTCGACCTTAAGGTTCGTAGCCTGGAGCTTTACCTCACAGCACAGCGTTCAGGTAGGGAAAGTCTTTTTTTACAATATAGATTTTTTGTTTGCTCCCGGAGCGGTTACAAACATACATACAGGTAAAGCTAATAAAAGCGCGTAAAAAAAAAAAAAAAAAAAAAAAAAAAAAAAAAAACACCTCGTGTGCTGGGCGCGATATGACTTCCTTGCACACCTAGTAAACAATATTGTTGCGAAAGCGTTGATATTTTCATCACCAGTGGAAAAAATATACACAAATCTTTGTAAAAAAAAAACTGAAGAGCCAAATTTTGCTAGCATGTCTAATTAATAATAATGTCCAAATTCAGTTCTTTTTTTTTTTTTTTTTTTTTTGGGGGGGGGGGGGAGGGTTGAGGGAGATAATTTCGTTATTTTTAATATCGACATTTTGTATTCCAATTTCCTGTATATATATCATTAGAACGAATTGCATAAGTGGCTATTTCTCGTTAAGATTTTGAAGATTCTCCATTTCAAGAAATTCGACAAAATTGTTAACTATACTAATATTTCTATCAGGTTTCTTTCACCAGGGAGGGAGGGGAGTAATCAAAACTGGTAAACGGGAGGTACCGGATTCAAACCCAGGTCTAACCATTCGTAGGTTTCCGCGATTTTCGGAGAAAATCGCATCTATGCCGGGTTGTACGCCTTACCTCCCACAGAAGACATTTCACTCAAACCAGGGCCTTCGTGTGAACATTCTGCCAAAAAAATCCGAAGGAAGGATAGATATTATAGAATTTGCTTTTTTCATCAAATAGAATAAGTGATTGCAACCTAAGTTTATGCATTGCCCTAAATTTTAAAACTGCTCTGCCCCCCCCCCCCCCCCCCCCCCCCCCGTCCTCGCACGGAGCTCATAGACACTGCACCCATCTTTATAAGCAAGAAATCTGCTCATTCTCTCCTGTGTTACAAGGTGATTAGAAATGAGGTCACAGAGTCTTTCCTGAAACCGCGTTATTTGGCAGACACACACATGCAAGATGAAACACGCCGAACTCGAATCCATATCCAAGGGAAGAAATAATAAAGTGAAGAAGCGATGGCGAAAGGCGATTGTGTACAAGAGCCAGTTGTAGACCGATAAAGGCCGTGGGAAAAAAGAGGCGGTAATATATATCATGGAAGATACAAATCGCCAAGGTGTGTCCGTAAAATAAAACAGAACGAAAGAAAAAATAACTTTAAAAATAAATAAATAAAAAATACTTTTTTTTTTTTTTTTTTTTTAACTTATTAAATGCGCGTTCCCTTTTAAGAGTTTTCAACATACATACTAGCTGACGTTTACCCTCTTTGCTTATACTTAATGAACTTATACTTAATGTTGCTTATACTTAATGAACAACTAATGCTTTGCATTATACTTAAATGAACTTAAAAAAAAAAAAAAAAAAAATGAATCTCTAATTTTACTTTCATCTACATAAATATTAGAAGAATGTATTGGATTCGTAAAAATTATGGCTGTCTCTGTGTGTGTATCAGAAATTTTATAGACGCTGTATCTCACGAACCAATGATCAAAATTTTAACAAATTTGGTATTTAGTTGGACTTTGACCAAAACTGGGGTTGATTGCAATTGGGGATTAATCGCTCCACAGGTGACGTTGTCATCTTATTTTTTATATGGTAGTATAAGACCAAATTTCATATAAATGTGCATAATGAGAATTATTTTTAAATGTTTGAAACGAAATATAAAAAAAAGTATATATATATATACTTTTATGTATGTACCAGGGAGCATGTATATGTATATATTATATACCAGGGGGCAGTGCTTTCTCCGGGGGAAGAGTGAGTTTTCAGTATAGATATCTTTCAAAAGAACTTACCAGCATCTTTAAAACGAATGGCTCTGATAATATGAAACAAAGTTAGATTTTTTCTTTTCATTAAAAAAAAAAAAAAAAAAAAAAAAATTCTAAGATATTGTTTGTAAAGCATAAAAAATGCTTTTTCTTTTTTGACATTTAGTATAAAACTTCTCTGTGGTGAAAATCGTCTCCGTTCATCGTAACTTTGGTAAATGATAATTTTAATAAACAATATGTATTGTAAGAATTTGCATAGGAATATATAAAAGAAAGTCTTGTAGTAGTCACAACATATTAGTTTTTATATCACTTCGAAAATTTAAAAACTAAAAAAATATTATATTGAGATCTCTCTAAACTTTGTTGTGGGCGATTACATATACTTTTGGTGTTTAAAGTTTCTCTAACTTATCTTGCTGCCGCTTATTATATTTTGCCGCCCAACCGTTTCAGGCAATGGGCACTGCTGTAGACGGACATTTTTTTTAGCAGTACGTTCTACCGCTTATCATGCACTCACTTTGGGTTTCATGTTGATATCTTTGTAACTAAGAGGAATAATTTAACTTAACCCTTTATCAACCGCATTATGTAACAGACAAAAAATATATTTCAAACATATTGTTTTATTTACTTAAAAGTGTTTTTAAAAAATATATGCATTACTTCGAATGTTCTATTCGCGTTTTGATATTCTCTAGATTCCAAAATCAGATTTTCTAACGGTTGGTGTGTGTGTGCATGCGTGTCTGTATTTCAGTTATTGGCACAACTCAAAAATCAGTGTTAGCAGAAAGTCCAAATTCATTATTTCGAATTGTATCGCATAAGGATTTTAATTGATATTTGTTACTGAAATTAAACAGACAGTTCATGTACATTACACACGCAAGAAATTAGATAGTTTATGCGAAGAATTTCTCGCTGATACATTTTAGTATCGTGAGATTCGATTAAACACAATAAAATTAAGATATATTTTTCATATTTTCAAAAGCATGTTTCCCAGAAAATAGGGCGCGAAAAGCATTCATCATTCGTTTACAAAGCCACATAAAAGAATAGGGTTGCATCAAATGCTGCGGTTGAAAATAGCTCGAAGTGCATTTCAAGTTATTTTTTTGCTTTTTTCTGCCTCTTTTTTTCACCCAATGAAGGCATATGCTCTGTTATTTCGACCAGAAACAACTGTTGCACGTTCTTCCAATTTATTTTATTTACAGCATGCTACAAAGTATTCTTCTTCCTCCTTCCACATTTATTTATTTATTTATTTATTTATTTATTTATTTTTTTTTTGTGCATTTTACGGCTTATATACCCTCAGTTATTTCTTTAGTTTGCAGGATTTAATTGCGTTAATAATTTAACTGTAAATACCACATTACATCAATAAGCACTTTTTTTTTTTAATTCCCTTATTTAAAATACGAGTTAAAAGATACGATAGTATCCTCCGCGGGTGGCTTAAGCTTATTACATGACGGTGGCCCGAAGTAACGTGACTAGACTGGAGAGAAGTCTTAAGTAAGACCGTCTCTCTTTCAGACTAGGCGTGATCCACTCCCCCCCCCCCCTCCCGACCCGACTCACGATATCACTTTCACTCACCGAATGTAGCTACAGATGTATCGATGGTCGTCTTGCGCGATTTGAGACATGCTTCGTGAGTACTCGGTGTTGCTAGAATAAAACAAAAGTTTCGGATACCTTTGCTTGGATGTGACTTTTCGATGTGATGTCAGTTATGTAATAACACATTTCACGGAGGTCGGGAAACGCATTTTTTATTTTATTATTATTATTAACCTTGTCGTACACATATGGTAGAAGAGTAATGTTTTTTTTTTCTTTTTTTTCGAAAATTAGATTTTGCTATAATTACTCATAAATCGGAAAATCAAGTTTTTTAACATTCGGTCTCAGTATGTACATATAGCCATCTTAAATAAGTATAAATTATATTTGCAAGGTGTCTGGCATTCGAAATCTGTATGGCACGGGGATATTACTTGTGCCGTTTTAGAGAGATCGGAGAAAAGCATCAGTGTATACAAGAATATACAAAATATTGAAATACGTTGCGTCAAGTCTATGGGAGAAAATTTATACTGGTACATTTTAATATATTCAGACAGCACTAACCATCATCATATCAGCATATAATTTTATATGCACACACAAAAACATGTTTCCTATAGAATACGGTATTAATATACAGGGCTAAATAAAAGGTTTCGGATATATAAGGGGCTATAGTTGTGAATGGCAGAAATGCATTTCAAGTCGTGTCACACTTTTTTTTTTTTTTTTTTTTTTTTTTTTTGCTGAATTTCAATACTGGATGTGGTGATGTCCAATTTTTTTTAAACAATATACGAGGTTACCGAAAACTATTCGATGACATTCTTTTATACTGGATGTTATGGATTAAAGTGTTTTACAAAATTATACTTCTCCAGCAAAACTACCAATAGAAAAACATTCCACGGCCTAGCAAGTTTAAAGAAAAAAAAATAAATAATAATAATAATAATAATTAAAAATAATAATAATAATAATAAAATAATAAAGCGTAATAAAAAATTCTATAAAAATCCAGGGTAAGAAGTGCGAGAACCACATGAGATTATTTCTATTGCATTTTCTTAAAGATCATACTTTGAGAAATATTCAGTAAGAATTTAAAAAAAAAAAAAAGTAAATAAAAAACATTTAAGTTCTTTTATTTCAAATACCCTTAATGAATGTAAACTTTTAAGACATTTATCTTTTTACTGTATTTTTCGAGAGAAAGAAAAAAAAAAAAATAACTTCCCCAAAAAGTTGAAAAGTGATAAGGACCTCTGCCCGTTTGTCTGTCTGTTCTAGCTTTTATTTCCGTAAATATTATTAGAGTGTGTGTTGAAACTAATATTTGTTGATTCACTACAGCATATTTCCTGATGAAAATGATAAGAATAGCACTGCATGCTTTTGTACACTACCTACCGATAATTATTTGGACATTTTCGAATTTAGACGTTTTGTAAAATATCTAAAAAAAAAAAATTTTTAGGAATAATCTTGAAACTTTTGGAGTATAATGAATATGTTGCACCTCGTATATTTTAGCAAAAGGGGTGTCCTGAAGAAGAAAAGGAGACTAGTAAAAAATTAAATAAAAATCAAAATGTTTTGCATCTCCCTGTAAAAAGTAATGCTTGAAACTCGTTTTGGCTGTACCATGTGATTATGAGGATTTTTTTTTAATATCTGTATAATTTTTTATGAGGCTACTACATATATTCATTGAGATATAATGGTTTCTTAAAAAAAAAAAAAAAAAATACCCATTTTTTTTTTTTTTTTAATTATCACATGTAACACTTTTTTTTTTAAATTATTATAACACAATGCAAAGCCATGCATATTACATTAGACACAGCATACTGCAATTAGAATGCAAAAATTTTAAATATCTTACGAAATAGGAGCATTTTTATTAAATAATTTCAACTACGCATGCGCAAGCTTTATAAAAATTTCGTCTGCATAATTTAATAGCCAAAAGTATTGAGCTACTTATACGAAAGCCCCAAAAAAATATCGTGTAAATTTAAAAAGTTATGAAAGATATGGAGTGAACATAAGTTTATTTCCTCTGAAAATAAAAGCTAAACTATAAGAAATTTTACTCACGTTCTTATTTTGATTCAATCAATGCACAATGGTAATACAGTACTCGATGATTGTAAAGAAATATCGATAAAAACCCCGATCATCTTTCCCTCCCCCCACCTTTTTTTTTTTTTTTGAGAAGAACAGAAATTCTTTATTTTATTCTGTCATTTTATAGCTCATAACTTTTTGAATTTACACAATATTTGTTTGGAGTTTTCATCTAAGTAGCTCAATACTTTTGGCTATTAAATTATGCAAATGAAATTTTTATAAAGCTAGCGCATGCGCAATTAAAAATTATTTAGTAAAAATGTGCCTATTTCGTAAGATATTTAACGTTTTTACATTCTGATTGCAGTATGGCTGTGTCTAACGTTATATGCTAAGTTTCCTAAAAATGGCTTTGCATTAGTTTTAATACCCTACGTGTTATAATTAAAAAAGTAGTTTTTTTTTTTTTTCAATTTATTAAGGAAACTGTAATATTTCTTCGAATATATGTGGTAGCCTCATAAAATTTTATACAGATATTTAGAAGAATCCTTGTAATCACATGCTATAGCCAAAGCACATTAAAGAATTACTTTTTACAGGAAGATCCAAAACATTTTGATTATTGTTTAATTTTTTACTAGTTCGCATTTCCTCATAAGAACAAAACTTTACTGAAATACATGAGGCATAACATGTTCTCTACACTACCCAAGTTTCAAAATAATTCCTAAAAAACTTTTCTAGATATTTGACAAAACGTCTAAATTCGAAAGTGTCCAAATACTTATTGGTCAGTTGCTCTCAAAAGAATTCAAGTATGTGACAGTCTATGGAAAAAATTACTTTAAATCTTATTTCAATATAAAGACTAGCTTTTGTGAGATTTTCTCTTCTGGTATATTTATTTTAGGGTGCCATTAAGATTGGTAAAATGCATTGAAAGTTAAACGATAGGATGGTAAATACAATTGGAAATTGTTTTATTAATTTAAGCTAATCATGTTTTTTTTTTTTTTTTTTTTAAGTTTTTAGAAGACAATAGATCAAATGAAAACAGGTGTTTTCTTCTTTATTCTTTTGGTATCAAGTTTAAATTATAACTCAAATTTACAAATAGAAAAATTATTAAAAGAAAAAGAAAAGTAAACGCAATGAGCTGTTATTTATCTAACCATTTCTTTTCTTATTACCTTTTGTTTAATAAATAAATAAATAAATAAATTAAAAAGAAAAAAAAGTATATTAATTGTATATATTTTTCATTTTTTATTAGTTTTTTTTTTTTTTTTTAATTAAATAAATTTATAATTCGAAAATTACATTTTAATTTTTCTTTAAAGCAAAATTGTATTAGTAGGAGATTTTAATAAATATTTTAACCCAAAAGATGTGTGGGATTATATTGAAGCATTATGTAAATTATAGACCTTAATTTATACGAATTAATCCAAAACTCTATACCGTAGAGAAGCCAGAGTCCGTACATCAATAGACGCGATATATTGATGTAAAAATATGCGAACAACAGATTACACGAGTGTGAAACAGTTGCCTTTGTGTGGATAAGTTGAATAAGGAGAAAAAGTAAAATATAGACCTTTTGTCCTAAATTAAATTCTATATGAAACAGAATTTTAATTTATCATTTAATTTTATTTTGTATGTTTTTCACAGAAGGATGAGCCGCCGTGACTGCCCTATTGTGTCATTGGCTATTGTTTAATAAATAAATAACTCTTAATATAGCGGTAAATGTGGTATGTTTTTGTAACAGTTAAAAAGAGGATTACGTAGTACAGGATTTATATTTTTACAGTGATATGGCCAAACAATGAGTTACTAATTTGTTAATTATAATTATTAACTAGCGGTAAAATTTTAATATTAAATAACTCTATTAAACGTAAACATTAAGAATATATAAGTATACCGAATATATAATGGCATATTTCCTCAAATATGCTATGAGAACTAACGATAAGGATGAATAACTATTAAGAAATGCTTCGTCCCCCCCAAACTAACTTCCTCAAAAATAAATAAACAAATAAATTACTCTAGTGTTAATATGTGTGTGTGTGTATGTGGGGGGGAAGGGAATCGATTTCATTTAGCCGCAGCGACGCACTATCCCAAAAATGCAACGGAGCCGCACTTTGATTTTGCGATTCTATCTTGGACCGGTGTGACGCAATAATAATCATCGAAATAGCCTGCAAAATTCCTCGGTGGTTGCACCCAGAAGAGGTTGCTCGTGAGGGGTATTGAACGCGCGGGGGCAAGGGGGCCAATTTTCACGCTCAGTTGCGGAGCCATCTTAAGTGGGGCCCAATCTTCTCGACACGGCCCACTTGCCACGATGCCTATCGGCCATTGTTTTAAACTGGACGCCCAGTTCCTCTTGCTCCAGTTCCTCAAGCTCGCATCAGCATTTTCTGGTGTCCACTTTGCATTTGTCTTCCATTTTTTTCAGATCGCCTTTTTCTATTTTACGTATCCATTACTGCAGTAGGATTTTGTATATGATATGTTATCTCAAAGCTATTTTATTGCAATTTATGAAAATAAAAATAAATAAAATAAACCCATTAAAACTTAAACATTTTAAAGTTTTTTTTTTTTTTAAATACTTCTTTAGGAGAAAGTTTTTAAAATTCTTTTATATCCCCTTCTTGATTTTTCTTTTCGTTTTACGACAAATGAAAGTGTAAACGATAAAAATCAATAATTTAGCTTTAACTATTGTTAACTGTCTAACTGTAACTAATCTTCTACTTCTACCTCAAAGAAGAAAAAGAAATATTCTATTTTGTTGTATGGTATTGTAGCAGAGTTGTTTGTATTTTTTAAATAGTGAGCCATTTAGGATGGAATATTGGGTCAACCATTAACACAGTGACGTAATGTATTGGACCAGCGTTGCCAACCGTACGATAATTATCATACACATAGTTGCCAAGTCTCCGATTTAGGCTGGAGACATCCTGCGCGATTTTTTTTACAATAAATTTCACCTTATTTATGGAAAATTAATAAGAAATACTTCTATCAAAAAGTACTGGTGTGAAACCTGATTTAAAAATTAGAGGTACTGGCAAGTATTAATGTACGATTGGCAACGCTGTGTTGATGATCTACTATTTTGGAAAATTCATGCCTAGCAAGAAATTTCTTGGATGAAATTAAAGAGCATGGTGCTGTAATATAACAGTTAGGCTTAACTTTACTTATCATTTATGAGAAATAAATAATTAAATAAATAAAAAATTTGGTAAAATATTCATGTAGAATTTTGTCCATAATTTTGAAGTGAATAATAAATAAGTGTGTGTGTGGGGGGGGGGGGGAATTTTTTTTCATTTAAATTTAAGAGTTAAGATATATTAAGTAAACATGCGCGTAAATAATTATAATGAGAAAATTGACATCCTCATATAATGGTACAACATGTGTGTCAGACCGATACGTATTCGTTTTTGAAATGACCAGGAGAGAAAGAAAAAAAAAAAAAAGCCGAACTAGAATTTAAAAATAATGTATTAAAAATATGCATAAGAGTAAGACCCCCTTAGAATGACCCCTCCCCGGAGAGGTCATTCCCCCAGGCCCAGAACTAAGACCCTTGTGTTTAGGAGACCTCAAAACATGTAAATCCATCGAAAAATGGAAATCAAGAATTTTCACGAATCCAATACTTTTTACTTTCCGAACATATATATGTAAGGAAAGTATTGTAATCATGTCAAAAATCCGATTTTGAGATTTTGGTGCATCTACACGTTATGACGCACCCTGAGTTCATATTGGTTATTTTTTACGGTGAAGTATGTATGTGTGTATGTATCTGACTGAACATGATAGTGTAAAAACGCTTGTCTTAGAACTTATTTTTTTACAGGGACACAAAGAAAAGTTTTTTATCATTATGGCCTATGGGCCCATATTTCTTAAAGCGCAATACCGTCTAAATGCCTTATTTGATTGAGCTGAAAATTTTTATGTTATAAGTCACCGTCGCGTCGTACACTGTACAGATTTTTATGAATCTAGCACTAATAGTTTTTTACAGGGACACAAAGAAATATTCCTTATCATTATGGCCTATGGGCTCAAATTCTTTAAAGTGCGATAGCGTCTAAGCGCCTTATTTGAATAAACTGAAAATTTGTACACATGTTATAGGTCACTTTTGCATGAATTACATTGATTTTGGTGAATCTAGTACTCATTGTTTTTTTGCAGGGACAAAAAGAAAAATTCTTTTATCACCGTGGCTTATAGATTCAAATTATTGTGCTGTAACGTCTAAACGCCTCATCCGAATGAGCTGAAAATTTATGCACATGTTATAAGTCACCGTCACACAAATTGTATACATTTTGGTGAGATTATAGCACTTACAGATTTTCACAGGGACACAACGAAAGATCTATGGGCTCATATTATTTGAAAGCAATAACATTAAAATAAACAATATATTATACACATAAATACACTCAAACATACTATTACAATATTCTCTTTTGTTTACTTAATGACTTCTCATACTTTAATTTATTATACAACCGTTAATTACTTAAAGTTCGGAAAGTCGAGTGGAGACACTCCAGATTTTTTTTCTTATGTAAGTAGAGGCAAGCAAAAACAATATTACAGGTACAGTAGTTAGAATTTGCTTTAACTAATACGTTAACAAGAAATGAGAATAATACACACACACACACACACACATATATATATATCAGGAGCAAACATTCAAACCGTGTTTTCTCCTTCGGATACAATTTTTCGGACAACACATAAACCAATAAATTAGAAAAGAACTAAACTTAACACCTAATTATCGTTTGTTTAGATGTATTATTAGATACTAGGAAAATATGTAAGCATATCTAGGAAGTTATGTAGACATAGTATTTTTATGTTAAGGTTAAAGAAAAATCGCAATCTCAATTTTTTTGTTTTTGGAGAAAACACGGTTTGAATGTTTGCTCCTCATATATATATATATATATATATATATTTTTTTTTTTTTTTTTTACAGTCTTTCTTATTATTATTAATATGAATATTTCAAAGACTGATAATTTAATCAAGCGTAAAATATTTAAAATTCTCTACGAAAAAATTGTTTAATTTCTTGCTTTAAATGTTTAAGTATGCCTATAAATTTCGATGGAATAGCCGAATAAATTTTCACAAAAGCAAAAAGTAACCTGGCCAGGGTACGAACCTGGGTCATTGGCGTAGACTGCCGAAACTGAGTACAATATCGACCGTGAAGTGAAGAACTGTAAATCTTTGGAACGCTATGTCAATAACCAAGTTCGAATCTTGACTATAGGTTCCTTTTTGCCTTCGAAGAAATAAATTGACAATATATTGTTTCAATAATCTATAAATTTAAACTATTAGAATATTATAAAATAAAATTGGAGTACTTGAAAAATAATAAAGACAGTTCTTATATAAACATTCGATAGAGTAACTGCTAAAATGAAAGGTTTCTAGCGACAATTCCTTTTTTTCACAAAAATATTTTCATTTTCACTAAAATAGGCCCCAAAAATTAAAACCTGGATCAACCCCCGCATATTTGATTGGATGGAAAAAGTGAAACCGTAATAAATGAGCAAATACTAATTTTAAATCTTTGCTTGCGTATTCTTACTTAAAAAGTGAAAACGTAATTACAATTTTGACTAATAAATACACTTCGTCAATAATTTGATCTTTGAATATATAATGGAGAAATTTCGAAATAAATAATATTGATTTCTGAAATAATAAATTTCGAAATAAATATTTTGAAATAAAATTTATTTTATTTTATTTTTTGTCACTAGTATAATTATAGGGAGAATTTTCAAGTAAACTAATAGCCCAAATCAAAGCACATAAAAATGCTCGAAAATAAAGTTTATGCAACGTCATTGTGTTTTGATTTCTTCCGTAAAATCAATGAAGCATTTTAATAAGTGACAACTTCAAGGGATAAATTATAGTTTTTTTTTTTTTTTTTTGACTTTACTGTTTTGTTATCGTTCAGTTCGAGTTGAATTCATAGTTGCCAACTTTTACGCATTTTTGTAAAACAAATTTTTGCTTTATTTAAGGACTAAAATTCTTCAATTAAATAGTGAATTAATTATATTATTTAATTATATTATTTTTTTATTATTATATTATTTAATTTATTAATTATATTAATTAATTCTTCAATTAAATAATATAATTAAGTAATTTTTATTATATTAAAATAGTGGTATTCAAAATCTGTAGGTTGGCACAAATGTCAGTCTAATTTCCAATCAAGTAAGGGAATATTAAGAATAAAGGAAAACTTTGTAAACCAACGTATAAAAAATGCAAAAAAGCGCAATCATCGTTTTGGGTGGAAGTAATAACGCATGACTCTTTATCAGGAGAGAAATGTAGACACGAGTGCAACATAAAAGTGTTAGTTTTTTTTTTTTTTTTTTTTTTTTTTTTTAACAAAGTCATAATCATTTTCCAAATTACCTGAAAGTGTTGAAATGACGTAGAATTGATGAAAAAGTTTTAACGAAAAAAATGTTATTTCTGTACAATGCCTCACTTGACAGTATTTTTTAGAAAAAGAAATTACTTTGATATGCATTTTATTATATTTATTTATTTATTTATTTATATTTATATTTTAAAACAGAATAATAAGGGGGAAATTTGAAGATTATGCATACTTTTTTTCGACGGATTTCTTTCTATCACTTCCTTTTCTATTATTATTGTTATTGAATTGCCCATTGCGCAGCACTAGTGCGACGTAAAACCCAATCAACCAACCTTATTGTTATTATTTCTAAAAAAAGGGGAGAAGCTATTTAGAGATGCAGAAACTGGAAAGTGGAAATTATGATAGATGATATTCGATTATTTTAAGTCGATTGTTTTTATAATAATTATTTCAAGTCGAAATAAATCAGCAAAACTATTCATAAGGCGAAAAAGCGTAGGCACGTGCAGTACGAAAATAGTAAGCAACGTTCAGTCGAATCTGCATCCCCCCTCCCCCTTGTCTCACCTCTCACAATTTGATCTTTACAATAAAGGAAATTTCGCAGTGTGACAATTATAATATCGTAGGCAAATTATTCCACATACAGTCGGTAACAAAAATATCGGAACACTAGCAGAAATTCCTATATAGAAAAAGTAAAGTTAATACTGTTTTGTTAAATAAATCCTTGTCGAATCCTGTTCTTAGTCAGTCTAAGAACAGGATTCGACAAGGATTTCTACTTTATTTACATAGGAATTTTTGCTAGTGTTCGGATACTTTTGGTACCGACTGTACATATCAGGAATGTGCTAAAAACGTAAAAATGCTATCTATTTGCGACATCGCATAGATATTGCACTGATGGATGCGTACGGCTTCGCAACAGTAGCGTTGTCTCAGGGACATAATTTTCACTGTCCTATTTGACTATACAAGTAGTTTGCAAAAAATCACAAAGCGCTATCCCAGTGACCAAGTATATTCACTACGCAAAGTACAGTAATGTGAATGGGACAGTGTGATGTATCTGCGATATACTTGAAACCAAGTTCATGTGTGGTGTATGGGATGAAAATCCATGCTTTATTATTACGATTTGCAAAATTGGTTGCGTGTTTTTGTGTTTTATGGTGTTAGCTTGGAAAATTTTTCTTTCATCTACTTTCAAACACTAATGTTTAAATATTTTTTTCAACACCGTTGACCTTCCTATAATGTGCCCAAGGCTGCAGCCGAATACCCTCTTGTTTTCGTCCGGCTGCTGAGCGTAACGTCCACTGTTGTCCAGGGAGGGACGGAGTGCGTGCTCTCTCAAGCTTTACGAGTTCATGCATGTGTTTAGCAGCCCAAAGGTTACGTTTCGAAAAGTTCGTCATGCACGGTTTGAGCATCCTAAACACCACAACCACCTGATAAAGCACGGAGATACGGCACTCTATTTACGTGTGTCATTCGCGGTTCGACAGCGTTTTAATCGCCTACCGAATGGTGTTTCAGCCTTGTTGAGACCATTTCATTTTTGGCGAAGAACAACAGGCAAGGTCTGCAAGAATAAAGCAAGAAAGAAAAATCATGCTGATTGCATAGATTATGAAATATTTCATAAATGTATGCTTACTCGTTGCATCGCTTCACCCTCGATGTATTTTATTTATCTGTGATAACACATCGAAACATATTTCATTTTTATTTATGGGGGCGGGTGGGGAGGGTTTAGAGACTATCGTTCCTGCTTCTCTAGAATAAGCACAAATTGATTGCTTTTGAGCAGCCTTGTGCATTGTCCAAAAATTACATAATCCCCGCACAATTTTCTTTTGGGACGCCCTGCCTAAAGTTAATATTCCTTTTCGTCGGCTTGACTTGTCTCGTCAACGCACGCAACAGATTATCCGTTTGCACTTAGGATTTCTCAAGTTTTTTTCCCCCTCAACTTTTGATGCTTTACTCTGAATAATCTCTGCTCACACGGAGATTTATTTATTTATTTATTTTTTTTTTCAGAGACAAAATTCTAGATTAAAGCCCTTTTGGCTTTTTTAAAATTATTATTTTCTAAAACTTTATGTGTTTTACACTTTTGATAGAGATATGCATTGGTTGCGACTACATGCAGGTATACCGAAGAACTTATGTTAACGCTGACATAGTGTTCTAAAAGTTGAATTGAAAATGTACTTCGTAAAATTTCATCTTCTATCCAGTAATGTATCTGAATGTTTTTGTGTGACCCTGTAAACTAACCATTAATGCTAATTTTACCTTATTCTATAAAAATATCCTTATGTGCACCTAGATAATGTGTGTTAATTTCATTTTTGTTTTTGTGCACAGTTGAATTGTATAGGTCTTTAAAAAAAATCTGGAGTGACTCCACTCGACTTTTCGAACATTGAGTAATTAACAGTTTTGTAGATAAAGTAAAGAAAGAGGAGTTGTTAAACAAACAAAAGAGAGAAAACCCTAATAGAGTGTTTGAGTATTTTCTACCTATATTACACGATGTTTTATTTAACGCTACTGAACTTTGAGCCCATAGATAATAATGATAAAGAATTTTTCCTTGTGTCCCTGTAAAAACCTATAAATGCTAGATTCACCAAAATGCTTACAGTTAGTGCAACAGTGTTTTATAATATTCATATAAATTTTCAGCTCAATTGAAAAATACATTTAGATGTTGTCGCACTTTTAAAAATTGGATCCCATAGGCCATAATGATAAAGAATTTTTCTTTGTATCCCTGTAAAAAACTGTAAGTGCTAAATTCACCAAAATCTATACCGTTGGTGCAACTGTGACCTATAACATCTGTACAAATTTTTTGCTCAGATTAATGAGGCGTTTTGACGCTATCACACTTTTAAAAATTTTGCCCCATAGGCCATAATGATAAAGAATTTTTCTTTGTGTCCCTGTAAAAAAACTATAAGTGCTAGATTCTCCAAAATCAATACAGATTGAGTATTTCTGACCTATAATATGTGTATAATTTTTTGCTCAATTGAATAAGGCGTTTACATGCTATCGCACTTTTAAGATTTTGCTCCCATAGGCCATAATGGTAAAGAATTTTTCTTTGTGTCCCTGTAAAAAAACTCTAAGTGCTAGATTCACCAAAATCTATAGGGTTCGTACTATGGTGACTTAACAATATACGTACCAACTTTCAGGTTATTCGAACAAAGCGTTTAGACGCTAGCGTGTTCACTCACAGACATACACACATACATACATCATCGCAAAAATAGTGAAAACGGACTCATTGGACCTCGAAACGTATAGAAACATCAAAATCTCAAATTCGGATTTTTGACATGATTACAATACTTTCCTCACTATAGTGTTCGGAAAGTAAAAATCTCATTATCAAAATCCGTAATGTATAAGAATTTTGGTGGAGTCCCTGTACAGAAACAGTAGAACTATTTATAGCTATTATCAATATTTAACATGCTACGGTGAATTAGAATAACATATATCAGTTTCAAAGCATCCTAAAAATATTTACAGAAATAGCCGAGACAGACGAACCAAGTTCATGAACATTTTTGAACTTTTAAAAAAGTGTTTAAAAATGTATACGCAGAAGCTGGCCCTACTATGGGATGGTCATATTGGGAATACTGAACAATTGTTCAGCACCGTCCGACAAAATGAAACTTGAGAAGAAGAAAAAAAAAAAAAAAAAAAAAAATCACGAATTATTTAAAGATGGTGAAACACTTTTAGATACAATTTGAAAGTTTTTGAATCGAATTATTAATATTGGTTAAATTACTTTCTGAAATATATATACATATATATATACTTTAGAACTCGTATTTAAGCAGGAGCTTGGGATACAGAAAAATGTTTGTTAAATACATTTGTTAAATGTTTGTGAAATCCGAATTCAATTTTATACAAAAACTTTTAATAATAACAATAGAACATTTTCGTGAATTATTTCATTGTCTTCCTTCAAAAGTTAAAATTAGCGAAAGATGACAATTTACAAAATTTTGCTCCTGTTGACTTTCATCGTAAAACAATGCATTCAGATGTTTCATCATCTGTATTTTCCATTGCTTTAATAAATTGTTCAATATCTTATAATGATTCTGCAGCGCAATTACATGTCAGTGTTTTAAATATAATTTCTTATTCAGAGTCATTACAATACAATCACATATTTTTTCCTGTTCCTGGTTATTTATCACTTTCGTGACATGATATTATTCCAGTGGAGAGTACATCCGACAGTTGTCCCCAACGTTATTGTGTTCATCGATTGTATGTTCATTACTGTATTCAATTTTAAAGAATGTTTTTTATTTTTTCTTCACAAGAGTTAATGGGGAAATTCTAGGGAAACTTCATTTTTCCTTTTTAAAAAGTTATATTTCATTATTTCTGTAATTATTAAACTTTCATATTTATTTCCCTCGTTACATCTGAGCAAAGGGGAAAAAAGATAAAAGAAAAAGAAAAGGAACTGCCCACTAAAAGAGTAAATTCAATGCATGTATAACATTATACCAAACAAAATACACCATTTTCCACGGATCCAGAATTCCGTTAAATGCGAACTCGTTTTAAGTAGGCCCTACCTGTATAAGTATTTGTATAAAGCGAAAATTTCTATGAAGAAATTGTGGGTGATTTTTTGAACAAATCAAAAAGTTTTCCAGTGAATACTGAAAACTCATCATTTTAAAGATATATTTACGCAGGCGTTTACGTTTATGGTAAGTATCTCCAGTACAACTGTATAGACCATTAAAAAACGTTTCAGATAATAATATATAGATTAAATGTAAATAGATTGAATTTATAAAAAAAAAAAAAAAAAGAGTTGAGAATTTATAAATGCCTGAATTAAGGAGGAAATAGTATCATTAAAAATATATGTATATTTAGAGAAAAACGGATTTCTTTGTTTTATATGGTTACATAAATATATGTATAAAGTATTTTTACATCCATAAATATATGTACATAAAACGTTTTACAGAGAATTCTGCAATTTAAGGGGAGTCTACATTTTAGGTTCTATTGCGTATAATCAAACAAAACATGATGAAGTTCTCCTACATACACATAATTTTTTTTTCTAGGTTACTATTGCTATTACATAAATAGTTCTTATCAATTCCACAATAATTCATTAAAAATAATTCTCATTATGTACATTTATACAAAATTTTGTACTACTTCAAAAATTAAAAAAAAAAAAAAGTGGTGGAACTGACAGCGCCACCTGTTGAGCAACTGATCCCAGAACGTATTCGGCACCAGTTTATGTCAACGTCTAACTAAATTGCATGCTTGATTAAATTATTTTCACTGGTTAGTGAGATACAGCGTCCACAAAATTTGCGATACACACAGAGATAGACGGATGGACAGACATTTTCTAAAAAAAAAAAATGTCAAATCTTGTTCAGGATATCTCAAAACATGTAAATTTATCGAAAATCGGAGATCGAAAATTTTCACAAATTAAATATACTTTCTTGTTATAAACTATATATATATATATATATATATGGGAGAAATTAAAAAAGTATTATTTCGAAACAGAAGGTGTCTAAACTATTAAGTGGAAGGAGAAAAAATAATCGACATAATGCAGCGGAAAGCTGATTCTAGTAAAAACGTTTGTTTTCCCACTTTTAATTCAAGTCGTCCTGCCGGTTCGTTTCCGCCGACTGGAAGGGAGGGGGTGACGATTCTTTTGTGGGTGGAATTCGGAAGCGTACTCGTACTTTCACCGCACATCATCGTCACGATCACATCATCATCGTGGCCATCCTCATTACATCGCCATTCGCCACGCTCTCTTGATCACCGGAGAGATCGGAGCCACTAGAGTGGGTATGGGACGCGGCTGCCTTAAATGAAATATCCAAAAACTTTTTTTTTTTAACAATGGAGAAGAATGCACTCGGCAATTATGCCGTGGGAGCAAAACTGTAAAGTAACTTTAAATGAGGTCATTGAGAATAAATAATCATATAAACAAGTGTTTTTTGAACTTTTTTTCCGTCCTACGGCACATTTCGACGTACGCTTAAATGACCGTGTTACACTTACATTTTAATGGAAAAAATGTCTACTCTGCACGCAGAAATAGAGATTCATACATATGTTTAGGACTAAAAGAGTGTGTATGCATGTGTGTGTGTATATATACTGCCTCTCAAGTGGATAATATTTGAGATAAAGATATGAATTTTTCTATATACTTTGGGGCACTTCATTCCATTCCTCAATGACAAACTCAAAATTGCCATTTATTGACGAACGTGTCACTTTTTTTGACGGGGTGCAAAATCTATACATATAAAATATTTTAGAATTACAAAATTAGAGATCAAATAGTAAATTGCAAATATTGCTTTTTATGTGTAATTGTTTTTTCATGTAGTTTATTTTATTTAACTTTATTTATTTATTTTCAAAAACAAATCGATAAACATAGAATTTTTAAATTTTAATATTCACAGCATACGTAAATATTAAAGTAAAAGTAAAAGAAAAATCGCAGTTTCCGTGCCTTCTCCGAAACTTGTGCGAATACTGGCTAGGACCATTTGAAGAAATTCTGAAAATATTTATGGACGCTAGAGGCAGAAGAAAGACGGGCGGACAGAAAGATAAACATGCAGTTACACAAACTCATAATTACTTTTAAACATTATTAGAAAGTGTTAAAATCAGCTAATAAAAACGACAATGCAACCCCAGTAAATTTCTGTTATAGACCTTAATATAGATATTTTTGTGTGGCACAGTAGATCTTAATGCTAATTACATTATATTTCCATTGAAAAGATTTTTATATGCATATGAATAACAAATGATAATTTCACAATGTTTTTTGCAAAATAAAGGTATTAAAATATTGGTTTAATTGAATACATTTCATAAAACGCAGTACTTTGGAATTCTTTCGGGTGGTTTTGTACACAAATCACTGATGGTACTCACTGCATTTTCAATAGGGAAAATCTGAGAGCGATTTTGAATAACGTATATCAGTCTCAAGGAATTCTGTGAATATTTACGGGAATTGGCCATTAACATTTTTCAATTCCGTTGGAAAGTTTTAAAAATGTATGTGATATTAGTGTACAATAATGCGTGCATTGTTTAATAATAATAATAATAATAATAATAATAATGAGTATAAGTTTCAAGACTCTATTTTAGACTTACAATGAGTACACTGAAAAGAAAAAAAAAAAAAAAAAAAAAAAGTGTTGCCGTATTATGCGGTCTAGAGGCATAAATTTTGGCTCGATATATATATACAAAAATATTTCCGGAAAAAAAAAAAAAAAAAAAAAAGAGAGTTATAAGCTGGTAAAGTGATGGTTAAAAAAAAGGGGTGGTGTTCTGTTTAACACGATTGCATCACTTTTTTTTAGTAAGAATGTCGTTAGAGTTCAAGATTGAAATAAAATACCCTATATATATATATATATATATATATATATACTCTCCGACGAAGTACTATGCAAATTTTTTTTCTTATTATTATAAGTTAGTATACTTCGCCGCAAGTATTTCAGTAAACGCTCGACTTCATTGCAATACCGTGACTTAATTTTAAAGAGGTATAAGAGTGACTTTATCTCGGTAATCAAAACTATAAGTCTTATATCAATTTATGTATGGAAATGAACGAAATATTCATTCCCCCCCCCCTCAGCCCGGGTGCTCCTATCAGCTTAATCGAGTTCCTACTGTACAGACAAGTTCACATTTTGTTTGCCTACTGATGCAAAATTAAAAACCTATCGCGACTGATAAAAATAAGAATTGCATTGAAATTTTACAAAAAATTTGCACACACACAATACATATATATAATATTTCCTCGGAAAACGATCTATTTTCTAGTGTAAAATCTGTTCGTAATATATACTGTACAGTTTTCAAAATAGCTCATGATTCTATAGAAAGGGACACAAATTATTGGGAGACTTTATTTAAAAATAAACATATACATACAAAAATTAATAAAATAAAATAAAATAAATATTTTTTTCATACAGAGAATAGCTTTTCTTTTTTTTTTTTTTTTTTTTAACGGAGGACTTTAAATATTTAAAAATATTTTCTGTTTATCTAACATTTTCTAACTGATTATGATTTACCATTGAAATGTTCAATTGGAAATACGGATGGAAGATGCTCCATAAAGATGTTTTATAACGTTTCGTACATTTATTTGGTGCGAACCATACGATTTTTCTTTCTTGTTGAGGGCAGAGAATACACTAATGGGCGAAAAATACCCGGGTGATGCCCAGGTCGCAACCTTCGATCTAGCCATTTGGAGTTTTTTTCGTGGTTTTTCTCCAAAACTCCCGTGAATACACGCTAAATTCCGCTCTTCGAAACACCCCCTATAACATTATTTCACACGGGCCTCGAACCCACGCGTTAGTCAACATCAGATAGCGATATATAGATGCAAAGCTTGAAGAGACAACTTTTCGGGTGAATCGATGAAAGTACACGAAAATTATTTCAATGAAAGGCGATTCATTTGTTTATGATTTCTGAAGGAAACAGTTATTTAACAGGAAATTACCTTCATGGACGAAGGACCTCGCATTCAGTATTTTGAAAGAAATGAGACTTTCTTTCGTAAGTTCGGTATTGCACAATTTTTTTTTCCACACGAGGAAAAAAAACAAGACAGATAATTGTGAAAAACAAAATAAAATGACATTTCTGGTTTGATTCTCCTCTTTATTAAATGTATCAGGGGAAACTCGTCGTAACAGATGCACGTGTTCATTTTTATTCCGTTGTCCTTTCAAATATTTCCTTTTTGGTCTATTCTCTCAAAAGCCCCATTACAACCGAAGTTGCCATTTAGATTTATAATTTACTCTCGTTTTTAGATATTGATTTTTCACTAAGATATAAGACTAGAAATAAATTTAACATTTTTTTTTATTTTTTTAAATAGTAATAATAACAAAAAAATTTTCTTATACAAGTGATTAAAAAAAAAAAATAAATAAATAAATAACTGAGAAACAAAGAACTTCTGAAAATGATTTTATATTGGAGTGCTGTGTAACTAAGTTTTTACACTGTGCCGCCTTTCGTTATACTAAGAATTTTAGCAGAAAGATGTATTCATCCTAAGGGTATCTAATTTAAAAATTTTATCTAGAGTTATCATTTAATAATAATAGTAATAATAATAAATCGAGGGGGTAGGGGGTGCTGTCTTCAGTCTTTGGGGCATTCAGATGTACAAATAAGTTTCTAACCTTATTCGTAGACGGAAAGTGTTGATTTTGAACTTAGGTGGTATTCATCAGCACAGTCATTTGGAATTTCCCGGTGTTTTCTCATAAACTAGCATGAATACGGGGCTAGCGCCCCTTAGAAAGATACTCCGGAGAGCATCGCACCAGGCTTAGGTCCTGATTCTAGACAATCGGCCTTAAATTCTTACAACACAATCTGACTCAGACTTTATCCGTCAAACTTATACGATGATTTGTGCAGTAATGTCTTCTAAAAGCACTTCTTCTTCTTCTTCTTTTTCTTTTTTTTTTTTTTTTTTAATATCGGTCCTTTTAAAAGGGTGATATATTTTATGCGAAATAAATAACGATATCAAATTATGCATTTGATAATAAACGATAAAAAAAAAAAAAAAAAAAAAAAAAAAAAAAAGAGCCAATAATAACATTTTTTTTTTTTTTTGATTAATTTTAAAAATTATTATTAAAGAAAGTTTTGAAAGGTTTTAATTGAGTGTGTCAAAAGATTAATATCTACAGAATTTTTAATAAGTTTTACAAAAATGCCAGGTAAAAAAGAAAAAAATTCATGTTGTAAACTATAAATATGTATTCCATATGGTTTACAAAATCCGTAATCACACAAATTTTGAAATTCAAGAAATATAGGCTAAAAAATTAAAAAGAAACAATGATATATATATATTATAATTCAGTTCTTTTCCGATATTGTCAAAATGACGTAACTATCATTAATTCGACACATTTATCCCGCTGAAAATAAATATAGAAGAAAAAAAAAAAGTCCGAATTCCTGCGTTGTTTTCAGTCACCATGGTAACACCAATACATTTTTTACTTTCTCTTACCCATAAGGTAGAGAAAGCATTGTTTTTGGGTCAAATTTTCGAACGCGAAATTTTGTTATATTTACACGTTTTGAGGTTCCCTGAATGCGAAAATCATGTTTTTAGCAAATGGTCTGTGTGTATGTCTGTTATCAGCATATCTCAAAAACAAATTATGGCAGAAAGTTCAAACTTGGTATTCTAAATGTGTATCATATAGGGATGCTACAGTAAGCTTTTCGTTAAGATCAAGCTAATGGTTTGTGTACAGGGACAATCAAGAGAATTCTAATACATTACGTCTATGGGGGAAATTGCAGGAAAATAGAGTTTAACGTCTACAAACTGCACTAAACCAAATGAAACGAATATATATATTTTGTAATAGAGATAGTTAACTGAGAAAATTTTTTTGTGATGTAGGAGCCTCGCCTCCCTCCCTGGGGGGGGGGGGGGAGTCTTTTTAATTTTGAGAATAAAATGGACTTTTTTTGGATATTTGGTGTTATACAACTACTCTAATATGGAAATCGTCTACATTATCATGAAAGATATTTTTTTAAAATAATAATTTTAATAAATTATTTAAAAAAAACAGACTTATTTTTTAATAACCGAATTAAATTCTATATAAATGTAGGTGCATTAATGAAACGGGGGGTTGAGGGGGGCGGTAGCCCCCCCTCACACAGAACTAATTATCATATAAAACTCTTCAGAAGCCTAATATGAATTGTTTAACATAGGTTTACATAACAGTACTCGTTATCTTACCTATTAATCTGCAACCTGTATTTATTGTATTAAATTTCAGGGTAAGAGAAAGTCGTGTGAGTGACACACCAGATTATTTTTTCCTCAATATAATGTAACTTAAGATTCAACTAAATATGAATCGAAGCATTATTTATACAAATTATATATATACACCCCGCGACAAAAAGATAGGTACAAAGGTTTTTTTTATATATATATGATACAAATATTTAGTACGTTTTTGATATGATAATATTTTGTTATGATAATAAATGAGGAGCAAAATTTAAATAATGTTATTTTATGAAAAAAAAAAAAAAAAAAAACTTTGTATGTACCTATCTTTTTGTCGCAGAGTGTAGTCTTAAATTAGAAAAATTTTAGTCTTAATTTTTTTCTAATTTAGTCTTAAAACAAAAATTAGTCCTGAAATAGTGTTATTTTTATGATAATAATAAATGATAAGCACAATTTAGATAATGTTATTTTATGAAAAATCAAAGAAAAAACCCTTTGTACCTATCTTTTTGTCACGGGGTGTATATATATAGTTCTTTTGCATGTTTTATCTAATTTGCTTGAAAAGAAATAAATACAATTCCCTAATATTAGTTTTTAAATAATAAACTTAATTTTTCTTTAAAAAAAAAAAAAAAAAAAAAAAACCCTGCTAACATTTTTTTTTTTCTGATTACGATTACAGTAAAGTGGCATTACTTTTACTCGTTAGATTTCATGATTCTCTTGTGCATAAAATAAATATTATATATATATATATATATAGCATTGTATAAGGTTTTTGAAATTTGATGACAAAAAGGAAAAAAGTATTCTATTACACATATGATTTAGAAATATAACTGTATGAGTATAAATATTTTAATATGCTTAGAAAAAAAAAAAAGTTTACTTATTTACATTCGAATACCAATAAATGTCAAAGATAAAAGTAATACATATTATAAAAATGTGGTGAAAATCGCATCTAAATACGACAATTATTTAAAGATGTGACTCTTAAGTTTTGAAAGTATGAATTGAAAAGTAAATCCTTAAAACTTTGCCATCCATTTTTCTATGTTTAAATTGATATTTCTGTATTTCTAAGATATTATAGATATTAAAACTACAAGACTTATCGCATTTATTATTATCTTTTTATTTATTTATTTATGTGCATCTTCTTTAACACTTTCAGGGACGGTGAGGCCACTACAGCATCACCTAATTTTAATTTTCAACTGCAAAAACTTATTCCGGAAATTTTTTAGCAAAATTTTACCTTTATAACATAGCAGAAAACGTTGTCAAATTCTTTTATTTTAATTTTGTTCGTGAATTCCGGTGACAGTGTAATTTAAATGATCCGAATTACCTTGCGCCGGAAAGTGTTAAATTGCCTTCGGGATTTTTTATTTCGAGAGAAAATAAGATATGAGATATAGTGGTAAAACTATAAGACTTAGCTCATTTTCTTTTTCTTATTATATTTTTATTTATTTATTTATTCTTATTATTTTTTTAAAGAGTATTCTGGGATTTTTTTTGTTTCATGATAAAATTACAAAGATATAATTCTCATGATTAATAGTAAACTAAAACCTTGTTTTTTTTCTATATTTCTTTTTTCTTTCAATAAACACTTTTATAAATTCCTAGGATAAATTAACATTGATTCATTTATGTACTAAAAAAAAAAAAAAAAAAAAAAAGAATGAGAAAAGAAATCTGAAGATATTAATTTTTATAAATGGCGAAAATTAGTTTATTATTATTTACTTATTATTATTATTTTAAAATATATTGAAAGAATATGTGTAATAATAAATTTTTATGAGAAAAAAATTCAATACAAAACATTTAATAATTAAAAAAGGAAATATACAAATAATATTTCTTAAAATAGTTAGAGGTGAATTAACTTAAATGTAAAATTTTGAACTAAAAGCTGCCAATAAATAAATAACTAGATAAATAAATAATAATTTGATACATGACAAATGATCTATTTAGAAAACGAAATTGGTTCTATATTATTTATTGAAGGTATCGATGTAATATTTGTTTGTCCAGTCATCAGATTAAAATATTGATTGACCCCACTGAATCCTAAATTATAATAAAATGATACTTTTAAAAAATTAAAGAACACGCTTTTATAGAAATGAGAACTAAAAAGCACAAAATATCTATCTTAGCATTAAAATGCAGGGTAAGAGAAAATCGTGTGAGTAACACACCATAATATTTACATACACTTAAATCTTTAATTAAATAATTTAGAATTAAACAAAAACCACTTTTTAAAAAATCTCCCCTGACAGGGCTCGAACGTTAGACCTCAAGGTTCGTAGCCCGAAGCTTTACCTCACAGCCACGGCGTTCACGTAGGGAAAGTCTTTTTTTACAATATAGATTTTTTTGTTTGCTCCCAGAGTTGCTACAGACATACATACAGGTGAAGCTAATAAAAGCGTGTTAAAAAGAGCACCACAGAACTGGCGTTTTAAAGTAATAAGCACAAAACTTTGAATAGCGTTGCGGGAACGGGATAGGACCCTTTAGAGAGACAACCCACGGTGGGCACACCACCCAAGTCTTGGATCTTCACGCAGTCAATTGGCTTTAGGCCCTAACACTACTAAAATTTTGATTGCTTTGAATTCGCTTAATTTTTAATTATCAGTCGATTATTATGTGCCATGTGACACTGCGTTGGCTGTATTACAGAATTATATTACAACTATTGTTATTATATACAGTTTCGAAATAGGGTGGGCGCCCTATCTAAATGTGATTAGGGAGCAGTTTAATTTAAATCCACACCCGAAAAAATGAAATTATGTAGTTGAGGAAGTAAGGACCCGATATCAATTAGCGTGGTTGCCATTCATTAGATCTTTTTGGAAAGCAACCGCCTTTTCCTGATCATTTTTATCGTTAAGTGCTGTCAATTACGTAAAACCCCTCCCTCCAAAAAGAAACCTCAAGTATTTGAGCATTTATTTCAGAATATCCCATTCATAGAGATTGCGAATGATAATATTTAATATGTCTCCTATGCATGTGTTTGCGTATATTCAACAATTTTAAATTACGGGTAAAATACTAATAACTATTGATGATTTTATAATAATTACAGTGTGAGAGAGAAAGTTAACCCCTTGAACTGAAATGACGAGTGCAGCTCGTCATGAACTTTCTTGAGCAAACTGATCATGACGAGCTACACTCGTGATGTGTGAAACAAATATCATTTTTAATAATAACAAATTATTTGAGCAACAAAACCGCAAGTTTCTATATCAACCCCTTTTCTAAAAACTAATAAAATTAAATTGTCTGCATGAGTAGTGCTGACTGAAAATAAATTGCAGTTCAAGGGGTTAAGCTGCCAGGTATGAAAATAAATAAGAAATAGACCTCACCATCAGACTCTTATACAAACACACACACACACACACACAAAAAAAAAAACTGCGAAATTTAACAAATGCTGAATTGGGAAGAAAATAAGACGTTTTCGCAGCCAAGTCGTGCGACATTCTCAACATAGCAATAAAATGATTAAAGAATTTTGGTGGTGGTTTTAATTATCATTATAAGGATGATGAGTAGGTTCCATAATAACCCTTTGGCATAAAAGTAGTATATACCTTTAAAAAAAAAAAAAAAAAAAAATCCTTATATTATAGCTCAAAAAGCTGTATATAATAATTAAGACAAGTGTCAAATGCAGGATATTAGAGCTTCCTCTAAACCTATAATATCCTGCATAACACCTGACTTAATTTTTTTAGTCGTTCAATATTTTGATGCATTATTCTTTATTAAATCCTGTCACACTGTAGTATAAAAGAAATTTTAGATACCAGGAATTTTACAGAGACATGCATAGCTTCTGGCTTACTATTAATGAAATTTGTAACAGAGAGACCTGACTTGGCTAAAATGAATTCCATATTTTAAATTCAAGGGTCAATCTAGGTCAAATTTTGGACCCTTTGCCTTCGGAAGCTGCCTTTTTACAACTTCTTAAATTTCACTTCACAAGCAAAGCTCTATTTACAAAATTCACATTTATGAAAACAGATTTCTCCCACTTCATTTAATTTTAGTAAAAAAAAAAAAAAAAAAAAAATCACTTTATAATATTTTCTCGTTCCCAACTCCTTTTTTCAGTGTTATACAGAATGACTGTTTATATATTTAATATGTTGATGTATTAAATTGATATTAAATATTTATACTTAAAACATCGTGATTATTAAAATGCATGGTGTTACACGTTTTCTCCCCCCCCCCCCCCAATTACCTTGTTTCTGGCAGGGAACCTCCCTAAAAATGAGTATCTTTTATTATAAAATAAAAAAGACAGCGGTTTCATATTATAGAATTTAAAAAAAAAAAAATTATTACTGAAAAACAGAATCATAAAATCAACTTGTACAGTGAAACCTCTCAAGTTGGACACCCCTCTAAGTTGGACGCTTTTTCTCGGAACGGAATGTATCCATTAACATTATGTCTAACCCCTATAAGTTGGACACTTTTTCTTGGAACCGTAGGTGTCCAACTTAGAGAGATTTTACTGTATATTATTATGAAAACAAACAGCTGTAATGCATTTGAGGACTTCGAAATTTGTATCTGATGATCACTGGAGATGGGGGAGGGGGATTTTGCTGGAAATATCGCAATTATCTTGAAGGGAAAAAAAAAAAAAAAAAAAAAAAACGCTATTTTAGAGCGATTTGTCCATGTGATATGATAGGCGCTGTCGGTCAAAGCTTTTCATTTCGGTGCACATTACACACACACACACACAAAAAAAAAAGTGGGCGGATATAGACTATGTTTACATAAATCTGCAAAGTGTTGTCGCAGGATCATCAAAAGTATAATCCCAGTCAAATCTTATACGAAACTTTACTTCCAACACCATTTCATAATCAATTATCCAAATAAGATCGCTTTTTGTGTAAAAAGACAGAACAAATTAAAACCTATTTTTTAATAGAAAAGCTTATAAAGTTCCCGATGGATTGTTAGTTGTAATCATCCAATGAAATGCTGTATCAACAATAAATTTATGACCTCTGAATTGCAATAATAGAGATACGACTGTAACCAAGGGGGTTGATTAAAACATTTTTGCATTTGCACGATGTACTCACCGAACTGTTGTATGAACCTGAGCGGCCTCCACGCCACTGTGGAAGTGGGTGTTGTGTTGCGGGCGTTAAGAGTCCTGTATCCGGCACTGGGCGACAGTATCCGCCGCCGAGACATCCGCTGCTCCTCCATGGAACGGTTCCTTTTTGCACTGCACACTCGTTTTCACTGCTAGTAATCCATGGTGCGGGGAGAAGAAAACACAACCATACACAATAGAGGTAGAGAGAGAAACCGGCCGCGTTCACTGCACGCGAGAGACTGACACTCACCTGGGGAAGAGAAGAGACGGGTTTCGATCGGCCCGTCGCCAATTCTGCGCCAAGGATGGCGAGCAGGTGAAAAAGGATTTTTTCGGGGTGCATTACACCGATATGGACATTCTACAGACCCCTTACCACGATTCCAAAAAGCAAAAAATGACTTAAAAATTGTTTCATCAGTAGCCGAGCCAGATCCTCCCCTTCCCTCGGCCCTAGTACTGTGGAAAGTACTTTGACGCGATATTGTTCCTTAGTTGTGTTGTACACTTATTATAATATTTTGCATTGATCTATGATACCATGTCATGTGGTTTCTCTAAATGCAAAAAGGAAAAAGAGGATAACTTTTTCGTCTAGAATTTGCATGTAGTTAATTAAAACTGAAAACGAGTCAAAAAATTAACAACAATATATAATATTCCTAACAAAATTTTCTCTTGTATCAAATATTGGTTGTCCCCTTTGGTTATAAAAAAAAGCACCACAGAACTGGCGTTTAAAAGTAATAAATACAAAGCTTTTAATAAACAACGTAAATGCAAGAATTCACAACAATTGTTTCGCGTCGAGCTTTGTTCGCAGCACTCGTGCCTACTTTGTTCGTATGACGAAGGGTCGCGTTTTCTTTGGACTGAAGCAATTGTTTGCGAATTCTTGCATTTTATGGAGTTTATTGAAAGTATTGTACTTATTATACCCTTTGGTTATGCAAATATTCGAAATGTTTGGGTCTTTCAGCACCACAGTGATCTAGAAACTCATATAGACTTTACTCGGTGGGCCTATGCTGGTGTCCGCTGTAAGTGATTTCTATTCCAATTATGAACTTATTTATTTATTTATTAAGACCTCTTCTTTGGAATTGAAAGTTTCTCTCATTTTGCAGAAAAGTTAACTGCAAAGTACATTTGGGTATTTTTACTACTGAGATTGTCATTGCGAATGAAGCTCTCGGAAGCATCTCATACAGTTTAAACGTCCGATTGTTTATTTATTTATTTATTAGTACTGTTTACTTTCTCTTACCATAAGGTAGAGAAAGTATTGTTTTTGGGTCAAATTTTCGAACGCAAGATTTTGTTATATTTACACGTTTTGAGGTCCCCTGAATACGAAAATCATGTTTTTAGCAAATGGTCTGTGTGTCTGTGGGTGTGTCTGTCTGTTATCAGCATATCTCAAGAACAAATAGTAGCAGACATTCCAAACTTAATATTCTAAATGTGTATCATATAAAGATGCTACAGTAAGCTTTTCGTTAAGATCAAGCAAATGGTTCGTGTATAGGGACAATCAAGAGAGTTCAAATACATTACGTCTATGGAGGAAATTGCAGGTAAGTAGCGTTTAACGTCTATAGACTGCACTAAACCAAATGAAACGAATATATATTTTTTGTAATAGAGATAGTAAACTGGGAAAATTTTTTTGTGTATGTAGGAGCCTCGCCTCCCTCCTGGGAGGGGGAGTCCCCCCTCGAGGGGAGTACATTTTCATGATGGGTATCTTTCAAAAGAGCTCGCCAATACCTTTAAAACGAATGGTTGAACCATCGATCTGCGATAATTTAAAACAAAGTTATCGATTTTTTTTTTTTTTTTACTTTTAACGAAAAAAAGAACTTGGGGGGAAAAAAATCGTTTTTTTTTTTTTTTTTTTTTTTAATATTGTGAATAAAATGGACTTTTTTTGGATATTTAGTGTTATACTACTTCTCTAATATGGAAATCGTCTGCATTATCATAAAAGATATTTTTTTTAAATAAAAATTTTAATAAATTATTTTTGAAAAACAGAATTATTTTTTAATAACAGAATGAATTTTTATATAAATCTAGGTATGTATTAATAAAACGGGGAGTTGAGGGGGCGGCAGCCCCCCTCACACAGAACTAGTTATCATATAAAACTCTTCCGAAGCCTAATTTGAATTGTTTAACATAGGTTTACATAACATCGTTATCTTACCTCTTAATCTCCAACCTGTATTTATAGTATTAAATTTCAGGGTAAGAGAAAGTCGTGTGAGTGACACACCAGATTATTTAATCTATTTTGCAACAAGATATTTCATTTTGACTCAATATTGCGCTCGACTTTTCACCATTGTATTGTACAGAATTTCAATAGCTGCAGGATAAACATTTCCAGTTTATGAAATTACTATCAATAAGGCTGTTTTTCGACTTTTCGATATTTTTCATTTCCGCCACGAAACATGATTAAGGATTTTTTTTTTTTTTTTTTTTTTTTTTTTTTTTCCCCGACATTATTGTACAATCGTTGTTTAATTTGTTTTCTTTGACAATAATAATGATAATAATAATGTCTTTGTAGAAAAATACACACGATACTGTTTTTGTATAAAAGGAATGAAAACTTTGTAAGCAAACAATATAAAAAAACACCTCAAAATTTAATTTGGATCAGTATAATTTTAACTCGGCTTTTCACGAAATGACTAAGCACGGCTCTTCATAGCAACGTTGCCATTTCCATACTACTCTCGTTCCTACTTATTATTTTCTCCTATATTCAGTAGAAGAAAGTATTGCATTTGTTAAAAAAAAAAAAAAAAAAAAAAAAAATCGACTTCCGGTTTTACACATTTTAAGAGATCCCGAACACGATTTACTCACTTTTAGAAAAACGTGCAGAAGCACCTATTTATGTTTGCGTGTGACACACACACACACACACAGAAATAAATATATAAATAAATAAATAAAAGTGCTTTTATTTAAGAAATAGAGCCCATAATCTCATAAAAATGTATATTCATTGCACCCTGACATAAACTGATGCCTATAAAATTTTGATGCACATTTGCTGCGATTTTTCGCATAGGTAGGAGAAGGCTTTATCTTATCTTCTATTGTGTATTATAGTAAAAAAACATAATATGTAAGAGTTCCATTGTGAAACGTTGTGGTGGTTCAATGTTAATGTATATCGGCTATCGGCCGACAGATGGCGTTGCTGTGGTACAATTTTCGCCGTTTATGGAGGGGCTCTATCCAACACCTGTTCTAATAATGCCTCCGAATTGAGCTTTACGTCACGGAAGGTCGGCCGATGATATCCAATCAACACTTTCTGCAATATCTAGAGGGTGGTGTGGATTAGATGTAATCGGCCGATCATCCGTGACGTAAAGCTCAGTGCAGAGGTATTATTATAGGAGGGACTGCTCTACCTCAGTTTCTACTCCGTATAAATGCATAAAACGGGAAAGGTAACGTGACCATTATGAAGACAAATGCTGGCTTATTTTGGATGTATATCGGCCGATTGGTGGCACTGCTGTTACTCACTATCTGTGATTTTTTACATGGCTATATCTTAGCATTTATTGAGTAAAAATTGCATTGTACGTGAAATCTTTGTTGTGAATCGCTAAATTAAACTTTTATTATATAAAATATTATATAAAATGACGTAGAAGATAGTTTTGTGATGGTCACAACACACTAGTTTTTAGTTTGCTTTTGTTTATTATGATTCTGTACTTCATTTTATTATATTTTATTTTTATTTACCTGCTTGATTGAAGAGTCTCGCTTCATTATTTCGATCCAAGTAATGATTGCGCCTTTACCCATTTATGGTGTTTGCTTATAAAGTTTTTTCGCCAATAAATGATCTATTTTAAATAATTTCATCCTACATTTGGGACTCTTTTAGTTTTAAGGGGCATGGTAGCTCAGCTGTTAGAGCGGCAAGCTCGTAATTGGAGAAGTGCGAGTTCGATACTCAAGACGGTCAAAGACCGTAATTTACAATTTACATTAACTGGTGCATGTAAAATCCGTTGAGGGTGCAATGTCCTTCATGTTTCATAAAATTAATTCTGGGGTTTAAAGACACTAATAATGTTGGTGCACGTAAAATCTGCCATGGCTGTAGTGTCCTCCCTGTTTCATAAAATTACTATACTGGGGTTTGCCGACACTAATAATGATTGGTGCACGTAAAATCCATCGTGGCTGCAATATCCTCCATGTTCCTATCCAAATGACACCTCTGTGGGGGGGGGGGGGGCACTGAACCAGGCGAGGCATACTCTGGAAAATAAATTTGAGATGACATGTCTCCAGACCACACTTAAGGATGAATCTCAGAATCTCAACAATCACACCTAGTGTAGTATTAGTGCGACGTAAAACCTACTCAACCTTAACCTCAATTGCATACTGAAGAGAGTGAAGCCATGCCATCCGTAAAGAATTAAAAATGTAATGGCATGCATCTGGATAGCCCCCAAGTGTGGATCCGAAACCGTCGCCATTTGCTATCTGCATAGATCCAATGCGACATTAAGCTCACTCCACTTCAAGCTCTTTTAGTTTTGAAGCTTTTAGAACCAAGATTCTTTTACTTTAATCTACAGTGAGAAAAGAAACAAAACTTTCTTCAAGAGGGAGGGGGTGACCTTCTTGAGATGCAGCTTTTTAATCAAGTCAGACACTTTTAAAGACATTTAATGGTTCTTGGATTACGTAATAGAAGGCAAGGAACCTATGCTTTAGGTGTTGAATCTTACCGAATGCTCCGGCTGTCTAAGTCACGTGAATTACCCTTTCTGCTGCGTCAGACTCTCTAATCGTGCCATCGTAAAGCCGATTTCTTTTTCTAGACAATTTTACTTGCTAGAATGAGACACGTACCACCCAAGAGCGTGTCCAGACATGGTTTTAAGAAAGGAATTAAATAACTATTTTTAGAAACCTGCTCAAAATTGGATTAAATTGTGTTCTTCTCCCACAGACGAAATGGATCGAAGGGAGAAGAAAAAGATTTAAGTCCTGACAATTATATTTTTTTCTAGCCTCTTGTGTCATCTATCATTCACTGAAAATGATATTGAGTCCAGAGAAAAAGTCAGAACTCGAAAAATAACCTTGTTCTTTTCCAAGTCATTTTATCATAACACGGCGATAAAAAAAAAAAAAAGAAGAAGAAAATCTCGCCCAATAATGAAAAAAGAAAGAAAGAGGAAGAAGAAGGGGAAAAAATATACTGTTGTATAAATTTGCTAGAGATTACGTAGTTTTAAATTGCATATAGTGAGTGTTTCATAAAAACAATATTTACCTGTTCGTGGTGCAATTATCGGGGCGTTCTTTTTCGTCTTTATCTAAATTTTAGCGCAACTAGAAAAGCTTCTTTTACCGTTTGGTTGGACCATTACTGAAATTTCTTACAACGCATAAAAAATATGGAAAGCCTACTGAATCCAAAAGTGGGTCTTGGTCAAATGTGCATTTCCTCTGCCCCTTTCTCTGTCTTACTATACCATGAAAATAATAATAATAATAATAATAATAATAATAATTATAAAAATAATAAAATAAATAAAATTTTGGACGAATTAAAATGCATTACATGAATGTGTACACCAGCATTAGTGATGCATTTTAACATAATTTAAACCCTTTCCACTTAATTTTCACCAATCTGAAAGAAAAAAGCTTTCTCTCCCTTTCTTTTTTAATTTTTCACTATTTCACCCACAGCATAATACTTTAAATGCTAAGATAATTTATACATAACCTGAAATATAGCAGCCCACAACTAAAATAAAATCCATATTGAGTAAAAAAAAAAAAAAAAATCATCTTTGTGAAAATGTTTCTTGAATGAATTGTTCTGGAGATGATCGTTTTCCACCCTGAAAAAGGTGAAAAGCTGCATGTGGGTAAAAGTAAACCTAGGCTCATACTTTCATTGTTATCCTTCGACGTATACAACGCTCGCAGGAAAGGCATTAGAACGACGATATTTATGCTTTTACACGGAATCAAAGCAAGAACAAAACAAAAAAAAAAATGCATATTACAAGGTGGCTGGTATTGAGCTATTTTATTTTTCAATTTTCAATTGATTATTATATGCAAAGTTACACTGTGATGAATGGTACAAAACAGGCCCTGATTGCCCAGTAGGCACGAGAAGCATGTGCTTCCCCTGGAAAATTTTGAAAAGGCCCCAAATGAAGCAAAAAATGGGCCCCGAATTGTAAGCTTGTGTGGTCTAAAAGCATTGTCTCATTATAAAAAGTCATAGTACACCTGACTGCACAACTATCATTTCTAGATTATGTACGATATATGCTAATGAAGCTTTTACACATTCATTTATAATGCAATAATTTCATATATGGTGGTGAATATAGGCTTTCACCAGTTTACATTTTGGTACAAAAATTAAGTGAATTTACTTGTCTACATTTTCAGGTAACTACAAAATTTAATGAAAAATGTATAAAGTTTTCGAGATATTTGTATGAGTCTCTAGACCAAGCAGTCAGTGGGGGCCCCCAAATGGATTTGTGCTTCCCCTCAATTGTAAGATTAATCGGGCCCTGGTAAAAAGTTTCCCTAAGTCCCAGAATGTTTGTTATTCTATTGTATATATACATATATATGTACCATTTGGAAAGAGGTGGGTCGACCTATCGAAATGGGCCTGGGGCACAATCTAACTTAAATCCGCGACTTCGGATCTATGTTCAGTTGATAAAACACCGTTCAGTATGTCATGTAATCTATTCGAATTCGACCTTGATCCACCTGCAGACTCCCATCATCATTATCGTTCCAGGGTCGACCTTTCTGAGGACGAGCCAAAATTTTCCCATCGGCGAAAGTCAAGTGTGTATGTGTGTGTGTATCGCGGTAGTTAGTCGGGAGTCGCGGCCTTTGCTCCCGGAACCCGAGCAGGCCTGGGTGTGGCCCACCCCTCGCATACGTAACGCGCATTCCGATCCCATGCCGATGGGCGGCTTACAAACCACTTATCATTAGGTGAGAGAGAGAGAGAAAGGGATGCTGATGACCGAACACAACAATTATGACAGACCAATTGCAAAACAGAATGACCCCGAAATCCGTAGTGCTGGCGAACAAAATTATACAACTTTTTGAAATAGCAATCGAACTTGCTTACTACGGTGATTTTGCAAACTGGAATATGTAGACATGCCAACTTCTGAAGTTCTTTCTATCAATATGACTTTCAGTGATTGTTCTTGCAAATAAATAAATAGATAAAACAACAATAATAATCTGATTTTCTTTTTTTTTCAGATAGGGATTCAGGCGTACTTCTAATTTTATAGAAAGAAACTGTTTGTTATTTAAATTAAACGATTGTCAACACTGAAGGACATAGGTCTGGGTGGAATTCCCTTCCCTCCGTGACGGGGTCGTAATAAGCAGTCTTTCAACCTGCAACCGAACCCGAACCCGCAGCTTCTGATCCGCGATAAAATATTGTTATAATTTGTGTTACATAAGAAACTAAATTAAGGTTCCATTGCACAAAATACAATTATATTATTGATCAGATCTTTCAAAGATTAATACATAAACAATCATTATTGCATATGTCATTACAAACATAAGTTCAATGTATATATAATAATACAACAAAATTTCAAATGTATCAAAAATATTACTTTTAAAAAATGCACTTGCTCCATTATTTTAACAGTGTGTAAAAAAGTTAAGTGTGAGAGCAAATATGCATTGACAGACAAAATTTTCGCATATATAGTGTTTTAAACGTTGAGTATTAATATTTATGTAATTATAATTAAACTCCTGTTGTTTTAAATTACTACGATGAAAGACGATGTCATCCAATATCTCCATTCCAAAGATTAGATTCATAAAACATAAAAAATTCTTCGGGGAAACAAAAAAAAAAAAAAAAAAAAAAAAAAAGTTTTGCGGAATCTACGAGTAAAAAATTAATACAAGCTTGATTTGCATGAGTACCTGACTCCCATAGCGGGTATCTCGCGGGTTAAAAATTAATGCGAACTCCACCCGCACTCGATACGAAAATCGATTAATTACGGGTATCCAACCCAATGCAAGACTCTAAGAAAACAGAAGTCTTCAGTACTTTATATTTTAGTCATCTTATAACATACAGACGACACGAGCAAATTCATCAAATATCATAGGTATCAATCATGGGTAATCAATCATCTAAGCGGACTGCGCACTGACTAAAAAAGAAAGTGCAATCCTGGATGTTACAGTAATCCAAAATTTCAACATTCTACATCTACCATTTTTTGAGTTATGCCATCACCATTACCATCACATGTGCCTTTGTATGTTTCTCAATCACAATACTTCCATTGGTTTGCTCAAAGAAGTAAAAGCTATGGTACCAAACGAAAGTCAATATGACAGAGTCAGTTGCCCATCGTGCAATAGTAGTCGGGAACTTAAGAATTCGTGAAAATTTTCGCCCTCGATTTTTTAACGTTTTTACATATTTTGATGCTTTAACGAATCCGAAAATCACAAAATCGTTGCGGTATCCTTCTGTAGGTAGTTAGTTTTTTAGTCAGTATATAGAGGATATCAGAACGAATGATCGTAAAATGGTCTGACCAGTTTCATAATATCACTTATGATCACTAGGATTATATCACAAGGATCCTAATGACTTCCAACACTCTAATTTGAAAAATTTTGTAAGTAATTCGAAATGTACGATTTTTTTAAAGTGGGCTAAATGGTCAAAATTACACATAATGAAAAATTATTGCATCGGAAAATATATGAAATTTTATGAGAACTAAAATACAGAACTAACACTAACTGAAATAGTTAGCAGATTATGCTAAGGTAACTATATCATATCGGAGTTTACGTAGCCTAGTGGGTGCAAAATTTCAGTCTGGATCCTGCTTAGAGATCGAACGAGTTCACTTTTCCTTGACATGAATACAGTATGCCTTACAGTAGGAATGATAGAAACAGAATAAAAAAGTGAGCAGAGTCCACCTATGTCAACTTAGTTCTTATGTCAGTTAAAATGTGTATTTCGGTTGCAAGGAATTACGAAGTAATACGATGGTATAAGATGAGCTTGCAAGAACTGGATTAAAAATATTTCAGAATGTGAGGTGTCGTTCCCTTTGATACAACCCACTTTTGGTGCCGCAACATTCTACGAACGAACTCGCTTTCATTTCATAAAACCCTTATATGGAGATCTTTTATTTTTTTCGGGGTGAATCCCGACACGGCACGCAAATGAAATGCGGTCAAGCCCAACTGCATTACCGCTGACTGACCTTCACCGGACCCTTCTTCCTCGTTCGTGAGGGTCTCCGAAATTGAATCTGTACATTTTAGTGCACAAACCATCTTTAATAGGATTCCATAGGTGTTCAAAAAGAAAATATTGTGATAAATGAATCGGTCAACGTCAACGAGAGGGCTTCGAAGTATACCTGCATGGAATAGCAAACAATGCCTATATCTCTCGAAAATAATAAAAATATATAGGGATAAATTTTCAGAAAAAAAGGTAAAATTTAGATTTTTTTTTTTTTTTTTTTTTCATGCACCGTGAAGCAAAATTCTACCAGAAATACAGAAATAGAACCTGAAGCATTTGGGAACCAAGAGCACAATGTGTTCTCATATAAAATTTAATAGTTTCGCGTTTTGCTCAAAATGATCCAGGTTTTAATTTTTAACTATACACATATTGGTAATTTACGCCACCTGAGAAGGTTACTTCGCCCAAGTGGCGAAGCGACGCTCCTAGTGTGCATTTATTTATTTTTTCCTGGTTGTTTATTACTAACATAAATATACATTTTTTATTTTACATTTTTTTAGTATGGGGAACTATTTTTAGTACGGAGGACTATATATATATATATATATATAATATTTATTTTGTGCACAAGAGAATTAGGAAACCCAACGAGTAAAAATAATGCCACTATAATGTAATCGTAATCAGGAAAAAAGTGTTAATAAGGATTTTTTTTTTTTTTTTTTTTTTTTTTTGGGGGGGGGGGGGGGGGGGGGCTATTAGTCTCAATCTACGGATAAAGCGTTGTCGCCAGTTTTATGATGGTTGGACATTTATCGAAATCGAAAATTTATGGAAAATATAATTGAATAATTTAAAAGCAATGTTATTATTTGAATAATAATAATAATAATAATAATAATAATAATAATAATAATAACAGTCCTCCATACTAAACTAAATTCTGCTTTTGCCAGAATTTCATCAGATTTTTTTTTTTTTTTTTTTTTTTTAGGACTGAGGGCCTATTAGTCTCAATCTGGGATTTTTGCGATTTCGATAGTTGGACATTTGTCGAAAGCTAAAATTTATCGAAAATATAATTGAATAATTTGAAAGCGATGTTATAATTTGAAAAAAGAAAAAAAAAAAAAAAAAAAAACTAACAGTCCTCCGTCCTAAACTAAATTCTGCTTTTGCCAGAATTTCATCAAAATCTTTTTTTATCATTATTATTATTATTGAAAGAAAAAGAAAAGAAAATTAATAATAATCAGTATCGTTACAAGCGATATCGAAAAAGTTTTTTTTAATAATTTTGAATTAGGAAATAAAAAGTGCGCGTGAAATAATATGAAATAAAAATAAGTAAAAAAATGAATTTAATATTTTCGTTTTTCGGGGGCTGCTCATGCATATAAAAAATGCGTATTAAAACGAGTCGAAGAAGGAAGCGAAATAAGTATTGAGTTATATTACGATAAATACGATATATAATATGATACGATATACTAGACCTATCGTCCAGGGTTAGTAGGCATTTTCGTTGAAAGAAATAGTTTGTTCGTTCGGTGCAACTTGCACATTAGTCTCGTGAGGTACAACTTTCACTTTAGTCCCGTCAGGCACAACTTGCACATTAGTCCCCCCCCCTTTTTTTTTGGCTAGTTACAAAAAGTTTTTTTTTTTTAAGAATAGAAAGAAATTTATAATATTTAGACCATTTTGTCTTAAAACATTATTATTATTATTATTATTATTATTATTATTATTATTATTATGTATGTGAATTTCTGTGAAAGGCATTTAAGTTATAATTTTCGTTTAACTTCAAGAAAATAAATTAGTATTGAATTGAAAGTGTTTTCAATGTTTAGCATTTTATGAACCACATGATGGTCTTTTTAGAAGAAATAATATAAGGATATCAAAAGAAATGTCAATTTTATTAAATTAACTTGATAAAAAATTGTCAAGTTAAATATGTCAAGTTAAATAACAACTTTAAATATTTTGCTTATAAGAAAATATGAAATTAAGGGCATCAACAGCAATAATAATATTAATACTGATAATATTATTAGTAGTATTAGTAACATTAATAGTGATAATATGTGTGTGATTTTAGATTTAGAGATAATTTTGAGCTTAAACTATCACTAATAGTTCAAAAGAAAATAGAAAAACGAGGCCCTTATACCCAAAATATTAATAATAGTTCTTAAGTAAAAATATTATTTGTAGAAATAAATAAATAAAAAAGATACTTTATTTTTTATTTATTTATTTATTTATTTATTTTATTATTATTATTATTATTATTATTTTAAGAAAAAGAAAAAGAAAGGTAAGAATAATCAGTATCGAAACGGACTGTATCAAAAGAGTTGAAGAAGCCCTTTTTTAGACAAAAATACATAATTTAATTTTTTATTTCCTAATTTTTGGTTAAGAATAATTTTCATTGTGTACATTTATACAAAATTTTGATTTGTACTGTCACACTAAAAATTCTGAAAAAATAGAATGACAGCGAACAATATAACCTGTTGAACAATATATCCAAAAATGTAATCAGCAGCAATATAAATCAAGACCCAACGTATCAAGTTTGGTTGAATCTCGTTTATTGGTTAGCGGAATAAAGCGTCGACAAAATTTTACTAACACCATACACATATACAGACATTTAAAAAAAAAAAAAAAAGGTCAAATTATATTCAGGTCATCTCAAAACGTATAAGTCATCGAAAATCTTTACGAATCCAATAGTTTTTTTTTTTATAAATATTAGAAAAAAGTAAAAAGCTGTAGCGGTCGAGTAGCTTTTATTTTTCAATCCATGCATGCAAAATAAATAAATAAATAAAAATAAAATAAAATAATTCGTATTTTTGGCTAGCGTTTATGTGTCTTTTCGATAAATGACGTCTTTTTTGTCCTCAAATATACCAGACAAAATCTCATATGAAAATGAAATAAATCTATAATAAGTTATATATCCTTTTGTTTCTACTATATTTTAAAAAGTACTTTTCAAAAATAGGGGATACTTCGAATTTGTTTCTTGTTTAAGAAAGGCCTGTGTATATCCTCTACTTCTACCTAAACACAAATCAAATTTTCAGGTGTGAAGTATTGCAGAGCTGCCAACATTTTAATTTATTCTGGAGCATTATTAGCCCCTTTTTTATTTCATACCACTTTTAATTTAAGAGTCATTTTTTCTTATTTTATCATAGTTATGTATTGGTGAAAAATATTCTATAAATAAATTGGTGCGAAATTAAGGTGGGGCTAAAAATGCTACGGAATAAATTAAAATGTTGGCAATTATAGTATTGTGAATAGTTGGAGTTTCAGGCCCTTCTCACTTACAATTTCTCTGTCTCCAGTCACCAAATCCCATGTAATAACTCTGTTGGGAAAGTTTATAGAATAACTTATTACCTAATGTTTTTTGTTTTTTTTTCCCCGTTTTCTAATTCGGAAAATTCAATGTTGTTCAATTAATGCTTCTTTTTCAAAAATTCATCGTTTAACTTTTTTTATATTGTAATTCACGACTTAAAAAAAAAAAAAAAAAGAGAGAGAGAGAGAGAGAGAGAGAAATGCACTTAGTTAACTTTTCGCATTTTTTAAACTCAAAATTTAAATATTAAAATTTTAGAAAATTTATTTAAAAAAAAAAGGAATACCAATAAACAATTGTGAGGTTTCCGAACGTGAAAACGGAATAAAATAAATAAATAAAAAACATTAGGTAAAGAGTTATTTTATTAACAACCCCGTGAGATTTAGTTATCGGAGACGGGAAAGCAGTGAGAGGGAGAGAGGACCCTTGAGTTACTAAAAACTATAATACAACTATAAACCTTGAAAATTAACAATTTAAGAACTACTATAATTTATTTTCCTATTTAAAGAAATATAACAAATTGTCTTATGCTTTTGTTTTCATTTTCTAGTCATAAAGAAAAATTAATACAATTCTTTCTGACAGCACTTCTGTTAGTCCACATTACCACCTGGTGAACAGTTATATCATCAAAAATGTCAATTTTCAATTGTTTTGCCGAAACAGAGATGTACAGGTTTGTGATTTACTATTATGTCTTGGTATGCATTTTTGTTTGTGTATATGTGTATATATATATGTGTGTGTGTGTGTATACATATATATATATTTTCCCTTCCTTGGAAAAAAAAAAAAAAGTGCCATGAGTTACTTTGAAACTTAGATAATACCTAAGTGATGATTTAGCTAATAAAAGATACTAATTTAGCTAATACAGTGAAGCATCCATAATCCGGAATGCTATAATCCGGCAACGCCCATAAACCGGCATTAATGACATTTCAAAAAAGAAAAATAGAAAAAAAAGAAAATTTCCTCCTCATTTAAGGGACACCCTATATGTATATCTATAATTTTGTTTATGTTATCAAAAATTTTAATTATTTGGTTCTCCTTAATTTTAACATCCCCCTCCCCTTCTTTTTGCTTCTCTTACAAAAAATTATTTTTTTAAATGAAAATATTACAGTAAAATATTATATAATATTATAGTAAAAGTTAAAAAAAAAAAAAAAAAATGTTTATCTCCAGCAAATACAAAGAAATTTGTTGAAATTTTTAAATAGATGGATTAAAAACGTTTGTGTTATTTTTTATTTCTTTTTTTAATTTGTTAGAAAAAATTATCTAACATTATAAATGGCTTATTTTTATTGTTATTATTAGTGAGCTTTTGGATTCTTTTCTCTTACTCCTTGGAACTCCCCTCTCTCCCCGCTTTCCATTCTTCTCATATCAACACATGCAACATAATCCAACAGCTATCTTGGAATTTCTGTCGCGTTTAGGATTTCTCAAAAAATATTTAACTTTATTATTATTATTAGTTAATTTCTTTATCCTAGGTGCTTCAGTGTGGTTTAATTCTACTTTGGCAGAGCTGTTTCCAGAGACAAAGTTTAAATTTCTCCATTTTGGCTTTTTTTTTTTTTCACTCTTTTACTCATATATGTATTAACAATTAATGTTGTATTAAAAATTCTTTTACCCGCGTATGGTAGCACACATATAATTTCTTATACATACAGGGTAGAGAAAAATACCGTTTTGTGGTCGGATTTCGGAAACTAAGTTCAATTAGAACAACTTGGTTTTGAGAGGTTACTCTGTTATCAGTTAAGAGGGGGCATCACAGATCGTCAAGGTAATCGAAAGCCCATGTTATATTATGGCGAAATTTGTTTATAGAATTACACATTTGTTATATTCAAATTCCGTTTTCATATTCTGAATATACGCAACCGTTAAATGAGTACTCATTTTCCAAAAATTTATTTTTAAAATTTTTTTAATTTGAATTTCGAGTTTAAAAAGGCGAATTTTCACTAAATGCATTTTTCTCATTTTTGAGCTGTAAAAGGAAATATTAAAATTCAAAAAATTCAATTTTTGGAAAACGGGTACTCATTTAACGGTTGTTATTTTTTTAAATGTGAAAACGGAATTTAAAAATACCAAAATGAGCAATTTTATAAACAAATTTCGCCATAGACTTACATGGAATTTGGCGACTAGAGACGGGGAAATCGTAAGTGGGAGTGGGCCTTATGCTCGAGAAATACATAATATCATTCGGCACTCTAAGTCTTTATCACAGTATGATACTTCTAGAAACCTTACACTAAAAACAGATGATCTGTATAGAAGTGCATGCAAAATGAATCGAACACATTATGGTCTATAAGCGGTAATTATTGTTGATACATTTTTGTATCGATTTAAACATAATGGAATTAACATAATTTTTACTTTCTTCTATCTTCAATAGAAGAAAGTATTGGATTCGTAAAAATTTTCGATTTCGGGTTTTTGATGGATTTACACGTTTTGAGAGCTGTAGAACACGATTTGACCATTTTTAGAAAATGTCTGTCTGTCTGTGTGTGTGTGTGACAAAATTTTGTGGCAACTGTACCTCAGGAACTACTGGACAGAATTTCATACAAATTGGTATGTAGTTTCACCTTGACATAAATTAGTGCCTATCAACTTTTGGTAAAAATCGTCTTACAGGTTGCGTTGCCATCCCGCTTTTTCTAAATTTTTAACATGGTGATATAGGGCAAAAATTTTCAAGATGGGTATCTTTCGAAAGGTCTCGTCAGTACCTTTAAAACGAATGGTTGAACTATAAATCTGTGATAATTTAAAACAAAGTTATCGATTTTTTTTACTTTTTACGAAAAAAAACTTAGAAAAAAAATCTTATTTTTATTTTTATTTATTTATTTATTTTTTAAAACGAAATTATCAAAACTTGGTATGTAGTTTGCTCCTGACATAAACTGGTGCTGATTAGATTTGGGGATCAATCGCACAACAGGAGGCGCTGTGATCGTATTTCTTCTAAATTTTTAACATGGTAGTATAGGACAAAATTTCGTATAAATGTACATAATGAGAGTTATTCTTAACCTGTGATTGTAAAATTAATATGAATTATTGCTAATAGTAGTAGTTAATTAGGGAAAAAAATTGTGCATGTGGGGGCATCGCTTCCCCCCCCCCTGGGGGAAAGTACCCTCTGGGGTGGGGTAAATTTTCAAGATGGGTATCTTTCGAAAGGTCTCGTCAATACCTTTAAAACGAATGGTTGAACTATAAATATGTGGTAATTTAAAGCAAAGTTATCGATTTTTTTTTATACTTTTAACGAAAAAAAAAAAAAAAAAAAAAAAAAAAACCTTGGATATATTTTTTTTTTTTTTTTTTTTAATGTTGTTACTGAGGGAATTTGTATAGGAAAATATAGAAGAAAGTCTCGTGGTGGCCACAACATACTAGTTTTTAGAGTTACAAAAGTATAATTCCTATAGAATTGGAATATAAAGCACTCATCCTTCGTTTACCCGGTCACTTAAAGGAATTCGGATCTAACGGCAATGACTAGAAATTGCTTAAAGTACATTTGAAGTTTTGTTATCATGTTTACTGTTCTAAATTTAAGTACATTGTATACTACAAACAATATAATGGGTACAAGGATACCCAAAATAAGTAAAAAATATATCTTTTTCTATTGGATCATGCAAAAAAAAAAAAAAAAAGAATATCCATATACTATTAAAAAAAAAAATTGGGTGCAAGATACTAGGTTGGACAAAAAAATGGTACTATTGTAGCTAACTATGTTTATATATATACATATATATTTCAGTTTCAATGGAGACAAACATTAGTGGCGACTGCATTGCAGTTATCCGAAGCATGCCCGTTGACAAGCTTACCCTCCATTTTCACACTTTTTGAAAATCTAAAATGTTCCTGAAAAGTACCATTTAATAAAAATTTTACTTCTAAAAGCGAAATTATTAATCAAACAAACAATATATATATTTATATAGTATATATATATGGGAAAAAAAGGGAATATTTCAGAAATAGTTGGAAGTTTATTGCTTTTTTTTTTTTTTAAGAGTGGAAAAACCCATAGGAAAAATATTTTTGCAAATGTTTCTTCATTTTTTTTTTTTACTTCTGAATAGTAAAACATAGTAAGGGGCGCATATTTATACTGGGCCCTGAGCCCACGTTTACCTTGATCTGACTCTTCTTTCCACATCTCTTTAATCGAATTTTTTTTTTCTCTCTCTCTTTGATGAAAGGGTGTTCTGTGGATCGCCGTCTAGTGATACACTCTTGTTCGAGCTCAAGAAAAAAAAAAAATCTATATATATAAAAAAAACGTTTCTAGTTAATGCAGACGATTTTTTTTCTATATATATTTATTATAACTTCTTTCTCTCTCTTTTTTTTTTATTATTGGTAGCAAAGTGAGTGGCGAAGGGCTTCTAATGATCTATCTTGTGCGCGCACGGAACAGAAGATGGGGAAAATCGAATTAAATCCGAGTTCATCTACATTTCCGTAATAGGGTTATATAGTCGATGAAACCGTAATAATTTTTTCCCCACGGCCTTAATCTAATAACACTTGTTTCGTTGTCGTAATCTAGTCGATGAAGAAAGAGAGGGGAAAAAACGCGACACTTTTGATGGAAGGGGGGGGGGAGACTTTTTTTTTCCATATATGGTTAACCTTAATATTTCTTAGGAACGACGTATTTTTATATATCAGTGATGTGATATATACCGGTAGGGAAAGGGTGCAATGCAGAGCTGGCAAATTTTCAGCGCCATTTGAATTTTTTATGTTCACATTAAAAACTTATTCGTGAAAAATGTCGAAATCACTTTAAAAAAAAAATAAAAAATAAAAAAATAAAAAAATACTTTGAACTTCTGTAGGAGAGGGGGTGATGAGGAAGAAAAAGGATGTGATTTGTACAGATTATAAAACACTTTTTAAATATACAGCTAGTTATACAGTTAAGCAAATGAAAATGCGCTTCAGCCATTCGCACTTGTGTTTTCAACAAAACATTTGATTAGCATTACGAATCTTTTACAGGACTGTTCAAAAAGACTTCAGCGCAATATGAAATATGAATTGGAAATTGCTTAAAATGTGTTTTAGGTTGTGTTACGAAAGTTATGCTATTTTATATCTTTCTTTTAAATTCTGAAAACGTTTTAGTACACTATATATAGTGCGTATTCAGTTTTTAGACAATATACGGGTTTACAAAAGAAGTGATCTATTTTATGAATTTTCATTATAAAAAAAAACAGTTATTTAGAAAAGTTTTGTGAAATTTCATTCTCTATTATTCAAAATAAAATCTATTTCAAGGTGCCTTAACAAAGGTAAAATACAATGAATGTTATAGGATGAAACGAGAGAAAATGTGTTATGATGTATAGAAACCGCATGATTTTTCTTTCCTGATATGTCATTAAATTTGCTTCATTATGGATGCGACTATTGACTTCATTGAAATGATAGGCATTTTCAAAAATCGCATTTCTTTCGTTAACAACAACAATAATAATAATAATAAATGAAATCTTAGAAGAGATTTGTACCATTGTATTTGGATAGGCATGTTGCGTTTCACCGTCGCACAAACTGTATAGATTTCTTGAGTGTAAAACTTATATTTCTTTTAAGATATACAAAAACAATTTTATGCATTACGGCCTATGACCTTAAATTATTGGAAGTGCTTTTTAATATTGTTCAATTATTTAAAAGAGAAGAAAACTGATATTAGTACATATATTATTTTGGTGAGTGTATTATGGTGAAGAATGCGTATAGTGATTTTACAGGAAAACTTGAAAGAATTTAGCTAAATTACACTGTTAAAAAAATGCAATTTTGTTCCCAGAAATTCTCTGTGGAAATTACAGAATTCGCATTTGAGAAAAAAGTCGTAAATTACGGACAAATTACGTTGACAAGACGTATTTTTCTGTAACTTTCACAGAATTCAGTAATTTTCACAGAGAATTTCTGACAACAAAATTGCATTTTTTTTTTTTTTTTTTTTTTTTAACAGTTTAGAGGAAAACGTAAAACATAAAAATAAAATTAAAATATAAAATAATTATAATAAAAAATAAAAAATAATGATATAAATAAGATTTAAAATTATATTAATGTTAATAAATTCAAGCTGAAAAAAGTTATCGGTTTCAGGTAGAGTAAAAAAAAAAAAAAAAAAAAAAAAAACACTGATAAATTGGATTTTTAACTATAACCTTTTTCACAAATAAACTATCAATGACTTTGATGAATTTGCACTGAAATTAATTTCCGTTAACTATTTAAATTCAAATTGCATTTCACGACTCGAGTTCCATTGTTCTGATAAAAAACACATTTAAATTTTAAGTGATCATTTTTTCATTATTGGCTATTTATCACATTTGCCTACTGTTTTTGATTTGGCGAATATGGCAAATTTGAAAATAGGTCCATTTGGAAATATCGGCTGCGAAGCGGGCGAAAACTGACTAGTTTATACATATTACGTCATAGAGCACTTAATTGTCTAAAGTGCCCAACAGCACAATCTCTCCAATTGACATCCTCGGATGTCCTATGGATGAAAACGACGTGTATGGACTATGGACATCTTTAGGATATATTGTGGACAAGTGTGTTGTTAGGGAGATAATGACACTGATATAAGTTTTAATAAAATTCTTCAACATGTTGAATTCTATTAATTGTATGTTTCTACTTTAAAGTAGTACAAATATTCAAACTTGAAGAAAAATACTCAAATAGCCTATTATATTTTTTTTTTTTCTACTGACTGAACTAATTCAAATTTGTTCAGTCTCATAATTAATAAATGACCGGAAAGTCAAATAAATTAATATATATATATATATATTTTACTATATCGATGCGATAAGCAACATGACGAATGATTTAATGAAATAATTTACTTTGTTAAATTACAATAAGTAATATTATTTTAATTAGCAACACTGGAGGGAAAATTGAAGAACTCGTGTTTCAATCAGAGACATTTGAAAAAGTAAAAGTTCATAAAAATCACAATCTAAAAGAGAATATTAAGGCGATCTGAGCCTCAAAAGGTATAACAAAAATATCCATGAGAGAAAGAGAGAGAGAGAGAATATTTTTATAAATATATTTTTTACTTAAAAAAAAAAAAAAAAAAAAAAAAAAAAAAAAGAATTGCCATTTATTTTTTATTTATTTTTTTAATGGACAAAATGGATTTGATTAGTCTATCATTTTAACACCGTGCAATAATTTTTTTTTTTTTTTTTTTTTTAAAGCTATAAAAAGACAGTACAAAATTAAAATAAATAAATAAGTAAATTTTAATTAATTAAATTGAAATATAAAAATATCGCGATGTTAATCCAAGGTAAAGATTCTTTTAATGTGATGTTTTTAATTGATATTTATTTAATGTGAAATAACATAGGTTTCAAGCAAGTGTTCAAGCAGTTTTATTTCTATACACAAGCGTTTCAAATTATTATTAAAGTTTTTAATTTATTGTTTGTATGTTCAGGGTTTACATGCGAGGGGAACGAGCCACATTGATAGGAAATAAAAAAGAAAATATGTTTTTAAAAATTTTAATTTCGAGAAAAAAAAAAAAAAAAAAAAAGACGAATTCTATATTTCTTTAACAAACACCAGAGAAGGTGTCATTTCGTCAGATTTACAAATTTATTACGCGTCGTCGTAAAGAAAAAAGAAAAATCAAAAAGGAGACAAAATATTGTTTTGAATGATTTCGGACATTTCACTTTATTCTAGTTATAGCGGTTGTTCTAGTTATATAGTCTAAATGGAGAAATTGATTTAAGAATAGATCATCCATTTCGATCTTTTTGTAAGTAAAGTCTCAAAATCCGGATTCTCCTGTTACTTGCAGTTACCACGGAGAGAGAAGTTTTATGGCAATCGAATGTAGCTTCAGCATTATCTAACCAGGAAACCATACCATACTGTAATCATAAATATATATATATATATATATATATATATAAACAAGCATTAATCAAAAGAGCACATATAAATATGTTTTTTGACGCATAAAACAATAGACCTCGTCAGCTCGTTTTCGAGTTATAAATTCTGAAAGTTCGATAATAATCGGTACAATCACGCCTGAATCGATAACACCACGCCTTGCTGAAATAAGGAATGAAATTCAAATCAAGCAGAAATCGAAAGAGCATAGAGATAAACGTGATCTTTGATGCATTAATAAGTTGCCCATTTCAGATTTGACATATATTCATTCGAGGTATAATGTATAAAAAATCGCTAAAACAGACTTTAAAAATTGATTAAAGTAAATGGTTCTGGCATGTTTTAACGGGACTCCTCCCACAACTTTCTCCTTACTACACTTTTATTCAAACTTAAATATAAATTTCTCGAGAACGGGCTTTCGAGGGATAACAGTTTATGCGTCAAAAATCACTTTAGATTATGCCCTCTCGAATGAACATAATTTAATTGATTTCTATTATTACACTATTGGCATGGTTTCCTGGTAAGTAGAGATCAAACAATTATTTACACATATTTTGTAAAGATGATGTATTTTTATTTATTTATTTATTGTTCCTTTTTATGTCCGTTTTATTTTTTTTTTTTTGAAATTCAATAAAAATGGCTCAGCAACGTTGTCGTTTGTAAATGGTTAACCTTTTATTAAGGTTACAATAGGAATTAATATGTATAGTTATTCAAACATTCTCTCTGATTTTGTCAAAAAGGTTAACTACCTAGATGCAATACTATTTTCGAAAAACTAATAATAAATAATAAAATAAAACAGAGCTCAATGCATTAGTTTTTCTTATAGAAAATCATTTACAGTATGTACGAGACACGAGTCTTTGCGAAAGACGAAGAGAGCAAAAAGTTGCCAAATGGGAAAAGCGCTTCCCCGTGTTGTTTGTCTTGCTGTGGGAAAACATGTTTTACAGTCAGTGCTCTGCTCTGAAACGCCCGTGGAACTGTCGTCGTCGTCGTGCAGGAGGTTCCGTCCCGCTTTACTCCACGAATCTCCTTACTCAGAGGCGCTTTTCGACGGATTAAATATCTTGTTTTAATTTAAACTTTTAAATGTCAAGATGTATGTACACGTCATGCACTAACCGCACTTTAACGAAAAGGCCGTATTAAGACGTCGCCGCGCAATTAAATCGTTTACAATTCTGTATGATATTTGTTTTTCGTTTTTTGCGAATGAAGTGACATGAAGTAGTGACATGACACGTATACATGAATAATTTTCTCGTGTACTTAGATGCTCAATTTCAAATAGTATAGTGAGTAAAATAAGTATAATCATAGCTTCCTTAATTAGATATCTGTCGCGTAGCTCGGAAACCAGGCAACAGTTAAAGCGGTAGGCAGCGCCACCTAGTACAAATTATGGGACTTTTTTATTCAACTGTCACCAATAATTTAAAGAAGTGATACATAATATATAAAATCGACGTTTTTTCGATTCTATTCGCCTTTTATATGTATCATATCCCACTTTAAAAAATTTTTGGTGGCTGTTGAATAAAAAAGTCGCTCAATCTGTACCAGGTGGCGCTGTCTACCGCTTCAACTGTTGCCTAGTTTTCGAGCTACGCGACAGGCATCTAGTTAAGGAGGCTATGGTATAATAGTACATACTTGCCAACCATCTTATTAATAACCGTACAACTGTTAACGCCCCTTTTTTCACATCACTTTATTTTTAGAATAATTCTCTCCAAATGCGGTTACGATTAAAAAATAATAAAATTACTCTAAAAAATTACTGGTGTGAAAAAAAAGACGAGTACCAGAAATTGTACGGTTCATAATGAGATGGTTGGCAAGTATGATAGTATAACAAGTACACATTTAACATGTGTAAGGCGTTCGTTAAAAATTCAGTCTAACAGGGCAAACCTTTCTGCGAAATTTAGTGTGTCATTTTTGAAGGGAAATGCAGTGCTTATTAAAATGTGCAGGAATCTAATAATATTTTCAGATTTATTCTAAATAGGAGACACCTCGCCCCATATGTTTCTTTGGTCAAACGTAGCGTAGAATCAGCAGTAGGGGCTGACTTTGAATTGACTTTAAAAAAAAATATTTTCTTTTATGTAAAAAAGATAATTGCTATTCGATCACAAAATAAATTTGACTTAAAATTTCATTATTGAACGAAAAGAAAATGCATTCAAAGTTACTAACTCGGGCCTTAGGATCTAAAATCACTTCAAAATGTTAAGGAGTATTTATTTTTTTTCCTCTTTCATACTTGCCAATCATCTCATTAATAACCGTACAATTGTTAACGCCCCTTTTTTCACACCATTTTATTTTTAGAGTAATTCTCTCCAAATGTTGTTACGATTAAATAAGTATAAAATTACTCTAAAAAATGACTGGTGTGAAAAAAAAAGGCGGGTACTAAAAATTGTACGGTTCATAATGAGATGGTTGGCAGGTCTGCTCTTTTAACCCCTTAACGCGCGGCGTCCTCGCTGCGAGGACGCAAAATTTAAGATCCAGCTGCAAAAATTCCTCCCGGAAATTTTTTAGCAAAAATTTACGTTTATAACATATCAGAAAAGGCCGGTTTTTTAACCTTAAAATTTAAAATTTCTTTTAGTTTAATTTAGTTCATGAATTCCGGTGACAGTATAATTTAAATGATCCGAATTGTCTTGCGCCGCAAAGGGTTAACATTGTTCGAATTTAATGTATGAGTTGTAAGTTTTACAAATTTCAAGTATGTGTAGAATGTAGAACGATAAAGAATGAAAATCAAACAACATGAAATACATTTGACAAGTTCATCAGAAAGTAAACTAAAAGCCAGTTTATATTGAACAGCATTGTTCAGCTTAAATATTCCAGGTTTGATTCAGTTAAGAATTAATGTGTTGGGTGATATAGAGGGATAACTTTCCTTCTTTCTATTACTTTTTATTTTATTTCATTCGTTTGATATTGCATCGAACCCACGAAGATCAAAAGGAAATTGCTGTTATAATTTGCATCCTCCTGATAAAATTACTTTATTTTAATTATGCGTATGTTTGACAGAAAAAAAAAAAAAAAAAAAAAATCCGAGATTTTTTTTTTTTTCTTGAACTATTAGAAATGGAATTGTGACTGATATATATACATATATATATATATATATATATATATATATTATCAAAATGGCATGTAGTTTGAGACAGAATCTATTCATATAAGAAAACGTCATGTTCGGAAATTCACCTTAAAATGTCCATTCGTGCATTATAGGAAAAGTTAACAAATAATAAACTGTTATTTTATTAATGTCATTATTATGTTCTAAAAATTTCATGAGTTTTCACACCCACACGCACGTACACAAACACACATACAAAAAAAAAAAAAAAAAAAATAATAATAATAATAAAAATGTCGTCTAAGAATGACTTTGAATGACATAGATTAATTATAATAATTTGTTTTTCAACACTTTCTAACAATATTAAAAAGTGTTTGACATCGGCCCGTCTATTCGTACTCAAATTTTGTAAATAATTTTAGGATACCTGGAATAGGGTACATGGTACTGAGGTAATGAATGTTGTTGAGTTACTGATATAAATAGAATAATGTAATACTGAGTAGAATAGTAGTGTAATACTGGTGATACTATTCGTTTGCGCCCAGTAAACTTCGGGTACATCACTACCTTATTAGAGGTATTTCTTTGAAACATATTTTAATACTGTCATGCTAGAAATAGCAAAATGAAATTAACATAAAATTATTCAGATCACAAAATTATGGAATATTATGCAGTTAGCATTAATGATTTCTTTACAATTAATACAGGACTATACATATACATAATGGGGTATAAATGATTTTTTTTTTTTTTTTTCAATTAAGTTATGACAAAAAATAAAATAAAATAAAATAAAAATAAAATAAATGAATAAATAATAATAATAATAATAATATGGTGCATAAGCAATTCCAAAAAAGTGTATAAAAATTGTGTGTGCAATTTTAAGACAATATACAGGGTTAGACGAAAACAATCTGTTTTTTTACCTTATCTTTAAAAGTAAAGTTATAAAATTAATTTCTGTGATATTTCTTCCTTCATAATTTAAAAGAATATTTACTTTAGGGTGTCATCATGGCGATAAAATATATAGAAGCTTAAACGTTGCAACGGTAAATACAATTGGAGAGTGTTTTATAATTATGTAATTCGCATGATTTTCCTTCCTCGTTTATTTCAAAACTCTTCGTGGATACAATTCTAAAAAAAAATATATATAACGTCAGAATGTTCCGCTGGCGAAATGCATATTTACTTATTTTATTATTTTAATAATTATAATGTCGCGTAACTAATAAAAGACGTAGGGAGGAGGGGGGGAGGGTTATAATGATTGAGCGTGCTGAGCTACATTCTTCTCACTTATTTGTATCGTCGCGGGAATGTGGTTTGACCTGCATGTTCAGAGCTGTTCGTTTTGGGCATTCGTTTTTGACACCCAGTGAAGATATGTCTCTCTCTCTCGAGTGAATTTTATGCATAAAAGCTGCAGGGAGGAAAAAGTCGTCGGTCCATTTTAATAACGTATGCAGGAATATCCACCTACATAGCAATCATATATACAGCGTAAAAATAAATATTAATTTTAAGGTGCACTTATACAGAGGTAAAATACATTGAAGGTTAAACTGTGAAAAAAGTAAGTGCAATTTAAAAATGTTTTATGATTTTTACGAGACACATAATTTTACTTTTTATTTATTGGTCTACAAAGGCTATCAATTTTAATCTGCGATAAAAGCATTGCCACTCAGAACCCGGAAAAACTAGGTGGTGAGGGTGTAGAAATTAAGAGCTTTAGACTAGATGTAAGTGTTAGACCAAGGTAGTGGTTAAGAGGTTCCACTCTCTACGTGATCAAAAACCGTATATTTAATCATGGGTATAAACAGAATATGTTTACGTTAGTTAAGCACTTATCATTATATCAAACAAATTTTTGCTTATTGTTGTTTAAAAAAAAAAAAAAAGAAGCGTTAAAGACGTTTTCAACTTGATCCGACTCGTTATTGAAAATTAACTCGACTCAGACCAAGAAAAAATACACAGGCCTGCAAAATTTGAGTCATAGTTTGCAATGTAATGAATGACTTTTATATTTGATGCACTCATTTCAAATATGGCATCCATTTTTTTTTTTTTTCAATCACGAAAGGGTTTTTCACAAAATGGGCTTAAATATATTAGACTAGGCCCAAAAATAGTAAATAGATCACCATAATAGTACAAGAAGCATTTCATCTAACAATTGAGGAAACAGCGTTTTTTGGGTATTTCGATCCTGCTGAATATGAATCTGTCTGTTTTCAAAGCGAAATTTGGACAGGAAGTCCGGTATCCAAGATGGCAGCTAAAACTCTGTTACCGACCCAAATCGGAGCCGCAAGAAAAAAAAAAATCCCTTTTCGGCAAGCTTAAAGGCAAAGGTAGATTCCTTTACGTTAATATTACAAATGTAAAGAAATTTTACAAATGGATTAATACTTCACCAATGACTTTGTTCTCACACATTGTATTATTTAAGCCGCTATTCTGTTTTCAAGAAATTTAATTTTCAACTACAAAAGGGATTCAATCTACTTAAAATTTTAGGCTAGATTTATTGGTCTGTAAATGTTTCAATTTTTTAGAACTCAAGCTCATAATCATTCAACAAATAGTCTTAAAGATATACAATCCCAGCAATGGTGAATCCCGGAGGGGGCTATTGGTCCACACCCCCCTCCCTACCCAAGCTTAATCAAAATTATAATTTTTATTTAAAATCCATATAACTGTTGTTCAATATCTTTCTTTTAAAGAAAAAATAGAAACGTGAAAATGCACTTGTGACCTTACTATGGTCAAGCACTGGTAAGCCTGGCGTTGCTACATAGTATAATAATAAAGGAAGAAGGAGCACGTCAACACTCTAATGCTTACGAATCACTTCTAGTGAATTGCCAGCGAAAGCTATTTTTGCTACTCAAAACCTTAAAGTAGGGCACCCATACTCGGCACATTTATCGCTGTTTGTTATGGGTGCTGCTTCGCTGACTCATTTTCAGAGAGATGAGATGATTCAAAAATATCGCCAACAAGTCGTCAACCAATCAGATTGAAGCAGTGTTACAACCCTATACCCGGCATTCCTGGATTTTACAAACCGAAACCAAAACATATACGCTTCTTCTTCCTTTATTATTATTCTATGCGTTGCTATGGTCAAATCAAATACAGTTAAGTGGTAGCGGTTTTTGGATAGTTATTTCATTGTAATTTTTATTGAATTATTGAGAGTTTTGTATTGTTTTTTTGTGATTCTTATTGTCAGATGAATAAAAATTGTAAAGTGAAACTGTTTTGGTTGATATAAGCTAGAACATTAACATTAATAGTTAACATTGGACCATTTGGCACCGCTGAATTTCAATGTTAATTGTTATGAATTTAGTAAATTGTATGATTTGGCGAAATTCTGGTGACAAAACTTGCGACTTAACAATGAAATTTGTGATTTGGCGGCAAAATTTGTTAGTTGACGACGAAAGTTTTGACTTGGCGACATAATTTGTTGTCTGACGACAAAATTTGGCGAGCTTGGCGGTGGAGAAAGGCAACTTTGGCGTCATTATATTTTCTTTCCACGCGAAAACCTCATATCTCTTCACAGACAAATATCTTATTTCGACAAGTTAAAAAGTCAAAGGAAGCTGTAACGTATTACTCTCTATCGTAAATTTTAAATTCTTGCCTAAACCGACATTCTAAACTATTCACCACAAACGATATTTGTATTAAGATTGACGTATTATTGTAATTATATATTTTGAATGATTAATTAAAGCGTTTAACATGGTTTTTAATTAACACACTTTTATTAACTTGATTTGATGCAGCTATTAATGTATGTAACGGAATTTTGCAATTCAATTTTCGGTAACTTCTTGTCGTCCGAAGAACCTGAAATTTTGCACACGACTTCATAATCAATGACAGTACTAGATACAAGTATTTCCAGGCACTTTTCTCAACAGGGGCAGGTTCCAGGGGCAAACAAAAAATCTATACTTATACAAAACTATCGTATGTGACACAGGATTTGGATGTATTTGTATAATGCCGAGTGGCAACAATTAATTTTTTTTAATAAAGATTTAAAAGTATGTATATTAGTTTTCTAAAACCCTTTGACATGAGTCCCCCCCAGGCCCAACTTTGACATGAGTCCCCCCCAAGGTACCCCTATTTCAGTCGGTACAGCGTTGTCGAATTTTTATACGTCACTCTTAATTAGTGCTAAGGGCCTATTTCAGTCGGTTTATTGAATGGGGATTTATTGAATGAAGTCCCCCCAAGGCACAACTTTGACATGAGTCCCCCCCAGGCCCAACTTTGACATGAGTCCCCCCCCCCCAAGGTACCCCTATTTCAGTCGGTACAGCGTTGTCGAATTTTTATACGTCACTCTTAATTAGTGCTAAGGGCCTATTTCAGTCGGTTTATTGAATGGGGATTTATTGAATGAAGTCCCCCCAAGGCACAACTTTGACATGAGTCCCCCCAAGGTACCCCTATTTCAGTCGGTACAGCGTTGTCGAATTTTTATAATACACTCTTAATTAGTGGTAAGGGCCTATTTCAGTCGGTTTATTGAATGGGGATTTATTGAATGAAGTCCCCCCAAGGCCCAACTTTGACATGAGTCCCCCCCCCCAAGGCACACCTCCCCCTCATTGGGAAAAAAAGAAAAAACGTTGTTTTGTGGCTATTTGGACTTCCAACGTTATTTGTTACAATATCTGCAGCTGAAACACATTGGTTTGATTTAATTAAAACTTTATCATGGAATTTAGATCGTCACGAATTAACTAAAGAAGAATTTGTCGATATTAACAAGTTTAGCAGTAGGCCTCTGGCACTAAATTAAAATCTGTCAATGTCAGATTTTCATGTTTTAAATAATGAAATAATGTCGTGTCTGTATATATTTATTATTATTTTTTTATGGTATAATTTTATTTATTAAAATAAGGGAATTCGAGTAATGAAATACTTTAATTTAAATTTAAGTTTTTATGAAAATAAACTTCAACGGAAAATTCATTAAAATCGTCCCTAGTTCATTTGTCAAAGGGACAATATCTAAATGTCCCCAAATTTATTACTTTTTCTATCATGCCAGTTTAATTCGTTTAGCATCGATTTACACGATTTTTTTTTTTTTTTTTTTTTTTTTTTAACGATGACGTTTATCTTTTACATTATAGCATCTATGTCATAAAGCTAAGTTTAAATCTGCTTAGCCCTAAGATATGTTAATTTTATTTACATATTTATTTATTTATTTATTAACTTTTATTTTATTTCTTTAAAATCACGGATAAAATTTTATTTCATTTTTCTCAGTACATTGTTGTAATAGTGACGTCATATTTTCTGTTAAATTAAACTTTTTTTTTTTTTTTAATCAGATTATTATATTGTTTAAAAACGTGATTAAAATTTTTATTATATTTTCAGTGATCTTTTTTATTATCGTTTGCACGTGACATAAGCATCAGATTATAAATTTTTGCAATGAAAGCTATATAGAAAATGTCGGCTACATAGAACAATTGACGAAAAATCACTTTTTAGCTTATAACTTCTAAGCAATTGAAGCTATCGAAAAGGTTTAAATACAAAAATATTTCTTTAGGGTAAGGCGGTGATTCGACTGATTTGAATTTTTTTCCTATTTTCAATATTAAAGAAATTATGGGCATATGAAAATTTCCACCCCCCACCATTTCCACCCCCTTTGAGCTGGACACCCCATCTACGAACTCGACCGAGATTTTTACTGTCCAGACAACATATCCTGAGCTGGTTAAATTTAAATAAAAATTACTCCAGTTATCGTGTTCACAACTTAACATGGGAAAAAGCGTTATACATATATATATATACCTATATATATATATAAACTTTTGAACGGAGGGTGGTTTTGGGTTCTAGGGGTCATGATCGGCGAAGATATGAACAAATTTTTCAGAAGTCGTGTCATGAGAACCATTGCAATAGGTAGATCTCCTATAAGGAATCTACCTAAAATCAGTCTACTGCATTCGAAGAAGTACTCTACTCTTAGTTTGAAATTCATTGGAAAGAAACATCTTCTCTCGACGATTCATAAAATTTTTGTGTTAAACTTAACAAAATTCAAAATATCTACCCTGTATATTGATCTTTTTTTTTTTTTTTTTTTTCCTTTACAAAAGGCACTATACATGCTAGGAGAGGAATGTCCATGCAAAGTTTCAGCTCAACAGATCAGAACTCTAGGCTTTACACTGATCAAACTGAACAAAAAGAAGAAGGAGAAGAAAAGTAGCCGGCAAATGTCAAGTTTTCAAATTTACAGTAATCAAGCCTTTTAATTCGGATCGACTTGCAAATTGGTATGCTTTGTCTTAAGGTATGCTTGCTCAATGCCTGAGAAAAAAAATGTAGGTCTTGGAGGCTGTGGAGCTAAAATGCACCGCTTTTCCTCTTCAGGAAACAACTTTTACTGAAATACTTGAGATATAACATTTTCTTTACATCACCAAAGTTTCAAGAGGATTTCTAAAAATTTTTTTTCTAGATATTTGATAAAAGGTTTAAATTCGAAAGTGTCCAAATACGTATTGGTAGATAGTGTATATATGTATGTATCATGAATAGCCTTTTCAAACACGACACAATCAGAAATGAAGCATTACGTGAAGAACATGCATCATCAAATTAATAGGTTGTGATTGAATCTTATATGCAAATAAGTGTAATTTCTGTTGCACTGGTTGAAAATTTGCAGTACACAAAGCCCAAAAATAGGAACGTCGTGTTTCGTCGCCAAGAGGTGTAAATTTTCAATATTAAGTATTTTTCAAGAACTTGTCAATAATACATTTGAAACGAATCGTTGAACCATGTATCTGTGATTACTTGAACTTTTCATTTTTATCAGAAAATTTTGCCAAAATAGAGTTCCTGAAATATGTATTGGGTCCAAAATTAACTTTCTTTCAACATTTAGAGTTATTACTTTTCTCAGATGATCGTAATCGTTTGCATTCATCTTGAAAAATAATAATTTTGATAAATAATTTTGCACTGCTTGAATTTGTATAGGAAAATATAGAAGAAAGTCTTCAGATGGCTGCAACATACTATTTTTAATAGGGTCCTGTTCCTATAAAATTTTAACTGCTTGTTTTTTCTTTCTTTCTTTTTTTTTTCTACGAAAAGTCTAACACTGATTTTATTAATTTCTTGTTAAATTTATAATTTCTTGTTTAGGCTTTTTTTTTTTTTTTTTTTTTTTTAAGTATTATTTCATTAGACAGATTTATATATAATCAATTTAATGGTTGTAAGTTTCTAAATAGCGGAAAATAATAATAATAATACACATTAAGGGATGAGTAATTTGCATAACAAATTTTCCCATATAATAACATTGGAGTAGGCTGAGGGCCATGTTAAGTGAAGCATCCCTTTAAGGGGCATAATTATCCAAATTACGCCTATAGTCCAGAATTTTCTAAATTGGACTTCAATATATTATAATTCACAGTTTAAAAAAGAATAAATAAATAAATAAATAAATATAACATGAAATGTGTAGCACGAATTTGAAAAAAAAAAAAAAAAAAAAAAACAGTGTAATTTGAAGCTTTTAAATGATTTTATGAAATTCTGTTCTTTGTTTACACGACTTCGCAATTTTTTATTTATATTATGTTTACGACCAATCAGACGAGATTAAAAATTTTCGAACAACCTGTACACACCTCAGACACAATCGAGACGCGACTGTGTTTTCTTTTTTCTGGACCCGACCGCACTTGTTATGATAGAAGTTGTGGAAAATGAATAAAAAATTCGTCTCATCCGTGCGTGAATCGGGCGCCCACATTTCCCGCATTTTTCGTCTCTCGTTAACGGAACCATTGCGGGTGCGCCCAGCCAACGATTCCAGGAACGGGTCTCTTCTTTAGAGACTGAAGAACTCCCATTTATTTGTTTAATCTTCTCGCCGCATGATCATTGGACATTTATTGTTTCTTCACGGCTTTCTTTTGTTCTGACCGAAAATGCGGCATCGTTTGCTCTCCCTCCCTTTTTTTTTTTTTTTATATTATTTTATGCACGAAGTCGCGCCTGCCTGATTTCGAGGCAGAGTAACAGTCTGAGCAGTGTTGGATGGACGCATTATAATAAATTTTTAATATCGATATGTTTTTAGGAGGGAGTACAATCTAAAATCCACGTTTCATGAAAAGTGAAATACTCGCTATCGATCAATAATTGGTGACAACACTACTGTTTAATTTTTCTCGGTTCAGTTTATAAAACAGATTATCAGTTATCACAGACCTGATGTGATGTTGTTTATAGAACAGCACATCAGTGTCCATGCACATACGTTTAATATATTACAAAAGCAACTTAATATTATTTTACACACACGCACATTTTATGCACAGAGTAATTGGGGGTGATTGGAGTGCGTCCCACTGCAATTACACAGTGGGAAATTGACGACGCTCCAATCACTCTGTCACTCAATCTGTGCAACTCCCGATCGGCAAATGATCAACCTGCTTCCCATAGCCCCGCATGTTAAATTTAATGAACGTTATTTGAAAACTCTATATATTGTTGAATTTCTTTCTCTATGAAAAGATTAAATATCTAAATGAGCAAAAATCTCTTAAAATAAATATTAGTGTAATGACATGAGCAAAAATCTCTTAAAATAAATATTAGTGTAATGACATGAGCAAAATTCTATTAATAATTATATAAGTACAGTGATTGTGTGTATAGTAATATTTGCCTTCATTATTACAATTTATTAAAGTCTATATTATAACAAACCATAATTCAGAGTACAGTCGGCAGCAAAATTATTCGAGCGCTAGGAATAGTTCCTATATAAAAAAAAAGTACACTTAATACTGTTTTATTAAATAAATCCTTGTCTAATCATGTTCTTAGACTGACTAAGACCATGACTCGACTTCCATTATAAATAGTATTTTGTAGCTAAAACGAGGGAGCACATTGTCATAAAATATGGTATGTAGAAGATTCATGAAATGCGCTCAAGGATTTGAAAGAAAGAAAGGGAGGGGGGAACAATAAATAAAATTCAAATATTTTTTTTTTTTTACCTGGTGGCAATTTCCATGGAAAATGAAACAAAGGTGATTTGCACTGACACTGATCATTAGAAATTTATTGATAAGTTTTAGATCCCGTGTGAATAAATCACACATGTGTTAAATTTGTGGTTTTTGCATGCAAAGTGCAACCTAGTGAACACTTTTTGAAATAAAGTAAATTTTTGTAATTCATTCAGCACATTTCATGATGTGTGTTACATACTGAATGGGGGCCATGGTAACCTGGTCGGTAGAGGGCCAAGCTAGTGATTGGAAGATTGTGGATTCGACAACCGAGCCGGCTGAAGACCATCGTGTACACTGAATGCGGCGGCTACTGTACATTAAATGCGTCGTGGTTGCAACGTTCTCCATGTTATGAAATTAATACATCTCGGGGGGGGGGGGGGGTAACCGAAACGGGGGAGCCATCTTCTCTACAGAAGATTAAAATTGGGGTGGCATGTCTCCGGACCACCCACTAGTGGTGAACCTCAGACTGTCTCCAATCGCCCATTGCATAGCTCCATTAGAACCTACTCACTCCACGCACTAAATCTAGTGTCAATGCGCTCGCTTGTTTAACCTGCAAGATGGTCTGTATAGTGGAAGTTTAATTATAACCACTTTATACATACATACACGCATATAAAATTAAATATATATTCCCACACACGGACACTTTAATATATTAAGCATGCGTTTTAGTAACATTAAAGGCATGCATGCATACTACACACATTACATTGATCGTGAATGTCACCATTCCATACAATACTGCTGAATATGGAAGGAAGGGAAAATATCATTGTAATGGTCGTCGATCCCTCAGCTCAATCTCGGACAGTTGTTTCCGAATGGTATATTTTGATGCACAATCAGGGCCTGATTATCGAAAAGGTTCGGGAAGATTAATCTTCCCCTCTAAAAATAAGATGGAGCCCAAAGTGACTCAAAAAGTGTCTCGAATTCTCATTTTCAGTTTTTCATGCCGTGACTTATTATTATTATTGTATAAAGTTTCAGTGTGGACGTAGCTGCTTTCTTGATTACGCTATCATCTCACACATTGGTGGTCCACGAACGTCCAAAGCCATATTGATATTGCGACAGTTTTTGCACCTTCTCTGAGCCACTGGTTTCAATATTGGGCAATTACATATCGCTTCACTGAGTATGCTGTCCGATCTGTCTGTACGACCAATTTGCCTTTCTGAGTCCTATGATGCTACTACCCCTCTCAACGTCAAACAACTGCTCACAGCGCCTGGTACATTTGTAAAGCACCTCCGTGTGAATGCTGTGCATCTGACCTGTCAATTTGACTATAATTTTCCACCACTGCACGTACCGGCCCATTTAGATTCTACCCTCATGGCAGTTCATATCAATATTATATGCTACCCTCTCCCTCTACTTTTTTCCCCTTCTATCATTTGATTAATTCGCTGAAACCTTCATCCTTTGCGGTCAGCACCGTATGTCACGTGACTTGGAGTTGAGGGTGATTCTTCCATAAGAAAGCATTTATATTTTTGTAAGAATTCAAACAAAAAATTCTCCCCTTCAGAATGGTTTCTCACAAAAGAATTTTTTTTATAATTTATCTGTGACATTTTAGCTTTCCAACGATGCGTAAATCTAAAGGCTTAAATAAAAGGTATGTGTACAATACAGAAATTAAAAAACTCTAAACTACTTTCTTTCCTAAGAAAAAATCACATAATATTCATTCTCGTCTTTCTCTCCCGGTCTACATCACGTGATAATTTCGCTGGGGAAGCTACTTCATGTCGCAGACAGATAATGAGGAGGGATGCGTGGTCTATTATATAAGGTCTATGCTTGAGTGTCATGTTCCATGGTAGTGACTTTTTTTCTTCGTGCATGTATTTTTTAGAACATTAGTGTATTTCAGTAAATAGGTCAGATTTAAATTAGTGTCATTTGTCGATCTATTGCTACTTTTCAGAACTCTAGAGTGAGAAGAAACGTCATGCTTAAACTGGATCCCGAACCAGTACTTATCATCCATGCCTTTACCGCTACCTGTTGTTGATTGAAGACTAGACATCTAAACCATTTTTCGACCTATAAAAGGTTAAGCCTATTTATTTGGACAACTTAAATACTGCATTTTTGAGTTGTGTCACTTTTCATAACGAGGTGTGAATTGTTGCTTGTTTTTATAATTTATGGTGTTTGCTTACAAAGTTGTTGTTCTTCACATTATAAAAATCGACAAAACGTGGGCTTCAACAATCTCGATAAAACGCCAAATGGAATGATCCGAGTAAAATAAACAACTCACAAGTTAAAAAAGAAAAGAAAGAAAGAAAAAAAAATAGAGAGAAAGAAGACTACGAAAAGGATAAAAAACACAGACGCACACGCACAAAGAAGCATCTTGCACGGGGGCATCACGACAATTTCCCTTTTTCGGTAGAAGAAGACCCTTGTTATCGAGAGAAATCCGAGATTCGGTAGCAGATTTGCGATAGAAGAAAAAAAAAATTGAGCAAGATGCAGCCCCTCTTGTAGAGAGACCCGCTGCCACGCGGTGGACGCGTGCGGGGTTAGACCCTTTTCGCGGATTAAAAATCCCCCGGAGCCAGCTGGCACGCGCGCGCGCGCAAAAGAACCAAACGGCCACCTGCATTTTTTTTTTCCAAATCTATTTTCTCTCGAAGAAAGGGGGAGGGGCGTTGTTTTTGTGCGAGATGCCGACAGATGGAAAGGAAGCGCGTGGCACTGCGCGCGGGGGTCGAACCCGGACTGTACGGCGGGGGTTCGTCGAAGATGGTAAGGTCACGACGGCGGAGTAAGTGGAGTGTTGTGTGCTTCTGTGGTAGATGATTCTATAAAACGGATGAAGGGAGAATCGGTTCCCGATTCGACACGACAGGTGAGACAGGCGTGGGCACGTATGGCGACGCGCTTCGATGAAGATTCCCCCCTTTCCAAAATTACATTCCACAACTTCTGAATTGAGTCATACCTTTTACACCCCCCCCCTCCCTTTAAAAAAAATGTGTAACCCCTAACTCACTTTTATGAAATACTGGCATAGCCAAAACACTCTTTCTTCGCAGAGAGAAGATTATAAATGTCATCCAATGCAATCCATCATTTACAGTGCAAGTGAAAAACAAGTCTCATTTCGAAAGAACACATGAAGCAGTAATATCCTCAAAATACTTGTGTTTTTGTAACTGCTCAGAACGAAAATCCTGTCTCCTTCTCAAGTTATTGTGTATTGCTTAAATTTGAAATATTTTATCAATACACTGTAAAAATAAAATGAAACAAATAAAAACGTGTTTCAATTTACGGTGGGGGGAAAAAAAAAAAGTTCAGACAATTAGTAAAAAGGTTTAAAAATATAACAGAGGTCTACATCTAAAATTTTCATTTGGTGATTTTGGCTCTTACCTTTTACGGCATGTTGAAACTGAAACTGAAGCCAATTTTTCTCTATCCTGTCTAGATTTTTGTCAATGCAGGGTGTGTAGCGATATAATTTCTTCCATAACTCTTCCACCAATATCGGTAGACACCCTGTATTGTCAAAAATCTATACGCGATAGAGAAAAACTGGTTTCATTTTCGGTTTCAGCACATCAGAAAACATATGTATCGGCTAAAATTATCAAATTAAATTTTGTCAACATTATTTTTGTACACCCGTGTTATCCAAACAAGCAATACAATAACTCTTCTTCGCATCAGTGATACGATTCAATATTCTTTGCATCCGGTAAAAAAAAAAAAAAAAAAATTAGAGCTATAATGACGTCAATTTTGCCCTGCAAGTTTAATTTTTCACAAAGTTTTATATCCATTTTAATATTTACGCGTAAATTTCTTTTCATTTAAAAAAAAAAAAAAAAAAAAAATACAATCAACTCGTAATTTTTTTTTGGCAACAATTAAAAATTAAAATAAATTATGAAGTTTTGTCTAAAAAAGGGCCTCTTCAACTTTTTCGATACTGCCCGTTTCGATACTGATTATTATTAATTTTCTTTTTCCTAAAATATATATATATATATATATATATATATATATATATTTTTTTTTTTTTTTTTTTTTTTTTTTTTGATGAAATTCTGGCAAAAGCAAAATTTAGTTTAGTGCGGAGGACTATTAGTTTTTTTTTTTTTTTTTTTTTTTAATTATAACATCGCCTTTAAATTATTCAGTTATATTTTCGATATAAATTATTTTCGATTTTGATAAATATCCAACCATCGTAAAACTGGCGACAATGTTTTATCGGTAGATAGAGACTAATAGTCTTCCGTACTAAAAATAAATGCATAAATAAATAAATAAAAATAAAATAAATAAATAAAAATGAAGCTGTATTTTTTTATTTATTTTATTTTATTTTATTTTTGTAAAATTTCTTTCTTAGTTTATTTTAAATAAATTATATTAAATATATATATATATGATTTAAAGCTATTGAAAGCCAGGGGTCGATCCAGGTTTTAATTTTTGGGTCCCTTTTTATTAATTTTTATTTATTTTTGCGAGAAATAAAATATTTTTGTAAAAATTTTATTTATTTTTGTGAAATATAAAATATTTTTGTGAAAAAATAAAATGTGTAAATCCTTCCATTTTTACAGTCATTGTATATAATGTTTAATATCAAGTCTGTATACATTTTTTTCTTTCTTTAATCCAACTTTCTAATTACATTTTATTTATTTATTTATTTTATTTTATTTTTAATGTACAATTCTATGTAGAAACTTCTAATTTTGTATTGGAAAAATCTGCTTTTTTTTTTTTTTTTTTTTTTTTAAATATTCATTAATAATTCTTTTAATGTTTTATTAAATTAAGATTTTTTTTTTTTTTTAAATATTAATTATCTGCAAATTACACAAGTATGTGATAATTTCCCCCCTCAAGGTGATGTGTTTTTCTGATATATTTTTGGAAGCTGATTATGGAAAAAATATTTTAAAAAAAATCCGTCACATGCAGATTTCACAGAAAATTATTATTTTGGGATTGCTGTTATTATTATTATTATTATTATTATTTATTTATTTATTTATTTATTACTATTATTATTATTATTTTGACAAAAATGAGATTAAAGCTGCACTTTTTCAATTCCCATCTCAATCATTTTTTGGAAAATCTGGGCATTGTGAGTGAAAGACAAGGGACCATCGATACATCAAAGAAATACAAAAGAAGGTATCTGGGCCGGTGGAATGTTAACATGTTAGCAGATTACTACTGAATTCTGTATAGAGGACACTTTCAAGCCGTGCAAAAATGAAAACACTTTAAACGCTTGATGTAAAAGAAAAAAAAAAACGAGACATCTAAAAGATAAAATAGTTTATTTTAATGTATTTTATACATAAAGAGTTTAAATTCTATAACAGAATTCAGATATCAGTTTTTCGGATCTTCACTCATACTTTGTGAAAAAACCTTGCGTGGTCGTGGTTAAAAAAAAAAAAAAAAAAAAAAAAAAAAACAAGAATTTCTGAATTCAGAGTATTAAAAACATTAGAAACACTCCAAAGCATTTAAGAAAGAAAAGAAAAAAGAAAAAGAATGAAAAGAAAAAGAAAGGGAAACAGAACATTATATTTCGCACACTTATGTTATAAGTATAAAAACTGTGTTGTTATACCTTCTACTAAAATGAATTATCTAGGGTAAGTGCACCAGTGATTGACACTTTTAGAGCAATCTCTGATGTTTTTAATGTTCTAGTCATCAAAAAATATTTTTAGAAATCGTAAGTTAGTACATATGGCATGAAAGACATTCAGAACCACATATATGTTAAAACATATACATTTTATAACAATTTTTTATTATTATTATGAATTTTTATGAATTTTTATTTGACATTCAGTCAATGTTCCAGTAATTGACACTGCCGGTTTTTCTTTTTTTCAGTAATTGGTACCCTATGTTTCAGTGTTTGACACTCTGCTAGTTATTCATTTTACCAGTTATTAGCACCCTATTCTCCAGTGTTTGACGTAAAATGTTAAAATTCTTATATGTAAAATATATGTTTATTATTTTTCTTATTTATTAATTATTTTGGGATAGATGTCAATTACTGGAGTATGCCAGCCAATCACTGGAGCACCTACCCTATACCATTTTTTATTAAATAAAACTTTAAGAAATATGAAATGTATTTAGGCAATCAATTAATGTTTTTCCTTCTTAAGTTTCATTTATTTATTTATTTATTTATTTATTTTTATTTTCGAGAGAGCTTTAGTCTCTCAGAATACGAAACTACCTTAGAATCTTAGAATATGCGATAGCATATCGACAATTTTTATAATTTGATTTAAAATAATTATAAAACCTTCTAGAAATAATTTATATCTTTATTAAAATAGTATTTTTGTTTAATTATTATCTGCTTTAAATAAATTAATTAAAATATTACTTTTTGTTTATATAAGAATATAGATTAATTAATCGGTAATCATCCTGCAATTATTTTTTTCTTCTTATTTGAAAATTTAAATTAACAGTTAATTTTACTTAAGCTTTCTATCACTATTTCTCGTCTATTTTTTCACTCTATTTTCGGTATTTTATTTTAATCATATTAATACGTTATTGAGATGTCTTTATGCATTGATTTATTGGTAATTATTTTTGTTTCGCTTTTATTATTATTATTATTATTATTATTATTATTATTATTATTATTTATTTTATTTATTTATTTATTTTACTGGGGTGTCGGGCAAATTGATAGCGATATTTTGAATTATTTAATCTGTTGTTATTACCAGAAACATCTTAGTTCATTTCCCTCTTGAAATAATTTTCCTTTGATAACGATGTTGCTTGGGGAGAGTATTTCAAAGTTGTTCTCTTATTTTTTAGTTTACATTTGATTAATCTTCGTCTGTTGTTCTATTTCTAATTTTTATGTTTTGATTCTTTGCCTTTGTTATGCATAGTTTTCAGTTCTTATATTCTATATATAAATATATATCCTAGTTTTGCACAGCAATAAAGTAAAATTATACTTTATACATGTGAAAGTTTTTCTTTTTCAATTACTGTGTAATCTTTATTTTTCTTAAAACGGCTATAAAATATTTACTTTATTAACTCGATGCCAATGCAAATTACATAAATTTGATTTGTAATAGTGGAGACGGAGCAAAATTACAGATTAAAAAATATATTACCTTTATAACACTAAATTAATAATATATATATATATGTATCGCCGACAGTGTTATCCTCTCCTCTCGCCCTCTTCCCCTGGTTCTTTATGCAACAAGTTTATTCAATATCGTATTTTGGAGTGCTTTTGAAAATGGTCAAAAAGTCTCTCGAAAATGGAGTTCTGGCTTGTTTACGGGGAGCACAGACATCATTAATCAGGTGAAAAGCTCCACCTGGCTCCGTTTCCTTCCTATACCTCCGAAGGGAAATAAAGTCCCTTTTTGCGGCACTATGGGGATTTCAATGGAAATTAGGCTACCGAAATGATGCACCGCCTCCTTCTCGGGGAGCAGGAAAAAAAAAAAATAACACTACTGCTTTTCGTTTCTTTTCTGTTTCTTTCTCTCTCTCTCTCTCTCTCTCTCTCTTTTTTTTTTTTTTTTTTTTTTTATTTACCGCAAATATCGAAGCATTTCCCCCCTAAAGAATCTTAAAATAATCACTTTTTGGAGTTTGTAAGTATAGACAGAATGGTTTTCAAACTTTTTTATAATTTGGGGCGCATTAAAATCCTACAAATAACTGAGGCGAACCATATAAAATTTTTTAGACATATGTTAAAGTAATTTAATTCATAATCTATAGGTAGTGAGTAATTTTCATAAATTCCCCCATAGAGTAACATGCGCTTTGACTGCCTGAAAACTCGATTTTACATCCTGTTTTTGTAATTCAATCAAACATCATTTCCTGAAAGTATACCAGTTTTCCCTTTATTCATTTCTAGCAGGCTACGCCCGCTTTGCTGGTCACTATATTTAAATAAATTTTCAAAAGAATTGAATCACTTATTTTTTTTTTGTCACATTATAAATAAAAACTGAAAAAAAAAAAAAAAAAAAAAAATACTTACATTGAAATCGCTCTAAACCTCGCTTCGGGTACCCGCTGCCGACGGCAGCTCCTTTTTCACCCGCACTGCATCGGGTCTAGGTTCACACTGCCCGCAGAAAGGTCTTTCCCGGGCACTTCAATCTGGGTATTTATCGATAACAACTAGATCTGATATTATTTAAGAACTACGATTTTAAAGATGACTAATAGGCTTTTCTTTTAAAGGGAATTAAATACATAAAAAACAAATGAATTTTAATCAGTTTAATCCTTTTTATTATATACTACCCACAGATTAAATCTGCGAAACTACCATTTTTCCCGATAAATACTAAAATGATAATAATAATAATAATAATAAAGTCTTTCTGTCTTTCAAAGGAATCGATCAAAAATAAATAAATAAAAAATAAAAAGTTGTTATACTATAAAATTATACATAAACATATCAGTTATAAATACTTTTTAAATTTAAATTTAATATACTTAACTTTTTCCAGTGCGTTACCATTTTATTTTCAATAAATACAATAAAAATTGATAAATATATAAAAATTCAATAAATATATTGAAAAAAAAAAAAAAAAAAAAAAAAAAAAGAAAAGAAAGAAAGAAATTCGTCTTCAAATGAATGAATTTAATGAATAAAAAATAAATAGCGTAATATTCATTGCTAAGATTCGCAGATGATTGAAGTGAAAGTATAAATCTTATCAAAATAAAACAAAGAAGCCAATGTTAAAAAAATTAAAAAATTAAATTCGAAATTCGAAAAAATCTCGATGAGGTGCACACCTGCAGGGTCCCAGCTACCCATTTACCAAGTTTTGTAGCTCTGCGATCAGTAGTGTGAGCACCAGAACGCTGACACACACATACATACACACACACATAGATATACAGATACTTCTTTTTATTTATATAGACTAACAAGCTTTGTCCGCTTCGCTAGTACAACTATATTTTAATAAATAGGGAAAAAATCATATAATTTTATTAATATAGGTATGATATTGAAGTCATTCAAAAGTTCGTTTCGGGTATCCGTCGCAATCGGCAGTGTCTTCCCCGTCCGCACTACATCGGGCCCGGGTCCTCACTGCCTACAGCAACACCTTACCCGAACTCTGCAATTACGGTGCTTATCGGACGACACAGGACGCTGCAATTATTCAAAAACTACGATTTTAGTGATGACTATATCTCAACATCATCTGAACATTTTAGTTTAAATGAACATTAACACAGAAGACCTAGTAATACGGTTTTTCATAGCCCTCCTCCAATAATAATAATAAAATTATAAGTACAATTACTTTGTAATGAAATTGCATTTAATTAATCATGAAAATTATAAAAAATATTAATTGTTATAAATTTGAATTAAGTTTAAATTTGAATAAATTTAACCTTTTGATTGCCGTTTGATTCCAATAAATAAAATAAATTAAAAAAGAAAAAATAAGTCCTTCCGGCTCATTCAGAAGGGTAGATCGATTTATTTTACTTTTCCTTATCCAGTACCGTCATTTTGAACCAAAATGATGCCTACAAATTTTTAATGGACTTAGTAGAAATACTGATATGGGCTATGTACATATAGCGTTCTAAGCAAATCGATTCATAAATACCTTTTTATGTGAATTTGAAATTTTCAAATAGCCGGCACTTGGAAACAATATGGGGAGCCAAGTTGACAAAAAAATATATCAAATGCATTTGTGAGATAAATCTACTGTACATATTTAGTTCGAATTAATTCAAAATTTCAAAAGGTATCGCGTTGACAATTTAAGAGGCCGCCACTTGGACCAAAATGGCGGAGCAAGTTGCTCAGTGAACTAATCCAAGATATTTGTAAGATAAGTCCACTGTCCAACTTTAGTTCGAATAAATTCAGTATTTCAAAAGTTATCGCAAGAACAAATTCTCAAGTGGCAGCGTTCCAGTGGCCGCAACTTGAAAACAAAATTGCGGAGAAACTTGCCAACCGAAATCACAGATATTTGAATGATAAACCATTTTTCAACTTTGGTTCGAATTAATTAAGTAGTTGAAAAGTTATCGTGATAGCAAATTTTCAAGTGACCGCCACCTAGAAACAATATGACGAAGCAAGCTGCCCAACAAACGCATCCAAGATATTTGAAGCATAAGTTCACTGTCCAACTTTGGTTCGAATTAGTGCAGTATTTCAAAAGTTATTGTTACGGCAAGTTTTCAAGTGGTATGCGGCTGCAACTTGGAAACAAAAATAGCGGAGCAACTTGCCCAGTGAAATCATTCAAGATATTTGTATGATAAATTCACTGTCCAACTTTGGTTCAAACTATAGTCCATTTCCCCATCAGAGGCACTTCAAGGCCACGGAATTCAGAGAGGGAGATCACTCGAATGAGATCACGTGCTCAATTCGATCCAGTGAGATATCGTTGTTTCTTCAGTAACCTAGCAACGGACGGGGAAACTGAAATCACAGTTCATCTGAGCGTGGCCTTGAGGCGACTGCGTAAAGGAAAAAGAGTATAATTGAGTATTTCAAAAATTATCGTGATAAAAAAAATTTTAAGCGGCACCGTGATTTCAAGTGGCCACCACTTGGAAACAAAAAAGCGGAGTGGGATTCCCAGAGAATTTATCAAAGATATTTGAATGACAAATCCACTACCCAAATTTGATACGAATTAATTCCTTATTACAAAAGTTATCATAATGATAAATATTCAAGTTGGCTGCCACTTGGAAATAAAATGGTGAAGTAAGTTATCATGCGAACTTATCCAAGATATTTGAACCGTAAGTTCTTTATCTAGCCTTGGTTTGAATCGGTTTAGTATTTTAAAAGTTATCGTGATGGCGCATTTTCAAGTGGCAGTCTGATTTCAAATGGCTGCAACTTGGAAACAAAATGTCGAAACAATTTTCCCACTGAACTCATCCAAGATATGTATATGATAAGTTCCCTTTCCAACTTTGGTTCGAATTGAATCAGAATTTAAAAAGTTATCATGATTATAAATTTTCAAGTGGTAGCCTGATTTCAAGTTGTCCCGATTAGTATTATATAACACTCGCACTTTGTAAAAATGGTGGATAAAGTTCATTTATAAACTTGGTTGAGACCCTTATGTGGTCTATATTTACATCAAAGTTCAAGCAAATTCAGCCTTAAATACACTTTTCGGAATGTGGATTTTGTGAACTTGTAACTTTTTACTGGCCGCCACTTGAAAACAAAAAGGCGGAGCAACTTGGTTAATGATCCAAGATATTTATAAGATAAGTTCGCTGTCCAAATTTGGTTGGATTTAAAGTATTATTTCGGGAGTTATCGTGGTAACAAAATTTTCATTATATATAGATAGATAGATAAACGAAGTGATTACAATAGGTCAATTTCTAAAGAAATCAACCTAATATATATCTCCCTTTCAAAGTGATTTTTTTGTTTTCCCACAAGCAGGTGTTTTTTTTTTAAATGGTAACTATTTAAAGGAAATACTATATTTTGTTTAATTAAAAAAAAAAAAAAAAAAAAAAAAAAAAAAAATTAACGATTGCAACGCTTAGCAAATCATATCCGTAGATTGTGAAATTTTTCTTCAATCGCGATATACCGGCATCAAAAAAGACTGAAACATTACTTTGACATTTAAATGACGATTTTATATAAACAATATTATTCACGTGACTGACTACAGTAAATAATCTGGTGTGTCACTCACACGACTTTCTCTTACCCTGAAATTTAATACTATAAATGCAGGTTGGGGATTAAGAGGTAAGATAACGAGTACTGTTATGTAAACCTATGTTAAACAATTCAAATTAGGCTTAGGAAGAGTTTTATATGATAATTAGTTCTGTGTGACGGGTTCTGCCGCCCCCTTAACCCCCCGTTTCATAAATGCACCCACATTTATAAAGAATTTAATTCGGTTATTAAAATAATTCTGTTTTTAAAAAATAATTTATTAATATTATTATTTAAACAAATTATATTTTATAATAATGCAGACGATTTCCATATTAGAGAAGTAGTATAACACCAAATATTCAAATAAAGTCCATTTTATTATCAATATTTAAAAAAAAAGGAAAAAAATTTTTTTTTTCTAAGTTTTTTTTTCGTTAAAAGTAAAAAAAATCGATAACTTTGTTTTAAATTATCACAGATCGATAGTTCACATTCGTTTTAAAGGTATTGGCGAGCTCTTTTGAAAGATACCCATCATGAAAATTTACTTCCCTCGAGGGGGGACTTCCCTCCCAGGGGGGGAGGCGAGGCTTTTACATGCACATTTTTTTTTTCTCTGTTGACTATCTCGATTACAAAAAATATATTTTCGTTTCATTTGGTTTAGTGCAGTCTATAGATGTTAAACTCTACTTACCTGCAATTTCCCCCGTAGACGCAATGTATTTGAATACTTTTGAGTGTCCCTGTACACGAACCATTTGCTTGATCTTAACGAAAAGTTTAGTGTAGCATCCCTATATGATACACATTTAGAATACCAAGTTTGAACTTTCTGCCATAATTTGTTTTGAGATAAGCTGATAACAGACAGACACATACACAGACACAAACACAGACATACACACAGACCATTTGCTAAAAACATGATTTTCGTATTCAGGGGACCTCAGAACATGTAAATATAACAAAAACTCGTGTTCGAAAATTTGACCCAAAAACAATATTTTTTCTACCTTATGGGTAAGAGAAAGTAATAATAACATAGGTCTACTATGGAATTTTTTTCTTCAAGGTGTTGTGTTTTCGTGGTGTATTTTTGGATGCGGATTAAGAAAAAAGTGTTCAAAAATTTCCATCACGTATACAATTTTGGGAAAAAGGGGGATTTTTTTTAGCTTAAAGCTCCATTTTTAAAGTCCCATCTAAGTTGTTTCTCGGAAAATCAATGCAATGTGAGTGAAGAACTAGGAGAGGTATTTCACCGAGACATCAAAGAAATGGAGAGGAGATACGAGGGACGATGGAGTGTACATAGCAGATACACTGATGGAGTGTATACAGCAGATACAACTTATTAGCAGATTATTGGTGGATGCTGCATACTGAATCCCCCCCCCCCCCCGACCCTCAAGGCGCCCAAGCAGTGCACGAGAGAAAAAACTCTAAACGGAGGTTCATTGTAAAGAAACACATCTAAATGGTAATGTGTAAATAATAGTCTATTTTAATGTGTTTTATATATAAAAAGATATGAATTTGTTATAAGATCTGTGTTATATTTTTTCGAAACTCATTGCTTTGTGAAAAATCCTTACGCGATAGGAAAGAAACGACAATCATTTCTGAATTCAGCGAATCAAAACACATTAGAGACGTCCCAAAGCTGTGTATTTAAAAAAAAAAAAAAAGTGCGATTTTGCAGTCTTGTGTAATTAAGTAATTTTCAAATTATAAATCTCGATGAAGTGGATCTCTGCAGTATATCCCTCTTGCGAAGTTTCATAACTCTGCGATCAGTAGCTTGAGCTCTAGAGAGCGCACGCACACTGACACTTCTCTTCAATTACATAGATTTGAAGACTACTCAATGAAGAAAAGTGTTACCGTCGTTTTCTGAATCAGGCATTCAAGCGAAACAGATATAACCGAAATCGAGCAGAAGTTTTGGGTGAAAATTCTCAGTTTTGCTGTCTCTGACGGGTATTTCGAAAATAGGATTATTACGAACTGCAAGGGTCATCCTGCGGGGCGGAACGGATTGAAAACTAGTCTCGGAGACACAAATTTTCTGGAGAGAGTCGTTATAGGATTACGAGTGGTCACTGACACTTTTTTCTTCGACTCGAACCATCTCAATCCAGTCCGACGGATTTATTTATATCGTATATACTAGCAGGTTATGCCCGCTTCGCTGGTCATTATTTTTAAATGAATCACTATAATTAATGAATTCTCAAAATTGCATTAATTTTTATCGCATGGAAAAAATAAAAAAAAAATCTGATCGGGAAAAATGTCGCACTGGGTCCCCAATGCCTTCGGCAGCGCAGCTCATTCTGCGCTGCGCGCGCATTTACGTTCGACATTCTGAATGAATCACTATATTATTGTAAGGGAAAAACATAAATATAAAATACAAAAATTTCTTCTCCCATCGGTGAAATAATCATTCCGGACCCTTACTGACTGCGGCAGCGTATACACGCGCGTATTTCTTCGCCCACCTTTCAAGCTCCTCCTAATTATTTTACACTTCCAAAAATATCCGCAATCGTTTTCTCGGGCTTTTAAATATAATAATACTAATTTCCAACGTTCTATCTGAATTTTTTTTATTTTTGCCCCTGCGCCCGCCCCCCTTCCCGCCCCTCGAATAATTCTACACTTTCGAAAATACCCGCAATCCATTTATCGGGCTTAACCTAATAATACTAATTTTCAACGCTCTAACTCTTATTTCTATATTTTTGCTCCTTCGCCGCCCACTACCCGTCTATCCCAATGATTTTTCCCTTTTGAAAATATCTGTGTTCGATTTGCAGGTCCCAAAAACCATATGCGTGCCCAATTTGAACGGTCTAACTTCTATTGTTTTGCCCCTTCGCCCCCCCCCCTTCCCGGCTCTCCTAAAAATTTTACAAATTCGAAAATATTCGCAATCGATTTGTAGGTATCAAAAACCTCTATGTACCAATTTTGAACAATCTAACTCTATTTTTAATTTTTTTGCCCCTCCGCCCCTCCTAATAACGTTACACTTTCGAAAGTATGCTCATTCGCCTTGCAGACCTTTAAAACCTATCTGTAACAATTTTGAACGGTCTAACTGTACTTCTATTTTTTTTTTTTTTTTTTTTTTTTTTTTTTTACCCCATAGCCCCTCTTTCCCCTTCCCGCCCCACCTGGGACGATATTCTAAAATTCCAGGAATTTGTTTTTAGATATTTGTGTGAGCTATATTTTAGAGCAAAAATCTCACATATATCTTTTTTTTATTATTCGTTCGTTTGTTTGCGATATAAAGGGTTATTTGAAATCACGTTTTGCCCTCTCCCCCTTTATGGGCTGAATATCTAAAATTCCAGAAATTGGTTTTTAGGTATTTGCATTAGCTATATTTTAGACGTTAGAGCAAAAATTTTACGTATGTCTGTTTTTTTGTTTGAGATATATAGGGTTATGCGAAATCACGTTTTGCGCATGTGAAATCACGTTTTGCCCTCTTTCCCTTGGGGACTGAATTTCTCAAATTCCAGAAATTGGTTTTTAATATTTGTGCTAGCTACATTTTAAAGCAAAAAATTTTACAGATGTCTGTTATTTTGTTTGAGATATGAAGGATTCTGTGAAACCACGATTTGCCCTCCTTGGTCCTCTTGGGGGGTGAATTTTGTAAAATCGCTACTTAGTAGATGTCTACGTGACAGAAGGAACATTGTCACAAAATTTCATGCTTCTAGGTCCAGGGGTTTGGGCTGGGCGATGATGAATCACTCACTCAGTACAAACTATTTTATACATATAGATGTCGTACAGTCGGTAACAAAAGTGTACGAACACTAGCAAAAATTCCTATGTAAAAAAGTACACTTCATACGGTTTTGTTAAATAAAACTTATCGAATCATATTCTTACACTGACTAAGAACAGGATTCGACAAGGATTTATTTAACAAAACCGTATGAAGTGTACTTTTTTTACATAGGAATTTTTGCTAGTGTTCAGACATTTTTGTTACCGACTGTATGCTTTGATTTTAAAAACTACTCAGGTGTTTATAGAAACGTCATAGCATTGATAGCTCACATGTTCTATGCGATATATCGGAAAGAATGAAATTCTACAAGACCCAGACTTTGAATGCACTTTAATAACAGAAAAATCCAAGCCTCTTGAAAAGTTGCAACTTTTATAGAAGTGTTTACATTTAATTATTGAACTTTTCTATCCTTCAAAAAAAAAAACGAATCGGATGCCAGATCTCGTATTTTTGTGGATCGTGAGCAGCTAAATCAATCAAGTTCCATGGTCCAAAATGATATGGAATTTTCTAGCCATTCCATTCCACGTTTATCCCTCCAGAGTCTTGAGATCGTTGGGGACTGCACATGTCTTATTTTCACTCATCCCCCCCCCATCCCCCCGACACACACAACTTCTAATATAATATTTACGGGATTTTTGTTGTTTCACATTATAAGGATATTTCAATAAAAAAGAAAGTTTTTCGAATTCTTTTTTTTTTATTCCACTCTTTGAACGTATTACCTTTTCTCTAAGTGAAAAAATAAATAATAAATGAATAAAATGAATAAAAATAAGTAAATTTATTTATTTTATTATATTTTATTATTTATTTTATTTTATATTTATTTATTTTATATTTATTTATTTTTGCGTGTTATAAAATGAATCGTGTTAAGTGTTGTAAAATACATAATAGGGTCGGTCTGAGTTTTCTCTTGGGACAATAGTAAGTGTTGACATTACCAAAAATCGTCTGATAAAATATGATAATGTTTGAAAATAATAATATTATTATTATTTTAATAATTTTAAAATATATTAGGACACAATGTTTTAAAATTTATGGTAAGATTTCTGATAGACAGTCATATAAGTAATGTTATCTATTTTAGTTTCCATAATAATGTAGATACTGTCGCAAACGATTATCTTTTCCTGCAATTAAACTGCTGTTGCTGAAAAGATAGATTTACAGGCAAGAGAGAAGACCGGTCGGCTGATGTTTAGGAAGATCAACCTTGGCGATCAAATTTGGGAGGAAAATAGTGGTTTGGGGCTACCGAACCCTAAATAACACTAGAGAAGTTTTATTACATCCTTGCGCCTATAAAACTATCTTTTCTACAACAGTATTTGAATTGCGGGAAAAAAATGTTTTGATCTTTTGTAACAATATCACAATATCATAATTTTTAAAAGTTTGAAATGTGCATGAAATCCCAGTTATTCAAATCTAAAAATATATCTTAAGGATTAACTTCTCAATGAACCCACAAAATAATGTATTAAAACATTTAGACTATATTTTTAAGCGATAATAATGTAATACTGAGCGACAACTTTAAAAATTAGTTAGCATAGAATATATAAAAAATTAAAAAGAAAAAATAAATTAAAATTTTATTCTTGATTTTTTTAAAAAATTTAAATGCACTTAAAAGTAATTTTGATATACTTAATATAGTTACAATGTATACGTACCCAGAATGTTATAACTCTATGCCAGTAGTTTACAAATCATAAATAAATAAATAAATAAAAATAAAACTTGTGTAACGTCTACCGTCCTTTTAAATTAAGATTTGACTGCTATTTTATTATTAGTATTATTACTTTCTATAATCAAACTACGTGTTGAATACGGTTATATAACATTTAGTTTCGAAGACAATAACGAATGAAATAGTGTTAATCTAAAGAAAAGAAAAATCTGTCTACCAAAAAACATGAGATGACATTAATAGATAATAAATAATTAAATATTTTTTCATTAAATTATTTTTTACTTTTTTTATTAAATAGTTATTTCGCCCCTTTCTCGCGCTCCTTAAGGGACTAGTGCAGCTTAAAATTAATAACAAAAATTAAGCAATAAAATATGTTAATGTTTCAAAAAATTATTTTTAAATACATTGAATCAGATGAAATAAACAATTTTGTTTTAGAAGAATGAGCCTTTCAGGTAAGTGAAATATCTTTTATTTATTTATTTATTTTTTATTTCCATTACCCGATTACGTAATACAAGTATTATGTTCAGTCAAAAATTTCGATATCGAGTTTTTACCTGATTTACGGGTTTTAAGGTCTCCTAAGTTTAAAAGAATATTTTTTAGAAACTGGCCAGTGCTTGTGTCTGTGTGTTTGTATATATGGGGGAAAAAATATTACTATCCTACCTCTAAGACAAAATAAATAAGTAAATAAATAAAATAACTAAACTTTATAATTAAGATAACTAGGTCCGGTGCATGAAGTTGAATTTGTCAAGTTTTGGTAGAAAGTCGGTAGTGGGATAGAGAAAACCGAAAATGGAACCGTAAGTTCGTATCCGTAGAAAAGGCTCTAATGACACTTTTCAAATTTGCTATATAAATTCCCTTTTAGATATCTTTTTCATGTGTATTAGATAGTTGCTTACTACAAAAATATTTATAAGCATCATGGTTATTTAGGCCAATTTTATGTTTTCTGACACCTATAAAAACAGTTTGAAATATATGTAATAAATATCGTGTGGTTATTTATTTATTTATTTATTTATTTATTTTAAAGAACATTCATTAAAATTTTGCATCTTTGTAATCCGATAAAAATTTTACAGAAGACTCAGGATAGACATTCAAATAAATCTGGCTATCTATTTTAAATTCTTACTTCAATTTAGATTTTGTAACGCAACTTTAGTTTTCTGAAAAACATGAAATTCGCGTGATTTTTCTACATTCAAGTATAGAAGCATTTCTTTCAATTTTATTTTTTCAATGTATTCTTTTGAGTGATACACAGAGAAATATGTTTACATAAGAGGATATATATTTTTAAATTACAATAATGCGAAATTGTGTGGGAAAAAAAAAAGAATTTTTTTTTTTTTTTTTTTTTTGCTACCATGGAATATTTTTAAAAAGTCTTTATTGTATTATTATTATTACTATTTTATTTATTATTTTTTTGGTAATATATATATATATATATATTCTATTAAAAATTTTTAAAAGGATTATACTTAATAGTATTATATTGCAATCCTAATCGAGATGTAATACTTGTCACAAAATTTTAAACAGTAATTTTAGATAATCATTCAACTATTTAATTTTCTAAAAATAACATTTAATTTTTTGACGGTTTGGCAAATTCATGTTATGCTCGAATTTTTGCGGAAATTAATAATTCTAAGACAGAAATTTACAAAAGTACTTTATAATGCCCACCACCTTCTTGGAATCAGTCTTTCTGTTTTTAACTTCAGAGTGATGATTACGTAAAAACCAAAATCCCCCCCCGCCCCGAAATAAGTAAATAAATATAAACTGAGTGCAAGGAAAAAAAAAAAAAAAAAAAAGACTGTTTTGTAATTTTCCTTTGTTACGATGCCGAAGTATTTTCTGTGGAAGATGCACCAAAGCGAGGCCAGTGGCTAAAGTAACTATTCTGTAATAGACGTTCCATGATGGTGGGCGTTCTGTTGGAACGAGATAGAGGGTGGGGTGGGGGGGGGGTCGATTGTCCGATGCCACGTATATCCCCCCCCCCTCCTTTCCTCCTGACTCAATTAGAAGCCCGAAACATGAGCTGGAAACGATGATGGAAGCCAGGGATCGCACGCACGCGATGTGCTCGCCTCTCGCATTGAAGAACAGGGCCTCAGCTCCTGAAATGTCGGGCGAACCAGGATCGCCATCTGTGGTCCCATTCGTTTTACGACGACAGTTTTTCAAACGCCATTTGACGTTTCATAGCAACAAGCAACGGTTTATAGATTTAAAATATAGGTGGTCACACATATTATCGTTTTTCTTCTTTTTCTTTTTACTTTCTTCTATATTCAATAGAAAAAGTATTGGATTCGTAAAAATTTTCGACCTCGGGTTTTTCATGGATTTACACGTTTTGAGAGCTGTAGAACACGATTTGACCATTTTTAGAAAATGTCTGTCTGTCTGTGTATGTGTGTGAGAGAGAGAGAGAGACAAAATTTTGTGGCAACTGTATCTCAGGAACTACTGCACAGAATTTCATACAAATTGGTATGTAGTTGCACCTTGACATAAATTAGTGCCTATCAACTTTTGGTAAAAAATTGTCTCACAGGTTGCGTTGCCATCCCGCTTTTTCTAAATTTTTAACATGGGGATATAGGACAAAATTTTGTATAAATGTGCATAAAGAGAATTATTTTTTAGTAATCATTATGAAATTTACAAGAATTATTTATAATAGAGATAGTCAACTGGGAAAAATTTTTTTTATGTGTAGGAGCCTCGCCTCCTCCCCTGGGGGGAAAATCCCCCATCGAGGGGAGTAAATTTTCATGATGGGTATCTTTCAAAAGATCTCGCCAATACCTTTAAAACAGATGGTTGAACCATAGATCTGCAATAATTAAAAATAAAGTTATAGATATTTTTTTTCATTTTTAACCAAAAAAAAAAAAAAAATCTTTTTATGTAATAGTGACAATAAAATTGACTTTTTTTGGATATTTAATGTTATACTATTTATCTAATATGAAAATCATCTGCATTATCATGGAATATAATTTTTTTTAAATAATAATTTTAATAAATTATTTTTACTGAGTGAATTTGTATAGGAAAATACAGAAGAAAGTCATGCGGTAGCCACAGCATACTAGTTTTCTAATTGGATTTAATATTTTCGTAAATTTAATTTGATATTCTTTCCGTATATTAATATACAGAATTTTACCTCATTAATAAAAGAGTTACAGCTACTATCTTACATCTTTTCATATTTACAAAAATCATAAAACTGATCGACTTTGCTGTATCTCATCTATTAAATTATTGAATATCTTACATAAAATCCTCATTCATTTAATTTTCACCTACCGTTTCCATAGCACAGCAGTGTTCCCGATTTCCTATTGACTAATTTTTCTGAATCCCTAAAAATTTTATGGGTTTGAATCCGTCTCAAGAATTTGTTTCCCTATTACATTTAGGAGCACTCATTCTTCTGGCTAATATGGACTTGGAGGTAAGCTGAAAACTACCAAAACTGCAGTATATCTTTTTAATTTTGGCGTTTTCAAGTTGGCGTTACTTTATCTTTTATTCATTTAGCGTAAAGTCTTGGAGTATAAAAAATAAATAAACATTAACGCCTAATAAACATTAATAATACAAATGGGACGTAGAAACTACTGACATAAATTCACTAATACTTTTTTGTACATCTGGATGATACATAATATTGTAAATATAACATTATATATATATAGTCAAAAAGCTTTTCAATACATTAATCTTTTATTTTAATTTCCAACTGCAAAAACTCGCCTCGGAAATAACCCTTTTAAAAATCACCTTTTTATATAGTTATTAGCTTTTAAAGATTTATAACTATCACTTAATGCATTCAATTATCGCATTTCAGTAGCAGCTAAATCGATTAATCATTTCTTTACCTTTAATCTTTTCTTTTTACTAATGTTCGTTTGGCAACCTGTTTTTTTCTACTATCTCTGTATGTATCGTTTAACATGTGGATTTCTTAAAAATACTTATTCCTTGTATCAATTTTGGTTTGTGTTATTGTTTAATCTAATTTTCTTTTTTTAATTTCGTTTTGTTGCAAGATAGAGACTTCAGCTGTATATTGGCTTGAATCAGCTATACAGTTTTCCGAAATCTTCCACTCTGCTGATAGAAATGCAAGTTTCCTGATGAGTGAACATTTCTATTTTTCAGCATTTAAAATTCCAATTTTCAAATCATGAATTCTCTCTCTCTCTCTCTCTTTTTTTTTCCTTTTATCGGATCTCTTTGGTAATTTTATCGTTTTCTCTTTTCTATAAAATGTTGACTGTTTCTATTACTTTAATGGTTTTTGCAAACTATTATCTCATCGTTAGGCTTATGTGTTATGTTTGTGTCATTTCTCTTCTGCGTAAGTACTTTAACTTGTTTTTACTAATCATTGGTACTCAAATTAAATTATCACCGTGACAATAATTTTATTCGACATAAATCGCATTTAAAATTTAATTATATGTTGGTATTTTCATCTATCTTTTGTTTGCTGAGTGTTACAAAGGTATTAAATAATTCTAATTTTATATTTTAGAGAGAAAAAAATTTCACTTCATTCTTCATTTCTAACATTGTCCGTAAACGTTGATGGCAGTTGATTTTAAATAATCAAAATTACTTTGTCCCTGAAAGAATTAAGAAAGGTTTTGTTCAGAAGTTGATATTCAGAGAGACCGTAAAGGGAGAGAATTTTAGCACAGCAGTGCCATACGCAACCTGTTAAATAATATGCACCAAAAGCTGATAATTCTCTGCATTAATACTTGATTTGGGATTGCCACAAAATTTTGACTCATACGGTAAATTGCCAAAGTAACCTCTTAAAACATATAAAGCTGTTAAAAAATCGGAAACCGAAAAATTTTACAAATTCAATATTTTCTTGTGAAAAATAGAAAGAAGAAAGAAGAAATTTTTGCTTTTTATATTTACATAAAAAGATAAAAATGAATTCATAAAATATTTCGACATCCGGTTATTAATTGTTTTATATGTTTTAAGAAGTCCTGAAAGTATTTTTTTATTTTACCCTATCTGGAAGGATGTTTGGCAAAATTTTGTAATAGATCTAGATCAAGAACTATTGCTCAAAATTTCATAAATATTTAAATTTACCTGCATCTTAATATAAATTGGTGTATATAAACTTTTAGTGCATTTTCCCTGGGTATGGTGCTACTATGGTACCATTTCCCCATTTTCAGGAAGTTTATATCAGATTCTATAGTATATAATTGCAGGAAGCTGTATGTGAGTGAGGGTCTTTGTGAAAAAATATGTTGATTAAATTTGGTTGCATATTGGGCGTCAAGTGGCGCTACTAGAACTCATCCTCCGCGATTTTTCATATTGGTATATCTCCCCTAACAGCACATCTTTTCCAAAAAGATATCCTATGGATGTCCTACGGATGAAAAGGACGTCTATTGACATCCTATGGACATCTATAGAATGTATTGTAAACAAGTGTGTTGTTAGGGTCAATATTTCTCGGTTAAAATTGCGGACCAAACTGCATATGTAAAATTTTTATTATAAGTAACTATGTTAATTAAATTTTTGTTCGGATTAACTGGTAGGTGGCTCTGTAGTGTAGAATGACAGAGAAGAAAGTTTTGTGATATTGCCACAGCCCCACAGTATACTAGTTTTATTAGTCAGAAATTATTTAAAATTATGCAAAAATTACGTCTTTTTCGCACATTGGATATTATATTCTTGTTCAGAAAATAAATTGGAAATTTAAAATAAAGAAAAAGCATGCGGTTTCCATAAATTTTCAAACACTTTCCAACGGCACTCACTCGTTACATCGTTCAGCCTTTAAATGTATTTTGACTCTATAATGATACCTCAAGGGCCCTCTTCACTCACCGCCGCCGGAAGCCGAAGCTAATGTTGTTCTATGGGAATTTTTTCTTTACAAATAACTTATTAACTAATACATATTTTTAAATTCTGTTTTCACATTCTGAAAATTCCCAGCTGTTAAATTGACGGACCTTTCTCAAATATATATATATATATATATAGACACAATGTGATCAATCGGTGAATTTCATTGTGGCTTCGTGGTTTCAATGTTGTTCATCTGCTTAGAAATTTTGCATTTTTAAATCCTTATGGTTCCTGTTCTGGTTGTGGCAGGCTGGGGGAGTGTTGCCGGCGTAAAACTAGTGTAACCCCACAGGCAAGTCACAAGTCTTGCCGCCTGCCTCCTTCTTCCTATCTTGTGTTTCTTGGGTTGTTTTTTCATTAATTTTGATAAGTTTATGGTTTAAAGTTAAGATTTGTTGTTTTACTTTATTGATTCGTTTGTTTTGCAGGCTGTTAATTAATAGATCTGCTTTCTTTACATTAGTGTATTTCATCCACTGATGATTTTTTTTTTTTTTTTTTTTTTAATCTTATTGGTCATTGGTGTTTCAGTGATCTTGTATCTGTTGCTTGACTTCTACTATGCTTAATAGATCATCTTTATTATATATATATATATATATATTTTTTTTTTTTTTTTTTTTTTTTGAAGCTGCAAAATACAAATTTTCAATATGCGATTTTTTTCATTTTGCATTTTCAAAATAAAATATTAAAAAAAAAAAAAAATCCATTTAAAAAAAAAAACCCGTCCATTTAACTGCTGGGAATTTTCTGAATGTGAAAACAGAATTTAAAAATTTGTATTAGTTAATAAGTTATTTGTAAAGAAAAAATTCCCATAGAACAACATTGGCTCGGGCTTCCAGCGACGGTAAGTGAAGAGGGCCGTTAAATTAACTACATTAAGAAAGAGAAAGAAAAGAAAAAAAAAAAAAGACATGGCCTATGAAATTGGAAACGACGCAAAGTTAGAATTTGAAAGAAATGAGTCTATAGTACTAATAACTATAGAAATAAATAAATAAATAGGATAAATTAAACGTGTCGGGGGGGGGGGGATAACTTAGTAAATGTTGGCAATTCAGTCTTCTGCAATGCCTAGCTATCAGCCGAGTGTATTACTCTTATAAATAATACAGCATGAACTATAGTAAAAATTTACGAGAACAAATATGAAATAGAAAGGTAAACAAATGTTACTTATTCCAATTAGTTTTTAACAATGTTTTAAAAAACTAGTATTTTATAGACATCGACCCAGACTATTAACAAACCCTTGTGTTATTGCACTGAGTTGCAAATTATTAAATAAGACTTGAATGTAGTGTAATACTGCATCAAATAATTATTTCTTAGAGATAGAGGATAAAATTATTTAATCGAAATCGAATAGCACTGAAGTAGACACTTTTTCTAAATCTTAATGGATCGAGAAAAATTACTATAGTCGTGCATTAGGAAGAATATCAGACATGAATTCAGAGTGTAGGAAACTCCCCACTTGCCTTCGAAGTATATTTTAGGCACATGTAAAGAACGCAAATTTTACATGCTCCAGTATTAAAATATTATGGTAATTAATTTAATAATACGTAGTATTAAAATGTTTTTAACTATTATTATTTATGTTACTATTAATTATTTATATGTATTTATATTTATTTAATTACTATTAATATTTATATGTTACTATTAATTATTTATACATGCAAATTAGTAACAATTTTATCGAGTGACACTTTTTTTTTCGATCGAAGTATATTGAGGATAACTAACTGAATATATTTATGCTTTTAATGAATAAAACAAGAATAATTAATTTTGATTTCAATTGAATTTAAAATATTTTCGGAGCGAACCGTATCATATATTAGTAATAATATACATATCGTTCAACTGACCAACATGTCATTTCACGCTAAAATTCACGAGAATTGAAAAATGCTGCCATAAATACAAAGGGCCGTGGTCATAAATGGACTCCTTCATCGTACGGCTCGTCATTCTACAGGAAGAGCATTCTTGCGTAATGAAGCCCGGTCTCAATCTCACTCAATCCCTTCCTTGGGGTGACCAGCGGTCGCTATTGTCTTTTTCTTCTCCTTTCGACAAGGAACGCCGTAATGAGACGTAAATTCTTGTCGGGATGCCTTCGCGATGGGGAAGGGGGGGGGGAGATTGCATAAATTTTTAAACACTCTCCTCTACACAGATACAAATAACAATAAAACCACGAAAAATTTTAATGTAGAATGTCGCACATGCTTATGCTTAGAATGAAAGAGCAATCATTTTGACCAGTCCAAGAAACGTCCCCGGTTTAAATTTTAACTTACAAGGAAAATTATGCGTCGAATTTGGATTATGAAAAACTTTCCAATTCTGTTCAAACAGTTTAAGAAGAATTGGCTTGTGGGACCGCCTGTAAGAAATTTGCGGAAGCATTTCTCGGAATACTTTACGTACAGAATTATGTTCTTCTCTGCGCACTTCTTGAAAGCATTAGATACGTTGCGCATGTTTTTTTTTTTTTTTTTTTTTTTTTCATGTGAGAAAGAGAGCGAATACAAACCTTATGTATCTATGTATAAAGATATGGGGGTTACGTAGCAACCTATAATTATAAATATGTATAAGTTTTTGGGTTTCTGCTGTAGTTGTAAGGCGTGTTAAAATTGCACCTCTAAAATTATTAAAAGCCGAAAAAAATAAATAAGGATAAAAAGAAAAGTAATGCACATTTTTCTGTAGCAATTCCCCAAATGTTACATACATTATTCCTAAAGAGCTTTGCTGGCAAACTCCTTTTAGGCTCAATTATCGGTATAAACAAGTTGATCTGATCTATACCACAGCAACGGACTTAAAAAAAAAAAAAAAAAAAAAAAAAAAAATCCTAGCATGGCTATTATAGAGACATCTGGAGAGGCACACGAATTCTTCCGCAGTATCGCATTCTATATTTGTTTGTCAAATGTAATTAAAAATTACTAATGAATTTAGAATTTCCATTTTCGTATTTAATATTTTTCAACAAAGCTTAAAATTGTTTATGAACGCGGTTCGTCTATCTGTCTTGTCATTGCAACAAATAGATTTAGAATGCCTTATGTCATTTTGATTCACTATACGACGTTTAATATTTAAAATCGTAATAATAGCATAGAGATTTGTAGATAAGAATATGGTATACAGGGCAGTTTATGAAAAGTACACTATTTTATCGTATATATATTAAGGTAACGACACCAGTGCTCGTCAGTCTTAAGACCTTATTTTTAAAATGTTTGTTTTTTTCGCGTGGCATTCATGTGGAATTTCTGTATCAATATTATACTTTGTTTTATTTTATACACTGATTCTTCTAGTTGTTGTTAGACACTTTCATTTTTTCAATACGTTAAGCCAATTTTTTTAAAAAAATAAAAATTAAACCTATAAAAATGCACCAGTGCTCGTCACTTGAAAACTGCGTTTCACCAGTAGTCGTCAGGTGATTGCACCAGTGGTCGTCATGTAAATAAAACGCAACAAATTGCTCAATAGTTTGATTTTAATTACGTTTTTGCAAAATTAACAGAATATTATTGAAACAAAATATCTTTGGAACATATTTAGAACCCAAATCCATTCTTAGGGTTTAAAACACAAAACATTAAATGGTAAAATTCAAAATATTGCGAATAAAACAAATTCATATGCGAAATAATTTGAAAATTCTTTGCTTTTAAGAAAAGTTTTCAAAAGTTTATTCGTTCTCAAATATATCTTTACTTAAAGCAGAGGGTAAGTAGCAGGGAAGGGGGTAATAATCTCGTTTTTAAGAGTGACTTTGTTCCAAATTATCGCAGCAAAATTGATTTTACCATGCTTTTTATTAACACGTATTCTTGTTTGTTTGTCCAGTACAAATCTTACAATTGATTTTTAACTAACTTCCCGACTACCTAGACATTTGAAACTTTCAGAATAATTCAGAACACGATGAAAATGCATTTTTTAAATATTTTTAGACAACTGCTCTGGGTCCCTGCAGCCTTCGGCAGCGTTATCAGTACAAATCTTGCAATCGATTTTTAACTGATTTCTCGACTAGCTTGACATTTGAAACTTTCAGAAAAGCTCAGAAGACGGTAACAATGGATTTTTAAAATATTTTTAGCCAATTGTTTCGAGTCACTGCTGCCTTCGGCAGCGTTTATATAGTTCAACAGAAAATTTATTTAACTTTTTTCCCGACTAGCTAGACATTTGAAACTTTCAGAATAGCTCAAATCACGGTGACAATGCATTTTTTAAATATTTTTAGCAAACTGTTTCGGGTCCCCTCTGCCTTCGGTAGCGTTCACATGATTCAACAGAAAATTTATTTAACTAACTTCTCGACTAGCTAGACATTTGAAACTTTTAGAATAGCTCAAAACACTATAACAATGCATTTTTTAATACTTTTAGCTAACTGTTTCGGGTCCTCGCTGCCTTCAGTAGCGGTTATATGATTCATCAATCATATACCCGTCCCGATCATCAATCTTCCAGACTACCTAGACTTTTGAAATTTTCAGAATAGCTCAGAACACAGTGACGATGCACTTTTAAATTACTTTTAGCCAATTGTTTCAGGTTCTCGCTGCCTTCAATAGCATTTATATGATTCGACAGAAAAATTTAAAACACGGTATATAAAAAAATATTTTTGTATTGCAGTTATTTTTTTTTAAACGTATGGGTTGATTGTGAGTACCTAACACATACTATAAAGGAATTTTGAGAAATCCTTGGCCTCTTCTTCCTCATTAAGTGTGGAGTGGATTCAAAGACACGTTTTCAAGAGTAATTATTCTCCAAATTATATCAGGGCAAATTATATCAGGAAAGCAATTTTTTGATGCGTTGATTGGTTATGCGTACCCAAAAATACTGTAAAGGTATTTTGCGTAATTTTTTCCGACCAAATTTTGAGAAAGGGTAGCAAAAACGTATTTCTACGCATAACTCTGCTCTAAACCTTACAAAGGCGATTTCTAATGTGTGAGTTGGTCATATGCATCCAACACCTAGTATAAAGAGATTTTGCGAAGATCTTTCGTCTATGTGAGGGTGGGGGAATATATATATATGCATATATATATATATATGTTTTCAAGCTCAACTCTGTTGCAAATTATTTTCGGGATTGGATTTTTTTTATGCGTTTGTTGGTTGTGTGTGTGTACCTTAGACGCATTATAAGGCGATTTTGCAAAATTACCCTTCCCCTCTTCTCTCGGCCGGGCGGACAAAAAACACGTTTTTAAACTTAGCTCTACTCCAAATTAACTCAGAAAGGCGAGTTTTGATGTCTGGGTATTGGTTAAAAGTACGGAATATGGAATTTGATAATATTTCGTTAAAATTTTAAATTTACCCGTGGGAGAGGGGGGGGGGGGGAATAAAAGCGGTTAACTCTATGCCGAAGGCAGTAGAAGCCAATCATCATATTGCGGGACGGAAAGCTATTACAGAAGCCAGCGAGAACATTAACTGCGGTTTCGACTGATTTCAAAGTTTTTTTTTTTTTTTTTTTTTTTGATAATGATAGGGATTTTTCCTATTTTATTTAAATATAGGGACCAGCGAAGGTGGCAAAGCTTGCTAGTATTATTCTACACATCAAGCTAATGTTATCAAATATTATGGATATTAATGTTATCAAATGTTAATGTTAATTAATGTTATCAAATATTATCTTACAATTTTAATTATTTAAGAACAACAGTCAACAGGGTAATTTTTATCAACATTTTAACTATTTGTTTATCTTACATAATTAAGATATGTATAAACAGAAAACTTGCTTAAGAAATGTTTTTAATGTTTAATATTTTCTATATAAGTTTTTATTCACCTGCATCTAACATAACAAAAAAGCCTTACCATAATTTTGAACCGACTCACAGTCATGTTAACTATGAAATTAAGCCTTTGTATTTTATCATTTTCGAAATATATATATGAATTAAAATTAAATTATCACGGCCAATAAAAAACTTAAACATCACTTAAATACATCTTCGCAAAACCATGACATCATAAAAATTTAAAATACATTAGACAGATGTATGGAGTAATCATGTCTGTTTTTCTAAAATATATAACAGAAAACTAGATAAAGCGCTTTATAACTAAATATGTTTATGTGCCATTGTTTAATTTTTCCAGCAAAATAATATGGAAAATTTTAGGTGGTTTAAAGTCAGTCATAGTGAATTAAAGGTACCATGACTGACTTTATTTAAACAAGCTATACAAAAGTTACAATTGCAATAAAGTTCACGTTCTTGAGGTTAAAATACATTTGTTTACATTTACGAATACCCCTGACGACTACTGGTGCCGATAGTCAAATTAAAGTAAAAATTATACCATCATAATTCTAAACGAAAATATAGTATTTTTCATCAAAAATGTTACCCAGTTATTAAAAATGTTAAAACACCAATGTTCGTCAGGGGTGACGAGCACTGGTAAAACGTGCAAAATATGCACCAGTAGTCGTCATACCTTAAAAACCTTTATATTATGTCAAATTTTAAAAAGTTGCACATAAATCGTATTCTGCATTTCATAAGCATTACATACAATGCTTTATAAGCAATGTCAAAAGCAGCGAACAACAAAATATATCAAGAAATGCATATCTATTCCCTTAATCATTTGCTTTACGTTGACTCAATTCAATTGTAATGTAACGTATACTTCCCTTATTTTGTTTCTCCCTACTCTTCCCCAATAGTTGAAATCGAACTTTTTATGTCATAAGAAGCATAAAGCTTTGGAGAATCTTATGCGGGTAGATTCAAATTCATACAGGTTATAAAACGGTTATTTTAACACTTCTTTTAAGAGGGTGACGACTACTGGTGCAGATTTTAGGGGTGACGAGCACTGGTGTCTTTACCTTACACGGAACATAACATAATTAGATAATGTTATTTAGTAGTACTCAGTAAGGTGCCAATACAATTTTTAGACAATATACACACAATTAGCAATCTCTTTTATGCTTCTTTAAAAGCAAAGCTTTAAATATCGTTTTATTAAGGCAATTTATTTCTTCTTAATTATATATAACTTTGAGGGGGGGAAATGATGCGAACAACATCATTATTTAATTAATTAATTAATTAATTAATTAATTTATTTATTTATTTTTAATTCAAAAGTGAATTTAGGTTGATTGTCGTTTTTTCCTTTTTATCAGCGCAAACATACATCGGAAAAAGTGAACAGTGTGACAAATTTTCAAATTATCGTTCTATTTATGCAATTCTTTACGCCTGATAGGATCAATCAAAAAATTCATATAAACGGACCATTGAACAGAAGGAACAATCAAATCTACAAAATTTTAACAGAATTTTTGTCCAATATATCCTTCGATAATTGACGGCTGTATTCGCCAATAACTTCAACTCCCGGTTGAACACGAACATTTGAAAAGCGTATAGGGTCAGAGTTCAACTCTTTAGTAAAATTTGACTTGTTGCATCTGCCATCTAGCGGAATTCTTTCAGCTTTTTTAGCTGAAAATAATAAATCAAAAATTACATGAAAACTTTGACGCTAGATGGAAGTAGCAGCGTGCCAAATTTTCTTCAAAAGCTTTAGTCTGCCTTTACACGCTTTTCAAGTTTTTCGGTTGAAGCGGGAATTGAAGTTAAAGGTGAATAAGGCCATGAGTGACATAGTGTCCAATGTAGCGAAATTCCGTTTGTCAACTTTCTGAGTTAGTTAAAATCTAAACTAGTGGAGTGAAAGATAGCTAAAGTAACAAACTGGAGTATTTTTCAAACAGCACCTTGTAATTCAAACATAACTTTGACGAAATATAAGTAATGTATTTTTGATGTAGAGCCAAGAATTAATTCATTTTAAAAAATGTGAAAACTGTCCAGACTAAAAACTGAACATGGGTCCTTGACTCAGGGTTACCACTGGCGATATTTTTTATATTCTTTTGGTACCACTATTTCCAAAAAATAAAATTTACAATATATTTTTGCAAGTATAATTCTGCACTTTTTAATCTCCCAGTAAATTTTACCTGCATAAATTTATTATAAATTTTATGTCATGGAAATAGTGGTAGAAAAATAATAATAATAAAAAGTCGCCTGGGGTAGCCTTGTTTACTTAATGTTCCAATATTCTACCTCCCACCAGCAGCCGAGCGTTTCAGCGCTCAAAGCTGGTAGATGGAAAGTGCCGGGTTCGATTCATGTTTGCGCTCATCGACCTAGCCGTTCGGAGTTTTCTGTGATTTTCTCCAAATACGGGATCCCTTAGAAAGATCCCCATAGAGGAAATTCCGCCTATAGACCTTGGACCTATATTCAATGGCCTTAGACCTATAGTCAATCGACCTTAAAACCTACATCTATCCATCCATCCCAATATTCTACCAATCGAGCTACCCGTTCGATAGTTTCAAGTGAGTGAAAAATGTCTAGCCATTGACATTCCTTTCCATAGCCATTTTTCATCCTCTTGGCATTTCCATCTAAAATATCTTACAAGCATTATGTAAATTGTATAAGTTCGAAAATTCGCTAAAACCGATTTTTTTGATAACTGGTCACTAATGGTAGTACAAACCCCGTTATGGTTAAAGCAAATTTATAAATGTTTTATAAGATACATGGTGCGTTATTCTTCCTTGTCTAATCTACTTAAATTTCGTTACTGTTGAAACACTGTCTTTACGTAGTGAAATGACCTCTTTCAGATGGTTCCTCGAATTTTTTCTGTACAGCCCTGCAAAAGAATTTATGCAAATCATCAATGGTGACTACAATAGGTAATCCCATTTCAGCCAGCAATCTAGAAATTTATGCCTAATCATCAAACAGCAATCGTGTTGTATGAGAAATTTTAATATATGTAGTTTCTGTATTAACAATTTATGATCGTGAAACAGCGTACAAGGCAAAATAGGAAAACCCAATTTTAACCGAGTGGGCAATATGCAGGTCGAGTTGACTGAAATTTTTGTTGAAGCAGGCGGAGTATTAGTTCGTTCGAGTTAAGGCCGGATGAAATCGATTTTAAAGAAGGATTATTCTATTTTTTGGATGAAAACTTTCGATTATGATCAAGTAGATTTTACTTCATAAAAATTATAAATGGATGTTTAAATCTTTTTTCGATGAATGTATTTTTTTTTTTTTTTTTTTTTTTTTTTTTACTTTTCATTTCATTTTGAATTTTGGGTCGAATTCGGTTCAATAAATATGCTTCCTCGAATATGGCATGGATTTAGTGATTTCAGGTAAAATTTTTGGTTTTAAAATCGAGGCTTCTAACACGCCTCTCTTGATAATAACTGTCGTAATAACTTCTTATGTTTGCAAAATCCAGTCAACTAAGAAGTCATAACCCAGTTAACACTTAAAAAAATATTCACAAAAATCATCGTAACCGTTATTATAAATCCGAAATTGTTTTTTACGTCCGCCTGAAAAGTTATCAAATCTGTCGGGTATAACATTTACTCTTAATAAAGAAAAAAGTATATAGAGGTAACTATAACAACCTCTAGTTTTATAAATACTCCCGATTTAAATCGTCCTCCCAAAAAAATCACTTAAAAACCTTTAATAGACGTATTACACATATGCCTGTTGTAATGTATTATATTCAAAGCATGGTAACGAGACAAACTCTTCACTGCTCTTTGCACTACGCTTACACAATGCGGTTTAAAAGAATAATAATAAAAAAAAAGTCTAAAAAAAGGGGGAGTCCTGGTAGTGTATGTATCAGTGTGTGTTGTGTGCAGCAGGTCTTCTGCTTGTTGTAGTGCTCCGTCTCCACTTGATCGCGACGACGGGCAGATGCGGAGAGAGGAAATCGGAAGCTGTTCTCTCTCCTTTCTCTACTGCCCGTCTCCGGTTTCTTCTCCATCTGCAGTACATTCGAATCCCGATAAACCGAACTCGCTCTACGGTCATTTTTGTATAAGACTAATTAGACTGAGAAGGAAACATTCAAAAGGTGTCGTCTTCAAAAAATATTAAAAAAAAAAAAAAATGTGTGATTTTACTCTTCATAAAACACCAGGAAGTGAGAAAATTATAGGCTGAAATGAATTACAGCGACCACAAAAAATTATCAAAATTAAGCATATTTGGCGATTTAGCGCTGTTAGGTGTTCAGTTCGCTAGCACCGAGATTGCCGTGTACGAACAGAACCGTGTTTTGTTTCTCCGGCGCCAAGTACTCAAAACCAATCGCCTAACAATGTGAAATTGCCAAATGTGCTTAATTTTGATAATTTATTGTGGTCGCCGATAATTTTTTCACTATCTCTTGTTTTAGGAAGAGTAGAATCACGCATATATTTTTTTTTTTCAATATTTTTTGAAGACAACACCTTTTGAATGTTTCCTTGTGACTGTAAAAAAAAATCTGTATTACTACTAGAAAATCTCTAGGAAACTGGTATTCCATAAGATTTTCTAGTAATCAATGCTATTTCTTTTGAAGCAACGTTACTGCATTAAATTTAGAAAACAATACATTGAGTTCCTTAGTACACATCCAGATAAAACGTTAGTAACCATTACAGGCGTTTTTCGTGTATGATTACTATGAAAATTTCATTAACGTTACAGGTATTTCTCTTGCAAATTTACTTAGAAATCATCAGTAAAAATGCTAAGAAATTGTTTGTTTTTGTTACATGTGGTTATTTAGCATGTTTGCTAAGAAATCTTTTGTAATGTTACACATACTTCTCTTGCAAATTCACCAAGATATCATTAGTTACCGTTATATGAGGTTATTTAGTATGTTTGCTAAGAAATATTTAGTAACGTTACAGAAACTTCTCTTGCAACTTCACTAAGATATCATTAGTTACTGTTGCATGTGGTTATTTAGTATGTTTGCTTAGAAATCTTTAGTAACGTTACAGAAACTTCTCTTGGAACTTCACTAAGATATCATTAGTTACTGTTGCATGTGGTTATTTAGTATGTTTGCTTAGAAATCTTCAGTAAAGTTACAGAAACTTCTCTTGCAACTTCACTAAGATATCATTAGTTACCGTTACGGGCGGTTATTTAGTATGTTTGCTAAGATATCTTTAGTAACGTAACACGTACTTCTCTGCAAATTTACTAAAAAATGGTTAGTTACCATTACAGGTGGTTTTGTAGTGTGTTTCTTAATTTATCTTTAGTAATGTTGCTAATACTTCCCTTGTACATTCATTACGTAAATGTTAGAAAATATACTAAAAAACTTTTTGTAATCATTTCAGGTGATTTTCTTATAATGCTTACTAAGAAATTTTTAGTAGTATTAGATGAATTCTTTCTGTATTTTTACTAGGAAACTTTTAGTTTGGGATTCCGAAATTCTACTAGTAATAAATACAGAAATCTCTCATGTAATTCTACTTTTTTTTCTGATTCAATGGTGCAGCTTTTGTATTATTAATTGTGTTAATGTAACTCAGGTAATAATGCAAAATCATCTCATGTAATTTTAGAAAAAAATATTCATTAACGTTTTCAGAAATACTATAGGAAATATAAATTAATTTGCACTTGTGTTTTAAATAAAATGGGATTTTCAATTGTAACAGGTAGACATAGAAAAGACTGTACTTCTGGATAGTATTTAGATCAGTTTAAATCTATTTGTAAACATATATTTATCAGAAAATTCAAATTACTATATATAAAAGCATACGTCATTTTTGAAGATTAACAACTATTCTCACAAAATGTTAAATGTAATATATACTGCAACAATCTCTACCTTTTTGCCTACTTAAAATATTGCTTATGTTACAAAAATAATTTAATGAATATTAAATGTAATTATAAACATATTATATATATATATGTAATGCATTGCTAAATATAACATTTGAATTTTTCTGTTTTTCTATGAAATTTTTATTCTTGTAAAATATATTTAAGATATTTAGATCTGTTTAAATTGACACTTACTTGAAAATTAGGAATAGGAAATCCTTTTAAATGTAAATTTAAAACGCCTACACTTTAAAATTTTCTACATGCAAGAATTTAATTTTTTGTACATGCAAGTATTTTGTCAAACATAATTTAATAAATATTTTCATATCAAAGATGTAAAAGAACAAACTGATTTTTTAGAATTACATATTAAATGCAAGTTTTAAATAATCTAGGCTTTAAAATTTTCGTATTTGTAAATATTTTATTTTATCATTAAAAAAAAAAAAAAAAAAAAAAAAAAAAAAAAAAAATCTAATATATTATATTATATTATATTAAAGATATGATGTAGCAAACAAAAAATAAATTTTACACTTTATAAACATATCCAACTAATATACTACAGAGTTTTTAAAGTTAAATTTAACCATTTTAAATAAAATTTAACACATGAAAACCATTGAAATCATTTAAAAATCTATTCTAGGATCATAAGCATGAAAGTCATTTAAAACGCTATTTGCTGAATATGTAATATAACAATTAACTAACATTATTAACAAATACTTTGTCATGATCGATCGACATGTAGAGTTATACAAAACACTTTTATTAAAAAGGTGGAAAAGAGCAGAACTCTTTGGATATTACACATTTCAAAATCATGGTTGTAAAAAAAAATCCAGCTGGGAAAATAAAATGAATGATATTTATTTATTTATTTAGAAATTGGTAATATGGAATAAATCCATACAATCTGTTTAAATTTATAATTCAACGCGTGTCATTTAACAAGGACTAAAGCATATTTGAATATAAATATAGTATGTAAAACATGTTTTTTATTTCAACAACATAAAAAAAAAAGACCACGAACCTGTATTGTGAAAGTGAGTGAGTTGTACTTAATCGAAAATTTATAATTTAACACTTTGCATGAGGACCAATATAGATAATTAACTAGATGGTATACCAAACTATAAATTTGAATTTGTGACATGATTTAAAAATAGTTAAAATCCTTTTAACTAATGTGTAAATGTGGCATAAGTCCATAACATTTTTGTATTATAATTCATTTGGTTTTAAGGACATAGTTTTGTGGTTTTATCTAATGGCGTTATTGGGTGAAAAACTTCATGACTAACTGAATTGCCATATGAAGCCATATAATAATCTGAATTAAAAAAAAAAAATACTTTTAAAAAATTAACGATCTTATTATTATTTTTAATAACTTAATTTTTCTCTCTGTTTCATAAAAAAAAAAAAAATGATACACATTGGCCACTTTCGTCTGACGTGCAAAATGTTAAAACACGCTTCGATCATTTTCGGACTCCATGTATAGATACGTATTTCATTATTATTACTAATTATTATTATTATTGATTTATTTTAGAGATCTTATTTCAAGTATTTCTATCTAATATTTATTTATTGAATTATTAAACGGGATCAAAAAAAGTTATCCATCGTCAACATTTTACAATGATTCCATATCTAAATGAGCATTTTAGATAAGATATTTCAGAGCTTACCAAGTTTAACTTTCAAAAAACATTAAAATTTTATTTCGGAATTGATATAAGCAGGTTTAATCAACATCTGGAAATACTGAAAGATAAGGATATCATTTCTGCAAAAAAACATGTTATAAGAAATATGTGTGGCGGGGGATTCCCAATCTCCAAATATAGCTTCTGAACTATTTTAATTTGTGAAAAATTATAAAAATAATAATCATAATAATAAACAAAAATAAAGGCATGTAATGTAGTATTGAGAAATATCCTGCACACATACACACAAAAAAATTACTGGAATCTAAAACTGGTATGTACTGTATACACTCCAGTCTTGAAAAGGTTGCAGATTCCAATCCTTTATGTTTCTTTTGTATTTATGTTTTCTTTAACCACTAACTGGAAAAAAAAACTTACTTTTCAATATTCAATTTTTTGAAAAAAAAAAAAAAAAAAAAAAAAAAAAGAATCTTAAAAATACGTGTTTTTATTGTCACCGTGCTTAAAACTTCCTTATTAATACCCAAATTCATTTTAATTGTGAATTGGATACTTTATCTTCAAATTCTTCTTGTAAAAGAGTACATTAAAAATAAGTAAACTCAAATAAATTAAGAATATACAAGCAATAAACATTTTTTTTTTTTTTTTTTAAGATTTTATTGACATAAGAATTAACAATTAAGTAACACAGCACAAAAAAATAGTATATTCAGGAAAACAATTCTGCAAGATTTTATCTATGTACATAAATTGGAGGCAAGGAATTTTTGTAACAAAATGTTACAAGTTATACAATGAAATAAAACATTTCTTTGCCATCTCACGAACATTTTTAAATTTTAAAAAATATAGTTTATTATTTAAATAATAATTTCTTTTAAGACTATATATATATATATGTATATATATTTTCGTATCAAATTGAAGTTATAGTGAAACAAAAATCATTTAATGCCATTTTGTTTTCAAGTCAATATATTATTGATGAAAAAAATACCTTGACTGGGAAAATAAATTAATCCTTTTCTCCAAATTATGCATATAACATTAAAATTTTTTCACATAACACAAAATCAGTGGTGCATTTTAAAAGTTATACATTAGGTTATAAGTTAATTTGGTTACTAAGCTTCATGTTAGACAGTAGATTGTGTACTTTTACAGGTAGTTTTTGTGCACATGGAACTTCTGCCAGAGCAACAGAAAAAAAAAAAAAAAAAAAAAAAAAAAACATGCATTTCTGACCCAAAGGATGATAATTAATATCAAATATATGGTATATGCTAATTAAGCACATCCTTTTCTCCAAAGTTTGCATGTAGCATTAAAAATTTTTCACATAAAACAAAATCAGTGGTACATTTTTAAAATTATGCATTAGGTTATAAATTAATTTGGTTACTAAGCTTCGTACTTTTACAGGTAGTTTTTGTGCATATGGAACATCTGTCAGAGTAACAGGTAAAAATGCCTTTTTGACCTAAAGGATGATAATTAATATCAAATATATGGTATATGCTAATTAAGCACATCCTTTTCTCCAAATTTTGCATATAACATTAAAAAATTTTTACATAAAACAAAATCAGTGGCACATTTTAAAAACTATACATTAGGTTATAAGTTAATTTGGTTACTAAGCTTCATGTTAGACAGTAGATTGTGTACTTTTACTTGTAGTTTTTGTGTGCACATGGAATTTCTGACAGAGCAACAGATAAAAATTCATGCTTTTCTGACCTAAAGGACGATAATTAATATCAAATATATGGAATATGCTAAGTAAGCACATCCTTTTCTCCAAATTTTGCATATAACATTAAAAATTTTTAACGTAAAACAAAATAAGTGGCACATTTAAAAATTTTTACATTAGGTTATAAGTTAATTTGGTTACTAAGCTTCATGTTAGATAGTAGATTGTGAACTTTAACAGGTAGTTTTTGTGCACATGGAACTTCTGCCAGAGCAACAGATAAAAAAATCATGCCTTTCTGACCTAAAGGATGATAATTAATATCAAATATATGGAATATGCTAATTAAGCACATCCTTTTCTCCAAATTTTGCATATAACATTAAAAAAATTTCACATAAAAGAAAATAAGTGGCACACTTAAAAATTTTTACATTAGGTTATAAGTTAATTTGGTTACTAAGCTTCATGTTAGATAGTAGATTGTGAACTTTAACAGGTAGTTTTTGTGCACATGGAACTTCTGCCAGAGCAACAGATAAAAAAATCATGCCTTTCTGACCTGAAGGATGATAATTAATGTCAAATATATGGTATATGCTAATTAAACACATAACAGCTGTGAGAAAATCTAGCTCATCGAGCAGTAAAACTGATGCTTCCACTATTACAGGATGTGGAGGTAATTCACATTCCTCTACTACTAAGTCTTCGGAAAATAAACAAGTAGAATCTTGATCAACCTGAAAATAAGCAAACACATATGAATATAATACATAAATAAGTACTGCCAAAATTTAATTAGTATTCTAACAGTGTAACTATTGGCCAGGGTAAAATGGTGAACTAAGAGGGTTTTTCGAATAATCTTTATAGTTCTGTAAAGTGCCCAAATATAGAAATAAAATTATTGTCAGTGCAACTTCATTTATTTTATAACATATAGATCACGTTTACTGCTTTTTATATCAATCAACTTCTTGTTATTGTTTCTAGTAAAATATGGTAAATTATGTTATTTCATCATTTGGTTTGTTTTAGAACTCAGTAAATAATTAAAAAAAAAAAAAATCTCTCTATCTCTCTCATACACACACACACATATACATAAATATATATACGATTTAAATATATTACATGAAAAATAATCTGGTGTGTTACTCACACGACTTTCTCTTATCCTGAAATTTAATACTATAAGTACAGGTTGAAGATTAAGAGGGTAAGATAATGAGTACTGTTATGTAAACCTATGTTAAACAATTCGAATTAGGATTCGGAAGAGATTTATATGATAATTAGTTCTGTGTGAGGGGGGGCTACCGCCCCCTCAACCCCACGTCCCATTAATGCACCTACATTTATATAGATCTTAATTAAGTTATTAAAAAATAATTCTGTTTTAAAAAAAAATAATTTATTAAAATTATTATTTCAAAAAATTATCATTTATGATAATGCAGACGATTTCCATATTAGAGAAGTAGTATAATCGCTAAATATCCAAAGAAAGTCCATTTTATTCTCAATATTAAAAAAAAAAAAAAAAAAAAAAAAAAAAGATTTTTTTTTAGTTCTTTTTTGTTAAAAATGAAAAAAATCCATAACTTTATTTTAAATTATTCCAGATCGATGGTTCAACCATTCGTTTTAAAGGTATTGGTGAGCTCTTTTGAAAGATACCCATCATGAAAATTTACTCCCCTCGAGGGGGGACTTTCCCCCAGAGGGGGGGGGGGGTAGGCGAGGCTCCTACATACACAATTTTTTTTTTACCAGTTGACTATCTCTATTACAAAAAATATATATTCGTTTTATTTGGTTTAGTGCAGTCTTTATATGTTAAACTCTACTTACCTGCAATTTCCCCCATTTGAATACTTTTGAGTGTCCCGGTACACAAACCATTTGCTTCATCTCAACGAAAAGCTTACTGTATTATCCCTAAAAAAAATTGTGTGTGTGGGAGCCTCGCCTCCCCCCTGTGGGGAGTCCCCCGTCGAGGGGAGTAAATTTTCCTGATTGGTATCTTTCAAAAGAGCTCGCCAATACCTTTAAAACGAATGATTGAACCGTCGATCTGCGATAATTTAAAATAAAGTTAACAATTTTTTTTTTTTTTTTTTTTTTTTTTTTTTTGGCTTTTAACGAAAAAAAAAAACTTAGAAGAAAAAAACGAGGTTTTTTTTTTTAAATATTGGGAACAAAATAGACTTTTTTTTTTTTCGACATGGAAATCGTCTGCATTATCATAAACGATAATTTTTTAAAATAATAATTTTAATAAATTATTTTTTAAAAACAGTAATATTTTTTAATAATCGAATTAAATTGTATATAAATGTAGGTGCATTAATGAAACGGGTGGTTGAGGGGGGGTGGTAGCCCCGCTCACACAGAACTAATTATCATATAAAACTCTTCCGAAGCCTAATTTGAATTGTTTAACATAGGTTTACATAACAGTACTCGTTATCTTACCTCTTAATCTCCAACCTGCAATTATAGTATTAAATTTCATTGTAACAGAAACTCGCGTGAGTGCCACACCATATTATTTTTTTTATTATTTGTATTACCTTCTGCGTGCTTCTTGGGTTTGAAGTACACTATAACATTTTAATTATTAATATTTACAATTATTAGGTAACGTTTATAGATTTAATTATTTTTTGCAGTTTTAAAGTGGGGATTATAAAATTTTTGATAAATAACATAAGTTTCATTTAATATCACAGTAATTTTATGAAGGTATCTAAAATAAAAGTTAATTTATTTTAAATAGAAATTAACGTTAATTAGTATCTTTAAGGAATATGAAATATTATTTAACATAATTATTAGTTTATTTAAAATTACTCAACTCGTATACACTTTATTAAATATTTTGTGTAACCACACAAAAATGGTTGTTGCACGGCAATGTATTTATTATAAGCTATTTTTATAGTGTAAAGAATTATGCACATTGCGACTTAATTGTAATTGTATTCGTTGATGAACAATCTAAATATGTTTTTTCCATTTATGATTATATTAATTGTTTAAAAATTTTAATTTTATTGTCCCTTACATTAATATTGTAGCATGTTTAATACTATTAATATCTTCCTTTGTATAAATTAATACACAAATTGACGATTTTTGATAATAGTTTTACTCTTTTTTTTTTTTTTTTTTTCTTAAATATCTTTTAACGCACTGTTGAAATTTTGAGTTGTTGGGCAACAATAATGAATTTATATGATTTCATAAATCATTCTCTCAGAAAAGCTCATTTTTTATTTCTTTTCTGCTGTAATTGCCTTTGATTATTATATACCAATTTTTTGAAAAATTTTAAGGTTATTTTTCTACATTTATTAAAATTTCAATATCTTTCAATTTTCATTAGATCCATTTTCATATGCATTAGTTCATTGATTGATTCAAATAATCTTTCTGGTGTATTATCAATATAATAACATTATATATATATATTATAATAAAGCTGTAAAATGCAAGAAAACGAAGGATGAAATGCCACCATTTTTTTACAAGAAAAGGAAAAAAAATAATAATTGGTAATAATTTAAAAAATATATGGAAATGAATCCCACCATAATATCCACTTGAATATTGTCCCTAAAAACCCATAGAGCAAAAAAGGATGCCATCCATAACTTACTTCAACAAACAAACAAACACACACACACACACACACACACACACACGTATATATATATATATATATATATATATATATATATTATATATATCATTACAAAAAACATCACACTAGTATCTATAATTTTGAGGGAATTATTTTTAACTGAAAATTCGACGCCAAACATAGACACTGTATACCAAAATAGAAATGTGTAAATCTGTAAGTGATTAGAAAAAGATAATATGCATGGTAATGTAACAATATATTTGTATTTTGGGTAGATTAAAGAAACTTACATGTATTATAAATTATTTTTACTTTCCGAACATATGAAAAGAAAATATTGTAATAATAAAAAAACGAACTTTGTGATTTTTATTTCTCTACACGTTTTGATGTCCCTTGAGTCCCTTGATCTATGACATATATATCATAGATTATCATAGCACGAACATTGTTTATTTTGATGAATCTAACACCTGTTTCTTTAAGGGACACAAAGAAATTTTACTCAAAGAAAAAAATACTCAAAAACCCTAGTATTTTCTCTTTTGTTTATTTAATTACTTATCTTTAATTTACTTTACAATCATTAATTACCTAATGTTGGAAAAGTTGAGTGGAGTCACTCCAGAATTTTTTTTATAATAATATGTCCCGACTTAGAATCCCCAGATAAATAAATTAAGGGTCGTATGAACATTCAAGTCTAGAAAATCCAATAAGTTTACTTCACGTATTACATAAAATTTGTAAATTTTAAAAATTATTTTCTTACCTTTTCGATATAAAATGACCAATTTTCTTTAAAAAGTTTTGGGAGTGATTTTAGTAAATCTTCTTCAAGCACGTTTTCAACTGACATCTTTTTCATTACTGCTTCAATTAATGCCTTGTTTTTCAAATTCTTTTTTATGTTTGGAAGAATGTCGAATCCAACTAATCGTATCATTTCTTTCTGAATCTAGATAAAATAAAATATGTACAATCAATAACATAAAGTTATTATTCATAATTATTTCTTTGACATAATAGACGAAATAAAGAATTTACTGACACTGAAAATAAATAAATAAATAAAATAAAAATAAAAATTTAATTCAGATTTAGAATTTTCTAGAATCAAACTATTTTAGTATTAGATCACTCAACAAATTAAACACGTGTAAGAGTCGTGCTGAAAGAATCAGATACAAACTTAAAATAAACATAAGAGGTTAAGTCAAATTTTTCTTTCTTTTTTTTTTTTATTTTTTTAAAATAAGAATGTTACTAAAAAGTTATAAAAATAATAATGATAATAATAATAATAATAAATAGAGAAACTTTAAGATATATCTGAAAAATTCTCATAGTGAAAATAAATAAATAAATAAAACTTAAATTTCAACTTCAAATTGTTATTTACCAAATTCAACATAATAATTAATTAAACATTATTAATTAGATTAATATTTCTTTTATTTATTAGTAATTCGTTAGCAAAATATTAAAGCCTTTTGTATAAAACTAATGAAAAATTATTTTATGTATTATAAATTTCACACAGGCTAGTTTTAAATTTTGTTTGGTCAAAAATTACAATAACAACTACAACAACAACAACAACAACAATAATAATAATAATTTTAGTCTTGTGTAACTAATGTTTAATTAAAACTCTTGAAGCTGCTCTCAAAGTCAACTTATTAAATATTACAATTCCAATTGATTTTCACACACACACACAAAAAAAAGCCAAGAGCAAAAATAAAAAGAAAAGAAAGGAAAGGAAGAAAGAAAGGAAAACCATTCGAAAAAAAAAAAAAAAAACATTTTAGAGATAAATCTATGGAACATTCATTAACAATAATTCATTTTTTAGAAATGTAATAAATAAATAAATAAATAAATAAATAAATAAAAACTTAAATTTCAATTTCAAATTGTTATTTACCAAATTCAACATGATTATTTAAGCATTATTAAATAAATTAATATTTTTTTATGTGTTCTTTTATTCGTTAATAAAATATTAAAGCCTTTTGTATAAAACTAATGAAAAATTATTTTACTAATTATAAATTTCGATTGGGATGGTTTTACATGTTGTTTGGTTATAAATTACATTAACAATTAAAAAAAAAGAAATAGAAAATAATAATAATTTTAATCTAGTGTAAATAATGCTTAATTAAACCACTTAAAGCAGCTCTCAAGTGCAACTTATTTAATATTACATTTTTACAATTTGGAATCGAATTTTACGAAAAATTATCAGGAGCAAAATAAGGAAGGAAGAAAAATAAAACATTTGAAAAAACCTTTTGGACAAATTAAAAATACTTTACTGTTATAATAAAAATAGAATAAGTATAGAAATAAAGTTAAAATATGAAATATAATTTTAAAACATGCCTGTGTGTAATTTACTGGGAGAATTTTAGAAATGTAAGATATAACTCAAAAATTTTATGCTATGTTTTCGGAACATAATATATAAATATTTCTTCAGGTTTTTTTTTTTACAAATTACATAGTGAAAATAAATAAATAAATAAATAAAACTTAAATTTCAACTTCAAAATTGTTATTTACCAAATTCAACATAATGATTATTTAAACATTATTAATTAAATTAATATTTCTTTTACTTATTAGTAATTCGATATCAAAGCTTTTTGTATAAAACTAATGAAAGATTATTTTATAAATTATAAATTTCATACAGGCTAGTTTTAAATTTTATTTGGTCAAAAATTACAATAACAACTACAACAACAACAGCAACAATAATAATAATATTAATAATTTTAGTCTTGTATAACTAATGTTTAATTAAAACTCTTGAAGCTGCTCTCAAAGTCAACTCATTAAATATTACAATTTCTAATTGATTTTCACAAAAAAAAAAAAAAAAAAAAAGCCAAGAGCAAAAATAAAAAGAAAAGAAAGGAAAGGAAGAAAGAAAGGAAAACCATTCGAAAAAAAAAAAAAAAAAAAAAAAAAAACATTTTAGACATAAATCTATGGAACATTCATTAACAATAATTCATTTTTTAGAAATGTAACAAATAAATAAATAAATAAAAACTTAAATTTCAATTTCAAATTGTTATTTACCAAATTCAACATGATTATTTAAGCATTATTAAATAAATTAATATTTTTTTATGTGTTCTTTTATTCGTTAATAAAATATTAAAGCCTTTTGTATAAAACTAATGAAAAATTATTTTACTATTTATAAATTTCGATTGGGATGGTTTTACATGTTGTTTGGTTATAAATTACATTAACAATTAAAAAAAAAGAAATAGAAAATAATAATAATTTTAATCTAGTGTAAATAATGCTTAATTAAACCACTTAAAGCAGCTCTCAAGTGCAACTTATTTAATATTACATTTTTACAATTTGGAATCGAATTTTACGAAAAATTATCAGGAGCAAAATAAGGAAGGAAGAAAAATAAAACATTTGAAAAAACCTTTTGGACAAATTAAAAATACTTTACTGTTATAATAAAAATAGAATAAGTATAGAAATAAAGTTAAAATATGAAATATAATTTTAAAACATGCCTGTGTGTAATTTACTGGGAGAATTTTAGAAATGTAAGATATAACTCAAAAATTTTATGCTATGTTTTCGGAACATAATATATAAATATTTCTTCAAGTTTTTTTTTTTACAAATTACATAGTGAAAATAAATAAATAAATAAATAAAACTTAAATTTCAACTTCAAAATTGTTATTTACCAAATTCAACATAATGATTATTTAAACATTATTAATTAAATTAATATTTCTTTTACTTATTAGTAATTCGATATCAAAGCTTTTTGTATAAAACTAATGAAAGATTATTGTATAAATTATAAATTTCATACAGGCTAGTTTTAAATTTTATTTGGTCAAAAATTACAATAACAACTACAACAACAACAGCAACAATAATAATAATATTAATAATTTTAGTCTTGTGTAACTAATGTTTAATTAAAACTCTTGAAGCTGCTCTCAAAGTCAACTCATTAAATATTACAATTTCTAATTGATTTTCACAAAAAAAAAAAAAAAAAAAAAAAGCCAAGAGCAAAAATAAAAAGAAAAGAAAGGAAAGGAAGAAAGAAAGGAAAACCATTCGAAAAAAAAAAAAAAAAAAACATTTTAGACATAAATCTATGGAACATTCATTAACAATAATTCATTTTTTAGAAATGTAACAAATAAATAAATAAATAAAAACTTAAATTTCAATTTCAAATTGTTATTTACCAAATTCAACATGATTATTTAAGCATTATTAAATAAATTAATATTTTTTTATGTGTTCTTTTATTCGTTAATAAAATATTAAAGCCTTTTGTATAAAACTAATGAAAAATTATTTTACTAATTATAAATTTCGATTGGGATGGTTTTACATTTTGTTTGGTTATAAATTACATTAACAATTAAAAAAAGAAATAGAAAATAATAATGATTTTTAATCTAGTGTAAATAATGCTTAATTAAACCACTTAAAGCAGCTCTCAAGTGCAACTTATTTAATATTACATTTTTACAATTTGGAATCCAATTTTACGAAAAATTATCAAGAGCAAAATAATAATAAGTAGAAGAAGAAAAGAAAAGAAATGAAGGAAGAAAAATAAAACGTTCGAAAAAACCTTTTAGACAAATTAAAAATACTTTACTGTTATAATAAAAATAGAATAAGTATAGAAATAAAGTTAAAATATGAAATATAATTTAAAAATATGCCTGTGTGTAATTTACTGGGAGAATTTTAGAACTTTAAGATACAACTGAAAAATTCTTTGCTATGTTTTCGGAACATAATATCATTGCTTCATATATATATATATATATATATATATATATTTTTTTTTACAAATTAGATAGTGAAAATAAATAAATAAATAAATAAAACTTAAATTTCAACTTTAAAATTGTTATTTACCAAATTCAACCTAATGATTATTTAAAAAATATTATTTAAATTAATATATCTTTTATTATTATTATTATTAGTAGTAGTAGTAGTAATTCTTTAGCAAAATATTAAAGCCTTTTGTATAAAACTAATGAAAAATTATTTTATACAAATTATAAATTTCACATAGGCTAGTTTTAAATTTTGTTTGGTCAAAAGTTACAATAACAAAAAAAAAAAAAAAAAAAAAAAAAAATTACAAAATAATAGTAATTTCAGTCTTGTGTAACTAATGTTTAAGTAAATCACTTGAAGCTGCTCTCAAAGTCAACTTATTGAATATTACAATTTTCAATTGAATTTTATATAAAAAAAAAAAAAAAAAAAGCCAAGAGCAAGAATAAGAATAAAAATAAAAGAAAGGAAGAAAGAAAAATAATTTGAAAAAAAACATTTTAGAGATAAATCTATGGAACATTCATTAATATAAATTTATTTTTTAGAAATGTAGGCCCAATGTTATATTTTAAATAAACAGGCAAATTAAAAATACTTTACCGTTATAATAAAGAATTCAATAAATATAGAAATAAAGTCAAAATAAGGAATATAATTCAAAAATAGGCCTGCGTGGAATTTACTGGGGGGAAATTTAGAACTTTAGGATATAATTGAAAAATAAAAAATGTAAATATTTCTTCATTTTTGTTTTTACAAATTATAGTGAAAATAAATAAATAAATAAATAAAACTTAAATTTCAATTTCAAATTGTTATTTACTAAATTCAACATAATGATTAATTAAGCATTATTAAATAAATTAATATTTTTTTACGTGTTGTTTTATTTGTTAACAAAATATTAAAGCCTTTTGTATAAAACTAATGAAAAATTATTTCACTAATTATAAATTTCAAATGGGATGGTTTTACATTTTGTTTGGTTATAAATTACAATAACAATAAAGAAAAGAAAAGAAAAGAAAAAAGAAAAATAAAGAAAAAAATAAAAAAATTACAAAAGAATAATAATTTTAATCTAGTGTAAATAATGCTTATTTAAATCACTTGAAGCAGCTCTCAAGTGCAACTTATTTGATATTACATTTTTACAATTTGGAATCCAATTTTACGAAAAATTATCAAGAGCAAAATAATAATAAGTAGAAGAAGAAAAGAAAAGAAATGAAGGAAGAAAAATAAAACGTTCGAAAAAACCTTTTAGACAAATTAAAAATACTTTACTGTTATAATAAAAATAGAATAAGTATAGAAATAAAGTTAAAATATGAAATATAATTTAAAAATATGCCTGTGTGTAATTTACTGGGAGAATTTTAGAACTTTAAGATACAACTGAAAAATTCTTTGCTATGTTTTCGGAACATAATATCATTGCTTCATATATATATATATATATATATATATATATATATATATATATATATATTTTTACAAATTAGATAGTGAAAATAAATAAATAAATAAATAAAACTTAAATTTCAACTTCAAAATTGTTATTTACCAAATTCAACCTAATGATTATTTAAAAAATATTATTTAAATTAATATATCTTTTATTATTATTATTATTATTAGTAGTAGTAGTAATTCTTTAGCAAAATATTAAAGCCCTTTGTATAAAACTAATGAAAAATTATTTTATACAAATTATAAATTTCACATAGGCTAGTTTTAAATTTTGTTTGGTCAAAAGTTACAATAACAAAAAAAAAAAAAAAAAAAAAACAAATTACAAAATAATAGTAATTTCAGTCTTGTGTAACTAATGTTTAAGTAAATCACTTGAAGCTGCTCTCAAAGTCAACTTATTGAATATTACAATTTTCAATTGAATTTTATATAAAAAAAAAAAAAAAAAGCCAAGAGCAAGAATAAGAATAAAAATAAAAGAAAGGAAGAAAGAAAAATAATTTGAAAAAAACATTTTAGAGATAAATCTATGGAACATTCATTAATATAAATTTATTTTTTAGAAATGTAGGCCCAATGTTATATTTTAAATAAACAGGCAAATTAAAAATACTTTACCGTTATAATAAAGAATTCAATAAATATAGAAATAAAGTCAAAATAAGGAATATAATTCAAAAATAGGCCTGCGTGGAATTTACTGGGGGGAAATTTAGAACTTTAGGATATAATTGAAAAATAAAAAATGTAAATATTTCTTCATTTTTGTTTTTACAAATTATAGTGAAAATAAATAAATAAATAAATAAAACTTAAATTTCAATTTCAAATTGTTATTTACTAAATTCAACATAATGATTAATTAAGCATTATTAAATAAATTAATATTTTTTTACGTGTTGTTTTATTTGTTAACAAAATATTAAAGCCTTTTGTATAAAACTAATGAAAAATTATTTCACTAATTATAAATTTCAAATGGGATGGTTTTACATTTTGTTTGGTTATAAATTACAATAACAATAAAGAAAAGAAAAGAAAAGAAAAAAGAAAAATAAAGAAAAAAATAAAAAAATTACAAAAGAATAATAATTTTAATCTAGTGTAAATAATGCTTATTTAAATCACTTGAAGCAGCTCTCAAGTGCAACTTATTTGATATTACATTTTTACAATTTGGAATCCAATTTTACGAAAAATTATCAAGAGCAAAATAATAATAAGTAGAAGAAGAAAAGAAAAGAAATGAAGGAAGAAAAATAAAACGTTCGAAAAAACCTTTTAGATAAATTAAAAATACTTTACTGTTATAATAAAAATTGAATAAGTATCGAAATAATGTTAAAATATGAAATACATATAATTTAAAAACATGCCTGTGTGTAATTTACTGGGAGAATTTTAGAACTTTAAGATACAACTGAAAAATTCTATGCTATGTTTTCGGAACATAATATATAAATATTTCTTCAAGTTTTTTTTTTTTTTTTTTTTTACAAATTACATAGTGAAAATAAATAAATAAATAAATAAATAAATAAAACTTAAATTTCAACTTCAAATTGTTATTTACCAAATTCAACGTAATGATTAATTAAATTAATATTTCTTTTATCTATTAGTAATTCGTTAGCAAAATATTAAAGCCTTTTGCATAAAACTGATGAAAAATTATGTTACAAATTATAAATTTCACATAGGCCAGTTTTAAACTTTGTTTGGTCAAAAATTGCAATAACAAAATAATAATAATAATAATTTTAGTCTTGTGTAATTAATGTTTACTTAAATCACTTGAAGCTGCTTTCAAAGTCAACTTATTGAACATTACAATTTTCAATTAAATTTTACAAAAAAAAAAAAAAAAAAAAAAAAAACCAAGAGCAAAAATAAAAATAAAAGAAAGGAAGAAAGAAATCATTCGATAAAAACATTTTAGAGATAAATCTATGGAACATTCATTAACATAAATTCTTTTTTTTAGAAATATAAGCCCAATGTTACATTTTAAATAAACAGGCAAATTAAAAATACTTTACCGTTATAATAAAGAATTGAATAAGCATAGAAATAAAATCAAAATAAGGAATATAATTCGAAAACATGCCTGCGTGGAATTTACTGGGGAAAATTTAAAACTTTAGGATATAACTGAAAAATTAAAATGTAAATATTTCTTCATTTTTGTTTTTACAAATTACATAGTGAAAATAAATAAATAAATAAATAAAACTTAAATTTTAATTTCAAATTGTTATTTACCAAATTCAACATAATGATTATTTAAGCGTTATTAAATAAATTAATATTTTTTTATGTGTTCTTTTATTTGTTAACAAAATATTAAAGCCTTTTGTGTAAAACTAATGAAAAATTATTTTACTAATTATAAATTTCAAATGGGATGGTTTTACATTTTGTTTGGTTATAAATTACATTAACAATGACAATAAAAAAAATTACAAAATAATAATAATTTTAATCTAGTGTAAATAATGCTTAATTAAACCACTTGAAGCAGCTTTCAAGTGCAACTTATTTAATATTACAGTTTTACAGTTTGGAATCGAATTTTGCGAAAAACTGCAACAAAGTTTTGTTAAAATAACAAAATAAGTAATTAAAATAAAATAAAATAAATAAAGTAATATGGATTCTAATGTTGAATGAATAGCATTAATTCACTATGTTTTTAAATTCAATTTGTTTACTATTACAATTTTGAATAGAATTTTACAAAAAAATTGCCAAGAGGAAAAAAGAGAGAGAGAGAGAGAAGAGTAATTTATGCACTGTGGTTAAAACAGTGAATGGAGAAAACTTTAGATTAGTCTAAAAAATTTCGTGTTCGGAAGAAAGACAGAGAAAAAAAAAAAAAAAAGGAACACCCTTTATTAAGAAATTATGTATTACACAGAATAAGAATTTTATAAAATAATCGAAAAGGGAGAAAATTTACCTTGGAATCTTTTTCTCGTTCAAAGATGAGCTATGATGCTAATGGACGTCCTGACGATCTGTGGCTGTGCTGTAGCAAACTGCGCTGTCCAGTCCACTGCCCAGTGTGAATATGAATGAGCATAGAACTCCGCGTCCACACGTACACAGCCCCCACCCCCAACCCCCAGGGAAGCTACTTATTTTTATACGAATTCCCTTCCCACGCATGCAGTTGTTTTTTAGTTCAGTTCCTTGGGGCTTGGAGAAATTGTTTCTACAACGCGCTTTGTGTAATCGTTGCACCCCTGTGGAGCACTGGCGTCCTGGATCTACTTTGATGGGCATCAGACTGAGACTTTTCCATGTGAAATCGTTTTACATTTTGTCATCAATAAATAACAACCAGGGAAAATAGAAAGTATTGAAAAAGGAATATAATTTTAACATTATGCGATTATTTCCTTCACATAAATATGTAATTATAAATAACAACTTCAAGTAAATGCAATAATAAATAATTCGTTTAAATAAATGTATTAAAAAAATTAAAAATAAATAGAAATAGAATTTGCTGCTAAATTTTGCAGTTATAAACTGGCTACGTCATGCTTTATGAAAAAATAAATTGTATGCACAGATAAATAAAATTATTATGTATATGTACTTTAAATAGCATAAATATTCTTAATTCCCCAAAAAAGGTATAAATATCAAAACGCAAAAATTACGAATAAATGGTAATCAACTGACTATCATTAGGTATATACTTAAAATTTTGAAATAAATATTTTTTAAAAGATACTTTTTCTAAATTAATATTAAATATTCAATTACTGTATGGAATGCTTTTTTTTTTTTCTTTTTAATATACTTATTATTTCTGCCTTATTCATCTGTTTTTATAGGCTTTGCCATTTTTATTCCAGTATGTAGTTAATGTAGTTAATGATGCTCTAATTAAGACGTTTGTTTCTTCCCAATTAACCTTAATTATTTGAAATGCTCTTATCTTGTTGTTTTCGTTTTATATACGTGCGAGTATTAAAATAATTTTTAATGATTTAAAATTTTAAAAAATAGTATTTTTTAAACACAAAATCTCAAGTTTATTTTTTATTTATTCATTTATTTACTTTTAATCACACAGGTTCAGGGGTTGTGTTAATGCCTCAAAAATAAATAAATAAAATAAGATAAAATAAAATAAAATAAAATAATAATAATAATAATAGTAATAATGTACTACAATAATTTTTATATATTTATATACTTCTCGTAAAAATGCTTTAATTTTTTTTTACTTAATATTATTACTATTATTATTTAGTTTGCATAAAAATAAGGAACATTATATTTTCTCGAGTACTTGTAAAATACTAAATTGTTGGTATAATGACAAATGGATAATTATTATGTTGTTATTATTTCAATGCTAACTGTAATAATAATAAAAAAAATAAGAAGAAGAAGAAAGAAAGAAAACCATAATTTAGCTACTACCCTTTTGAAGAAGTAAAAAACTTGAATAAATTAGATAAACAGTATAAGACATTGCCAAAAAGTTTTAAGATATTCATTAATTAAATGTTCATTTCTTAGGTTAAAATAGGATTAACAGTATTTTATATATGACTGAGTAAACAGCATAATTATTTGAAATGTTCATGTCATAAATTTCTTTCTTTCTTTCATTTTTTTTTTTTTTTTTTTTTCAAAACCATGTTTTAGTTAAATTTAGTTATGTTTTTCGTATCCTAATTCATTTTAACTATAATCTGTTTCCTGTTTATATGGAAAGCGGAAAAAAAAAAAAAAAGGCCACTGAAAAAAGTCATCGGAAAAAGAGTCATGCGGCAAAAAAAAAAAAAAAAAAAAAAAAAGTCACCTGGAGAAAAAATCACTGGAAAAATAGTTCGGTCGTCTTCATAAATGATAAAATCAGCTTTTTAATAACTTTTAGTCGCATTATGTTTCTTTTAAAACTGTTTTTCCTTTTTCCGGAGACATTTTTTCCTGGTGACTTTTTTTTTTTTTTTTTCCCTGGTGATTATTTTTCCGCCAATCGTTTATATATATATATATATATATACAATATTTAATGATTTATAAGAAATTATTACATATATTTAATGTAAGAAAAACTATGTTGAAAAAGGACAAAGTCCAAACAAGTGAAATTATATATATATATATATACATGTATGTATGTATATATAGTCTTAGTTTGCAAAAATTCTAAGGACAATAAATTCACTTCAAAGATAACAAATTCACGTAGTCAATGCGTAAGAAGTTGCAGCAAATAGAAGACATACAAAAATAATTATAATATAAAATTTGAAAACGAATATAGGCCAAAAACTAATGAAAGCAGATAAAAAATATTAAATAGGCCCCAAAACACCATACTGATTCTTTAGTAGCTTTTAAGAGGTTTTGCTGCTTCCACACTGCATTGAGGGGCTTTCCTGATGATAGCCTTAATATTTTTTGGAATAATTAATATTTTCTGCCTGCTTTCTTTTTTAATATTTTAGTCGGCATTCATTTTTACATAATATATTTTTTATATTTTAATTTAAACATGTTTGTGCCTGTTAAAATTTGACGCCTTGATAACATTTAAAAGTGCAATTGAAATTCTCTTATAGTACACCAGCTATGAACACTGATAAACCAACTAAAGTGGGTTTTAATTTAAATTGCGATGTACGAAAATTATAGGAAATGTTCAAACAATAACAACAATAAATAAAATCTGGTATGAAACAATCACACGACTTTCATTACCCACTATTACACGTATTATATGCTTTTTTTTTTTTTTTTTTGAGATAATATGACCAGAAGACATAAAATTTTTCTAACGAAGTAGAAACCAATTTTTTTTTTTTTTTTTTTTTTTTTGCCAGTAAGAGAAACTACTTAATACACGTGTAACGACATATAAAACTAAGTTTACATAGCAAGTTAAAAATTTTGAGAAAAAAAAAAAGAAAAAAGATAGAAAGAAAAAGAAATAGTTGAATTGCGTTTTGAAACATCAATTTCCGAGATCTTAAATTGACCTACCTAAGCAAGATGATTGTTAATTTTCTTTTAATAACCACATAATACATGAGAAATGGTATAAAAAATAGATTTATGTAGCAATTTTAAAGAAAATCGTTAGAGCCGTTTTTGAGATACCAACTTTTACCAAATCTTGGCATACTCAATTATTGACCGGAAAACAATAATTGCACATAAAAAGATATTTAAAAGAGAGTTAATTTGGCGAGTTTGAAAAAAATTCGTATAGTTGTTTTTAAAGGAACGCACTTACGAGTCCTGAAATTGAACTATTTATACAGTACGCCTAACAATTTTCCTGAACTAACCAACTATATCATTCGAACGGATATCCAATGGAGTGTTTATGTAGCAACTTTGAAAAAAAATGTTAGAGGCGTTTTTGAGATACTGACATACGATCTCATTTGCGGTTTCCGATAACCCACTTCAGGTTTTCCAATTATCACCAAAATTTGGAAAATTAATTTGATTTAAAATTATTCAAGCCAAAAAATCAAATACAAGCTCTATTATGCTTCAGCAGGTGGGAACACAGCAATTTAAAGGAATTATTTAATTTAACAGGTTTCAGAAGATGTGATTTTAAATTAACTTTTTTTTTTTTTTTTCTGTTTATTAACAATGCTATTATTTATTTATTTATTTATTTTTACTGTTTGTATATTCCACTATGATTTTCATACATCATAATTTATATTAAAATTTATTTTCTTGTATAAAATTTTATTGTTGCTTCATGCGCCTATTTTATACAAAATTAATTTATCATTATTTACTAAATTATATATATAAATAATGTATTAAAAAAACTGGACCACGTTTTTTAATTCCTAAAACATTCAAATTACACATATAATAAAATAATATAAATATGCTTGCAAAGAAATTAAATACGATAAAATAAATAAGTTTTTTTTTTTTTTTTTTTTTTTTTTTTTAATTAAGAGTTTAGGGGATTTAATTTCAAGAACACAAAAGTTAATATCTCATACAAACGCCCATGCTAAAAAGAAGATCGGTGAATGAAAGAAAAGAAAAATGAAATTAGTAACTAAAATGTGCTTTTCAGCTTGATACATTTAAGTTGAAATTTACTATTCCGTTATAAAAAGTCTCAGAGGCATGATAATAAAAAAAAGTTTTTCAATTTTAAACCCCACAGCTATAATACTCACTGTAATTTTCCCAAAGAGTTAGAGATAGATAAATTTTAGATAGATAAAATAAATAATGATTTTTTTTTTCAGTACCCATATATCCGGTGCTCATTTTATCGATACCTTTTTTTCTGGGTGTCCTTTTTTCCAGTGCTCTTTCTTCGGTGCCCTTTTCTTTCGGGATAAGTCATTAATGAATTATGAATAAAAACAATCATATACACATTTATATTATATATATATATATATATAATATATACAGTAATATTTTAATTTGTCAGTAATCTCGAACAAATTTTTTTAAATATAATTCTAAAATATTTTATGATGTAATGCTGAAATTTTGTACATTACATCATTTGGCTATGGAGTACATACATTTTAATCATCCGAAATTATTTCGTAACAAGTCGTATTAAAGGTTATATTTAGTTAATTTTAAAGTAAGAAGTTAATTTTTTTATTCTGAAAATTGAAGTCTGAAATTTTTGATCATTAATAAAATTCTGTATTTTAGGAATCTTTGTAATTTGTTACATTTAATAATATTGTCTAGTATCATTATTAAAGCTATTTAAGACTAAGGTTTCTATTACATTGAAAACATATTAGGCTAATCTAAAATTGAAATTGTGTGTCTGTGTGTGTGTGTATATATATATATATCTTATTATGTATATTAAAGTAGTATTTTATAAGCTTAGACAATATAAATTTTTAAAACTTTTCGAGTATAATTATTGGTCTTATAAATTAATCATTCAAAAAATCGTATACAGCTGTGTGGTGAGTGCTTTGTTCGCTTTAGTATTATAAGTTTCTTTAAAGTAGCGATTTTTAATCTATTAAATATTGTGGATTCCTTCTCCTTTGTTACCCAAGATTGAAAGTAAGGTCGATTCCACAGTAATAGACGAATAAACTGAGATACACACATAAATACAATGCTATTTAAATGTAGATGCTATTAGAAATATATAAATTAAGATGTGTTTGTTTTAACAATATTTTAATTTTGACCTTATATTCTATTAGTATTTTCTCCTTAATGACCAATTTTTAAGAAAGCATTGAGCATAATATTTTTGTGTCATAGATGTGACTATTTGTGTGGCTATTTCGAACATAAGCTTTTGTACTAAATACTTAACTGAACAACGGGATTTCTGAAAAATAATGGTCTTTCTACAAAAACTTTCTTAGAGACTCTCAGACTCCAAGTCCAAATAGCCACGAATAATTAATTATATTCTCCCTCACGTCGTCGTCAACCTAGCCTGTGATTATCTGGGAACTGGCCAGGGGTCCTTCTCTGAATAACATCTCGCTTTTCTCACGTAATTTAGAATTCTACAAAGTAACATCCGCTATCTACTTGTCTGTAGTCTGTTTATAAAGAAAGGAAGGAAGGAATAGATATAATAATCTTAGCGATCGAAAAATATTGTTTTATTTAAATTCTTAATTTATCTTTAGTAATGTTGCTAATACTTCCCTTGTACATTCATTACGTAAATGTTAGAAAATATACTAAAAAACTTTTTGTAATCATTTCAGGTGATTTTCTTATAATGCTTACTAAGAAATTTTTAGTAGTATTAGATGAATTCTTTCTGTATTTTTACTAGGAAACTTTTAGTTTGGGATTCCGAAATTCTACTAGTAATAAATACAGAAATCTCTCATGTAATTCTACTTTTTTTTCTGATTCAATGGTGCAGATTTTGTATTATTAATTGTGTTAATGTAACTCAGGTAATAATGCAAAATCATCTCATGTAATTTTAGAAGTTTAAATCTATTTGTAAACATATATTTATCAGAAAATTCAAATTACTATATATAAAACCATACGTCATTTTTGAAGATTAACAACTATTCTCACAAAATGTTAAATGTAATACATACTGCAACAATCTCTACCTTTTTGCCTACTTAAAATATTGCTTATGTTACAAAAATAATTTAATGAATATTAAATGTAATTATAAACATATATTATATATATATATATAAATAATGCATTGCTAAATATAACATTTGAATTTTTCTGTTTTTCTGTGAAATTTTTATTCTTGTAAAATATATTTAATATATTTAGATCTGTTTAAATTGACACTTACTTGAAAATTAGGAATAGGAAATCCTTTTAAATATAAATTTAAAACGCCTACACTTTAAAATTTTGTACATGCAAGAATTTAATTTTTTGTACATGCAAGTATTTTATCAAATATAATTTAATAAATATTTTCAAATCAAAGATGTAAAAGAACAAACTGATTTTTTAGAATTACATATTAAATGCAAGTTTAAAATAATTTAGGCTTTAAAATTTTCCTATTTGTAAATATTTTATTTTATCATTAAAAAAAAAAAAATCTAATATATTATATTATATTATATTAAAGATATGATGTAGCAAACAAAAAATAAATTTTATACTTTATAAACATATCCAACTAATATTCTCAAAAATTACGTCAAATTTACATGCAAAACTTTGAAAATATTTAGTAAAGAATATCTGTTTGGAAACATAGTTGGAATCCCTCTTTTAAATTTTATTTGCACAATTTTTCCTCTTAAAACAAAATTTCGAAAGACATTATTAGATAAAACTGTTGCAATGTCTAACCTCATAATTTTTAATATAAACCTGCAGATTATTCTTAACTACAGCGATTTATTCATTAGCTCTATAAATAAAACAAATTTATTTTCAGTTTTAAAAAGTTTAATAAAACTTTGCTTAAAAGGAGCAATTCTAAATAACCGAAATGAAATTTTATAAAAGAACGAAAAAGTGAAATAATATCTTAAAAGCAAAAGTTCCACTTTCTTTGACCGAAAAGAAATAAGAAAATGTGTGGAGAAAAGGTTTTTGCCAAATCGATTAATTATAGATATTTGCAGCTTTTAATAAATAAATTATAGCTTGCTTAAAATTTTTAATTCCGTAAGGATAATAAATGTACTTTTTTTTTTTTTTTTTTTTAATAATAATAATAATAAATAATAATAAAAGCGAACTTGACGGGAATGCGAAGGAACAAATGCATGTTTGTAAAGTTCGGCCTGTAAGCGTCACAGCAATTTATTTAGTATTTTTACTAGCAATGGCTGGTTACAGGTGATTTCTTAGTAAATGTTACGAAATCTGTAAAGCTACTAAATAATTGTTTGTAATTTGACGCAAAATTTTTTACAGTGCAGTGGTTGACACTTTTAGAGTAATTTCTGGTGTTTTTAATGTTTTAGTCATCAGAAACTATTTTTAGAAATCTTAAGTTAATATATATGGGTTGAAAGACTTTCAGAACCACATTTATGTTAAAATATAGGGGAGAGTGGGGATGAATGGGACATTTTTCATGTTTTTATTAATAACGTTCACCATATGTAATTCAGAATTTTATAACATTGCTCATAAGTACACTTCAGTAATCAGTTACATGTAAACATTCTAACTTTAATAAAAAGTTATCATTTTTAATTAATAATATATATATTTTTTTTACATGCATGTGTGCATTGTCCCATTCATCCCCACCTATGGGGATGAATGGGACAGAACTGGAGTTAACAAAGAAAAGAAAACAAAATGGAAAGTAAATAAATTTTTAAAGTTAAATTGGTTTATGTGATTTTATTACGCGCTATGAAGTTACTGAAATTAACATAAACTGATGTATTGACTCAAATTAACATTAAAAGTCAAAAGTCCTTTGGTTCGCACAGTTCATAGTGCTCTATGCTTTGGTAATTTAATCTAATAAGATCTAATCTAAAAATAAATAAATAAATAAGACACTAGTAAGATATAAATCATTATAATAGAGTACAAATTATCCAGATAAATTTTTGTTTCCGACTGATCGGGAAAAAATAAGCATTCTATTCTGTATTACATTAATAATCACCAGGATTTATTTAATTAGCTTGATTGAAATTGTGATTTTAACCCAATTATTATTAGTTTATTTATTTATTTTTTTTAATAATTGATATTATTGATTTAAGTTGCATTGAATATTCTAACTTATAATTTTTTTAATCATAATTATTATAAACAAAAATCAGAACAATTCATTTCAATCTATTTTTCTCTAAATCCATGCTACTTTTATAATTCCATATTATAACTGTTGAGCTACAGGTTATAAAAATATTGAAAATCTATTTACGATTTGTTTTAATATAATTCGTGTGTACAATTTTAAATTAGCACATAGAAGGGAATGTCCCATTCATCCCCATTCAAACTGTTCCATTCATCCCCACCACCACATGATCCTATAAAACATGAAATAGGCCTAAGGAACAATTGTCAATATTCTTCTTGAATATCATAAACACAATAAAAGATTATGCCTTTTCAGCAATATGAGTTCTATTAACTTTAAGCAAATAGTTACTTTTTAACTGCTATCTTATTGAATCAGTAAAAACTTACTCTGGCAGCAGAAAAAGACACTTTAATTTTTTTCTGTCCTTCAATAGACAGCACAATTCTGAAACTACACTTGATGAATGACCTCAGTACTGCCATATATCAGAAAAATTGTTAAATTTCTAGTGCTTGCAAAACAAAAATTTTGCTATTGTCCCATTCATCCTGCGTTTCATTTATCCCCACTCTCCCTTATGCATTTGATAGTTATTATTATTTTTTAATGAGTTTTTATTTTACACTCACTCGATGTTCCAGTAATTGACACTGCCAGTTTTCCTTTTACTAGTAATTGGCTCCCTATGCTCCAGTGTTTGACACTGATAGTTTTTCATATTACCAGTAATTGGCTCCCTATGCTCCAGTGTTTGACACTGATAGTTTTTCATATTACCAGTAATTGGCTCCCTATGCTCCAGTGTTTGACACTGATAGTTTTTCATATTACCAGTAATTGGCTCCCTATGCTCCAGTGTTTGACACTGATAGTTTTTCATATTACCAGTAATTGGCTCCCTATGCTCCAGTGTTTGACACTGATAGTTTTTCATATTACCAGTAATTGGCTCCCTATGCTCCAGTGTTTGACATACAATGTTAAAATTCTGATGTGTAAATCATTTGCTTTTATTCTTTTTCTTATTTATTAATTATTTCGGGGAAGATGTCAATTACTGGAGCATGCCAATCACTGGAGTGCCAACCCTAATATCAAGAAAAATATTTGGTAGATTTAACAAAACGTTTTTGTTATTTTAAAAAGAGAAAATATCTGGAGGAAAAAAAAAAAAATCATTATTTGCAATAACTCAAAAAATAATTATTTCTAAAACTAAGAAAGGTTTTATCATCTCTATATTACAGCCGTTAAAACAATTCTACATTTTTTTACTATTATTATTATTATGTTTTTTTTTTTTTTAAATAAAAATATCATAGATAATTTTTTGTCGATGAATAATCTAGCGCGCACAACATCTTTGTGATAATTAACACGAATTTAATGAAAGTTTAACAGCTTTTTCACGACATGTTAATATATGAAATGACAAATAATTATCTTTTTAACATTGACGATTTTGTAATTATGAACATAATTGCAATAAAAATAGTGATAACATTTTAAATAATAATTACAGTAATTTTTTTCGAAACAATGGAACTTTCGAAAAAAAAAACTCTTTTCCGTCATTTTAATTATGATGTATTTTCCCACGAGTAAAAATATTTTTAAGTTCATGTGATGTATCATTTGCATGTAATTTTGTGCATAAGGCAACAAGAAAATTACTTTTGATATTTTCAAAATGTTCTAACAGCTATAATAGAGAGATGCAACCTTATTTTAACATCTGTTAAAAATTACTAGTTTTAAAAGCAGGGTTGTTCGGTTTTTTCCATAGTGGAAAAAACCTGGTTAAAACCGTCCCGGACAAAATACCATTTTGTCCACTATTAATTATTTGCGAGTACTAAATTAAAAATTACCTTTATTCCTTCCATATATATATAAAACAATTCTTTATCATTAAGTGTATGTGAGAGCTTGTGAAATAGGGTCACCTGGTCGCCATTGGCGACCAATATTTTTTTTAACTAGTAATAATGTTTTCAACTTTAAGGAATTTTTTTTTTTTTAAATATATATATATATATATATATATACATATTGGTGAAAGAATTGGTCCCAAAATTGGGCTCCAATTCTACTTTCGCTGTTTTGATTCCTGCTTTTCTCACCACTTTTTGAGACACTGTGTTGAATTAGGGAATTGACACATCTCCGTGCATGTTTCACAACTCGGTGTTAAATTATTGCACCGTTTTGGGGAATTGGTTTACACTGCTCCTGTCTGCGCATGCTATCGACCTGATGCTGAATTGTTGTACCTGTGTAATGATGTATCATTGCCGATAATTTTAGTGAAAATAATAAAACCAGTTTCATGATGTTAAATTTAAACAAGTGTTTCCTGATGTAATTAAAAAAAAAAAAAAAAAAAAAAATCATTCAAGCCTAATAAATAATTGGTTTTTAGTTGGTATAATAATTGGTATATAGAATCTTAATTTCTGTATTCAAGTAAATTTTGAAACGGCACAAAAAAAAAAAAAAAAAAAAAAAAGAAAGAAAGAAAAAGAAAGAAAACGTTGGAGAATATTTTTTTTATGGGCTACCAGAATTTTTTGTTGCCGACCATATTTTTTAATAAATTCCTGAACCCTGTGTATGTGAATAAAATCAATTTAAATATTTCAAAATAGACATGAATGATTGAAATAGACATGTAAAGTTAACAATATTTAATCAATAAATATATGTATTTCTAAGGGTAAATTGGATGCAAAAGTGATAGTTTATAGTTTCAATTTTAATTCCCCTCTTCCCCCCCCCCTTCCTGCTTTCAACTACATTGTCTTCTCCTCCTTCATAGTCGTAAACACCTTTAAAAAAATTGTTATTAAGCATGATGAAATGAATGATTCACATATCTTTCATGGAATTTTTTACTTTCTGAAAATACATAGATAAGGAAAGTATTATAATCATGGCAAAAATTTGACTTGTGATGATAGTGTATCTATATGTTTTGAGGTTCCATGAGTTCATTTTTGCTATTTTACGATAATGTGTGTATATCTGAGTAGAGTGAACACAATATTGTCTAAACGCTTTGTTCAAATGAGCTAAAAGTTGGTGCATATGTTATAGGTTATCATAGTATAAACTGTATACATCTTGGAAAATCTAGCACAGTTTTATTATTATTTTTTTTTTAACGTGGACACAAAGATAAATTCTTTATCATTATACTCTATGAGCTCAAAAAATTTAAAGTGTGATAGCATCTGAATTCCTTTTTCAGTTCAGCTGAAACTTTTATATACATGTTATCAGTCACTGTCGAATGAATCGTATAGATTTATTTTGGTGAATCAAGCATTTATTGTTTTTTTTTACATTGAAATAACAAAATATTCTGTAATATTATGGCCTATAGTCTGAATTTATTTGAAATGTGATGGCGTCTGAAGCCTCATTTGATTGAGCTTTGAATACATATACAAATTATAAGTATATGTCACACAAAATACATTTTGGTGAATCTAACACTATTAGTTCTTTTACAGAGATACACAAAAGAATTTGGATGCATTCCATTCCATTAAACAATATATTATTTGGGAGCAAATAATCAAACACTTATTATAATTTTCTCGTTTATTTATTTAATGACTTCTCTTACGTTATTTTATTTAAACAACAGTGAATTACTTTCATGTTCAGAAAGTCGACTGGAGTCACTCAACATTTTTATTATTTCTCTTTAAATTTCTGCATATTTATCAAATTGATTATATATATATATATACAGTCATACACATATATGTCCCATTTATATTATTAAAGACACTACTTTTGTGAAAAATAAATAAATAACTTTTCTATGTGGAAGTAAAATTTAATTTTGTATTTTTTTCATCTGGAATAGTTACCAAGTAACTTTTTTTTTTTTTTTTTTTTTTTTTTTTCTTTTTTACAAAATTAAAATAAGAATATAAAATTATTAAATAATTAAGCATGTAAATTTGATTTTTTAAATTATTGGATTAAAAAATGACATGTTAATATGGCAAGTAAAATGTTATATAGAAATGAAAGATTTGTTTTGAAAGGACTTGTGGACGTAAATTGATAAAAACATTCTATCTACATTTATGAGTTTTTTTTTTTTTTTTTTTTTTTAAACCTAGTATAGAAATGTTAAATAAGATATTTGCAAGTTAAGTACAAAATAGCAAAGAAACAACTTAAATTATTTTTAAGATTATAATAGTCTATGTATTAATCAATCATATAGTTTGTGAAAAACTTTAATATTGAAAATAGCCTCTTTCGAAGGGGGATAGGGGTGTTGGGGGGGGATTAAGTTATTCTTCGTTTTTAATTGTCAACATTATGTACTGAAGATAACTCAACATTGCGCACAAAATCTTTTTTTGGCTGAACAGCCGTGCCTTATTTCTTTTGTTTTTAAGGATTTAGATATAGTGTTAAATAACTTTTTTTTCTCTTAATATCCAGCATGATAATGTTATAATAGTCCACCACGACAGATTTACTTTGGTACATCTACAAACTGTAAACTAATGTAATTAGCATTTTCTTCATGTTTTTTTTTTTTTTTTTTTTTTTTTTTATTGTGATTAAAATAAAATCATGCTTTTCATTAATCAAATTATTAATTTTTAATAAAATATTTCTATTGCTAAAATTGTAATTTAAAGTTAAAATTGCAATTTATTGTTTTAACGGAATAATTTTATGCATGCATTGAACATGTACAGTTCAGTGGATTTTATTTTGTCCAGTTTTGTGTGGTTTTTTCCAGTTTTATCCAGGTTTTTTTCCACTTTTGTCCAGCGTCCAGGACTTTTGACGAAAAAGTGGACGAAATAACAACCCTGTTTAAAAGTAGTTATTTTTCAAATTATTGAAAAAAGAATTATAATTTTTTTGCTGTTATTTTCACCGTTCAATTCATTGATATAGCCTTGACATTTTTTTTTTTTTTTTTTTTTTTTTTTTTTTTTTGCTTCAACAAATTATTTTTTCTATTTACGCACACCATCACCCATAATGACCAACCCCACTGCCCGGCATGAAAATTGCCCCCAACACCATTTTTGCAAATTCTTATGTAAAATGACCTCCTGAATCCGAATAGGACGCCCATTTTGCCCTATCACCCACCGTTTTTTAGGGACGGCTCCCTATTTTTAATCATTTTTCGGTAATTTTATTGCTGTAAATTTGATTTTTATGGGAGGGAAAGGATTATTTTAACTATTAACGTGATTAATTACGTGATTATATATGTGATTATGTACGTGATTAATTTACATTGGTCAGATGCACGAACAAAAGCTTGTATTCTTGTATCGATGGTTGGTTTAGAGAGTCACACATAAATATTTAATTACATTACGGGATATTAGTGGAAATTTTTCGAAGTACATTTTTAGGTGCGTTATGTATTTCCAACACTTCCCCAAAAACTTGAAAACATTAAGGTTAACCCATATCGTACCAAGCATTGAAAAAATATTTTTTTCTTTATAAAATCTTAAATATGTTTCTTGAAGCCTATGTATACACACAAAATCAAAAAAAAAAAACTTACCAACCTTTCATTAACTTAATCGGTACAGGCTGTCCTAAAAATAGGACAATGGTTTAAGACAGTGGGAAATATAAGAAAGACAGACCATCTATCTATATATATATATATTATATAATTGTTTTACTAGTACAGAAGTGTAGAATATTACTTCAATAAATTTATATGTCCGTTATTCTTGAACGTAAAACCTTTTTAAGTAATAATGTGTTGAAAATGTAATGAATAAATCTTCAGAAAATTGTCATTAATATATATATATATATATTGTAGTATCTTGGCGAGTGGCAGAGAATTATTGACTTGACTAATCAGAACAAGAAATTATATTTTTTCCAAATTTTAATTTAACTAGATTAATTTTTAGTAATTTACAGAATAAACATATTTTGCTGTATTTCCTCGATATGAATTCGTTTTCAATAAGATCGTGGGTAGTACAGTATAAGACTGGAATGAATTTCAGATCGAGTCCACAGTGATTTCATCAGTGACCGCTTCTGCAGTCTTCTCCAGAAAATAACAGTTCCTATCCCGAGGTCTAGCCTGACCTGCTCTGGGATTCCTGCCTTTCCAAAACTCCGACGTGAACTGTCGTTTTTAGTCTCTCATCGTCAAAATTACAGTTCGTATTGGGCGTGTTTTTCTAAAAACAAAATCTCAGATGCCAGCCCTGATTCGCTCGAAATTCCATCACCGGCTCTGACGCGTTGAATTCCTCTCGAAGGGAAAGTTCTCAAGCATGCGGCTTCCCACGATCATCAAAGGGAAACGGACATACCTTTTTACAAAGGAGAGATGTTCCGCTGCGAGCCGTTAGGCTCCAGACTGTCTGCTTCTTTGTACTGGAATGTCTCTTTCAATGATATATTGGAGTCGGAGTCTCTGCCTTTACAGCTAGCTCCCCTCCCCTTAAAGAAAAATTCGGGGCCATTTTGGGGCCGAATTTTCATCAGAAGAAGCTGAAATTAGGATATTCAAATTCACTTCTAAAAGAGGCAATAGTCCCTACAAATTGGAATATCTACCAGAAAAATATAATGTTGATTTTTCAACAAAACCAAAATAATTAAACACTACCTTAATAATTTTTACACTTAAAATATATACTTCCCTGATTATACTGATTAATTTAAAAACACCAAAAAGAAAAAATTTTAATTTTGAAAATTTAACTTGCTTATTTACAATACAAAAAATTTCTTTTGCTTTTAAAGTTACATTCGACTTAAACAGTCTACGTGAGCTATCTCACGCCCTGGCCGGTGTATTACAGTGTAATCATATGGCTGCAGAGTTAATGCCCATCTCATTAATCGAGGGTTTTTCCCAGCATTTCTCTTCAACCAGACTAATGGATCGTGATCTGTTTCAATAGTGAATTTTTGTCCATCTAAGTAGTGCTTTAACTTTTTTATAGCGAATATTATCGCAGCACACTCTTTTTCTGTCGTAGTATAATTTCTTTCGGGAGCAGTAAATTTCCTGCTCAAGTATAAGATAGGGTGCTCTTCCTTTTCTATTCTCTGAGCGAGGATTACCCCAACCCCTAAATCTGATGCATCGGTCTGTACGATAAAGGGGTGCTCATAGTTCGGAGCATAAAGAATAGGTTGGTCTGTTAATTTCCGTTTTACTTCCTCGAATGCTTTTTGCATTTCAGCGGACCATTCTATGCTTTCTTTGCGATTTTTCCCTTTTAACGCTCTAGTTAGAGGCTCAACAATAGTGGCATAATTTTCGATATAGCGGGCGTAGTATCCTACCATTCCGAGAATTTGTCTAATTTCTGTTTTAGATTTCGGGGTCGGAAAATCCAAGACTGCCTGGATTTTAGCTTCTGCGGGCGACCTACGTCCGTTCCCTACCACGTGCCCCAAGTATGTTACGCTGTCTTGCGCAAATTGACATTTAGAGGGTTTTATTTTCAACTTTGCATCCTCTAGTTTTTTTAAAATTATGTCTAAATGTTCCATATGCGCTTCCCAAGTCTTTGAAAATATGGCGATATCGTCTAAGTACGGTACGCAAAAGTTTTCACAGCCCTGTAATAATAGTGACATAAATTTACTGAACCTATATGGTGCATTCACTAATCCGAAAGGCATTACTAAGGGTCTAAAATTTCCCCAAGGAGTGGAAAATGCCGCATATCTTTGCGCCCTAGGTGTCAGTGGAATTTGCCAATATCCTTTCGTTAGATCTACAAGCGTGATAAATTTAGCACTTGAAACTAAGTCCAAACGATCTTCGATGTTCGGTATTGGAAAATATTCGGTTCTGGTTATGGAATTCAAAACGCGATAGTCCAAACAGGGGCGTGGCTGTTTGTGGGGGGCTTCTACTAAAATTAAAGGACTACTATAGTCCGACTCCCCTATTTCGATTATGTTCAATTCAAGCATTCTTTTGATCTCTCTTTTGAGGATTTCTGTCTGTCTTTGAGACATTCTGTACGGTTTAATTCTAACCGGTTTGTCGGAAATTAATTCGATGTCGTGCTCGATTAGATCGGTGCGCCCTGGATCATTTGAAAACAGGTCCCTGTGGCGATCCAAAACCCCTTTTAATCTCTCTATCTGATCGGTAGTATGTTTCATTTCTAACTTTCCATTTCTTACGATTTCGTTGAAGTCATAAACATTTGGGTCAGAGTGTGGATATACTATTTCTAAATCTGTTTCTTTATTATCCACGCTAGTGATTTCACTAAACAAAACATTTATCATCTCTGCCCTTTGTCTATAAGGTTTCAGCATATTAACGTGGAATACTTGAGAGGGCTCCCTCCTACCTGGAATATTCACAACATAGTTAGTCTCCGAGATTTGTTTCTCCACTGTACCCGGTCCGATCCAACTTACGGCGAATTTATTCGGCTTGTACGTCGCAACCACTAGAACTTGGTCTCCCGGTTTAAATTTCCGGTCAACTGCGTCCCGATCGTACCAAAGCTTCCTTTTCTCTCTCGCATCTTCCATCGATTCAATAGCTAATTCTTGGCATTTTTTTAGCCGATTTATAAGATCAAAAATGTATTCAGTAACGGGCGTTTGTTCCTCGTTTTCGATTCCGCATAATTTTTCAAAAATTATTGTCTCGGGAGTTCTTAGATTTTTGCCGTGAACGAGTTCGGCAGGGCTATATCCGGTAGATTGATGCACGGTAGTACGCAACACCAATAATGCAAATGGAAGATTTTTCTCCCAATCTGCTCCGTTTTCTAAGCATAACACTTTTAATAATCGCTTTACGGTGCGGTGAAATCTCTCAATCGCTTGGGATTGGGGATGATGTATGGAGCTATGAATCACTTTTATTCCAAACTTTTCGAAAAAGGTCTCGGTCAATTCACTCGTAAAACTTCTTCCTAAATCTAATTGAATCTCTCGCGGGAACCCGAATCTGCTAAACATTCGTAAGAACCCGTTTATCACTGCTGGAGAAGTGATTTCTTTAAGCGGTATGGCCTCCGGATATTTTGAAGACAAACACATAGCTGTCAAAAGGTACCTATTTTCGTTTTCACTTAGAGGGAGTGGTCCCGTTAGATCAGCGGAAAACCGAGTGAACACTTCGGTTACTATGGGAACCCTTTTCATAGGCGCTTTCTTCACCTCCCTAGGTTTCCCTATCATCTGACAATGGTGACACGATAATACAAATTCCTCTATTTCTTTGACCGAATTTGGCCACGCGAAATATCTGAAGATTTTATCTTTCGTCTTTGTGACTCCGAGATGTCCGCCAACATTCGAATGACATAATTCCATTACGTCTTTTCTAAGTGTTACAGGAATAATCACTTGTTTTCTAACCTCCCCGCGATTTGTTTTAGATTGTCTAAAAAGGATTTCATTTTCTAAAATGAACTCGGAATTACCTTTGTTCGCTTTTTCAAAACACGGATTTAAAGTCGCGTCTTCACGCTGTAATCCTTTCATCCTTTCTTTATTTACCCCTAGAAGGCTTAGAGACTTCTCTTTCTCAGAGGGGGGAATGACAATAGGGGTTTCCTCCCGTATCTCTGCTACTGCGATGGTGGTTTCGGATTCTCGTAATCTCTCTCTCTCCTCTTTCTCGCTCTGCCTTTTTTTCGCGCGAGTTACTACTTGGTTGATTAACTCTGGTTTTTTCATTTTTGCGCCTTCGATAATTTCATGCGTTTGATTACCCAAAAGATAATGATTCATTTCCAGTGAGTCGTCAACTACTGCCGCTTTCGTGCTAACAGTCCCAATATCTGCAATCTTAAGCGTAACACTAGCGATCGGCAGGCAGTGTAATTCTTTCTGCAACGGCTGTTTGAGCCAAATACTTTCTCCGGTTAATTGCTCCGGTTTTATGTATTGTTTTCCTATAAGATCGAAGCTTGCTCCACTGTCACGAAGGGTGACAATTTTGACGTCATTTATTTCGGCCTCCCCTAAATAAGGTGCGAAGCAAGATCCTAAATCGTCTGTAATTCCTATCTGATTTACAACTGCTGTTGATTGATCTCTAATTAATTTTGGACAATTAGTTTTGTAGTGCCCGACAACGGAACAATAAAAACATCGGATCTCTTTCTTTTTCTCATAGGCGTTCTCTTTCCCTTTGTTTTCCTGCGATTTTGTCCTATCGCGCCAATTAAATGGCTTTTTTTCTTTGTTTTCTTTTGAAAATGTAAATTTATTTTTATCGGGTTTTCGGTCATCTTTTTCTTTACCGACCCAATTTTTCTTTATGGCTTTCCTAACGGATTCAAATTCATCTAGTTTAATAGCTAATTCTTCGGGATCAGTCTCTTTCGCCCAAGAATCTAGAAACTTCTCTTTCATCTCTGCGCTAGCCCTTTTTTTTATCTGGTCGCAAATTAGTAATTTCTTCAAGCTCTCAAAGTCCCCAATTTCTAGTTTTTCCAACCGACCTAACAAGAATGTTTCCAAGTCATAAACTAAATCTCGAAATGACGTTCCACTTGATCGCTGGTGGTTGTTAAATTTTTGTCGGAATGACTCAGCGTCAACCTTAAATCGATCTAACAGATAATTTTTGATGTAATCAAAATCTTCTAATTTCTCCGCCGGTTGTCTTAATATCTGTTCTGCTAATTTGGTGGGTAACAAAGCAAGTAATTGATTTACATAGTCTGAGCTCTCTAACCCCAATTTACTCGCTTGACGTTCGAATAGATTTAAATATAAAGCCATGTCAGAATTTAACTCATCAAATTTATGAATAATAGATTTAAGTGGGGGAGTATATTTCCGCTCTTCTCTGCTAGAGTTTAAGCTTGTCGTTTCTATACTTTGAGATAACCTGAGACGTTCTAATTCGAATTCTCTCTGTGCTTTTTCACTTTCAATTTGGGCTAAACGTTCCTCTTTTATTTCTTGCGCTAATCGTTCTTCCTTGATTAATTTAATTTGGGCCAAAGCCACCTCTAATTTAAATTCTGCAGATTGTTCAATTTTTTTTATTATGGACCTTGTCCCATCGGTGGGCAGAATATCTACTTCCCATTCTTCTGCTAAAAATTTTAAATCCACTTTTGAATATTCGTGCAAAGCAGCCATGATTTTTGATTTGAAATTTTCCTAGCACAATTTTACTAAATATTCTCAATTTCCTAATTATTCGCAATACACATTTAGCAATTATTTAAAATTTCAAATATAAGCACAATTTAAATAAATAACTAAATAATACACACTTTAATACCACATTTGGCTTTCGGATTCCTGCAATATCTTGCAATACTTTTTACCCAATTTAAGCTTATGCTTACAAGCAATCTAAAGAGAACAATTGATATACACAAAAATAAGGAGTTCTTTCACACTGTGCAACCATAGATTATACCATAAATACACACAGCTTAAAATTCTGAAAATTCTCTTAATGAATATAATTTAAATATATCATTCACAGTTTTTTTTTCCTGCAACCTTCCATTTTATAATAAATATATCTACTTAATTTTCAGAATTTCTATTTAGGGATAACAAGAACCCTTTTTTTTTTTCTGCTTTCTTTTTAAATTTCAATTTCTTTTACAATTTTACTTCCTTTTATTTTTCTTCAAGGTTAAGGAAATTTTCTTTTCCAACATAAATTTAAAATTCTCTTAACAAATTAACTATTTTGTCAATTCTAAACTTTTAAATAATGAATTATTTCATTTAATTTAATTAACTAACCTGTTAATTTTAGACATTAAGCATTTCGCTCAAACATTAAAAATTTTCTGCCAGAATATACAAAGACAAACAATTTTTTTATTTTTACTAATTGCCTCTCAAGAATGAACGGAATATCCTTACCTTTACTGATGTTTTCATCTAAGGTGGGCACATCTCCGCTGAGCACACTTTTAGCAGGCACAAGACCACTACTCCAGGGGTCGGTGCTCCTCTTCTTGATCTTTTGAAAGGGCACTCCGTCACTTCTGCTCTAGACTGGCTCTCCGTACGCTGTTTGGCTTCTCCCGTCTACGTCGAAGGCTTCGTAACGCTGCTTCCGTACTAGGAACCGGTCGTTGCTTCCGTTGTTGCCTGGTCTACGCTGAGGATCTCTTCTGAATTCTGGAATCTCTTTCCTCGCTTCTGCTTAGATTCACTCTTCTCTATATACTGTCATCCGATAGAGCTGCCACCAAATTTTCTTTATTCTATTAGTCTGTAGTATCTTGGCGAGTGGCAGAGAATTATTGACTTGACTAATCAGAACAAGAAATTATATTTTTTCCAAATTTTAATTTAACTAGATTAATTTTTAGTAATTTACAGAATAAACATATTTTGCTGTATTTCCTCGATATGAATTCGTTTTCAATAAGATCGTGGGTAGTACAGTATAAGACTGGAATGAATTTCAGATCGAGTCCACAGTGATTTCATCAGTGACCGCTTCTGCAGTCTTCTCCAGAAAATAACAGTTCCTATCCCGAGGTCTAGCCTGACCTGCTCTGGGATTCCTGCCTTTCCAAAACTCCGACGTGAACTGTCGTTTTTAGTCTCTCATCGTCAAAATTACAGTTCGTATTGGGCGTGTTTTTCTAAAAACAAAATCTCAGATGCCAGCCCTGATTCGCTCGAAATTCCATCACCGGCTCTGACGCGTTGAATTCCTCTCGAAGGGAAAGTTCTCAAGCATGCGGCTTCCCACGATCATCAAAGGGAAACGGACATACCTTTTTACAAAGGAGAGATGTTCCGCTGCGAGCCGTTAGGCTCCAGACTGTCTGCTTCTTTGTACTGGAATGTCTCTTTCAATGATATATTGGAGTCGGAGTCTCTGCCTTTACAACGTTAATTTAAACTAACGATAAAGACACATATGCATTTATTGGACTTTTAAATAATATATCGCCTTTAATTTGAATTAAAATATTCAAAAGAATTTATGTAAATACCCCTTATGCATGGTGTTATATTTTTAGGACGATGGTGAAATATGGGTTAAGGACTAGAGATGAGACGGGCTCAGCCCGAGCCCGTAAGCCCGAGCCCGAGCCCGGGCCCGAGCCCGATCGGGCTCAAATCTTACGCAAGTCTTCGGGCTCCGGGCGGGCTCGGATTCAAGCTAAAAGTTCCGTTTACTTTATTCTTCACTAACTGGAAAATTTAAAAAAAGAAAAAAATAAATACATTATTCATTTTGAGAGCACCTTTAGTAATGCCTTAATAGTCATTTTTGGTTATAACTCACAAAATAATGTTGCACACCTTAGTAGTTTTGACTTTCTTTTTTCTAAACAGAACTTTTTTTTCAACGGGATGCATATATTATGTCATAGTGTTATACAGTAATTCTTCCTCCTTCGTTATATAGGGCCTCATTATATCACTCATTCGGATAAATTTTTTGTCCCCCGACAGGCGCATTATAAACAATGGGCTGCACTATAAATATATGTTATAAAAATATATACATGTATACAGAGACACAGACATTATAAATTGTTATAATAACATTTATAGTTATTTAAATTGAGGATTGATAATAAGAAAACTAATTTGAAAATGAAAATGGTATATAATTTTACTATTGTGTATGCGTTGCATAGCGTACCACTTTCAATATCGGGCTCGGGCGGGCTCAGTTCAAAAATGTTTCGGGCCCGGGCGGGCTCGGATTGCCAAAATAGAGCCCGAACTCACCTCTATTAAGGACCCGCTTCACTCGCCGCCGCCGGAAGACGAAGCTAATGCTATTCTATGGGAAATTTTTCTTTACAAATAACTTATTAACTAATACATATTTTTGAATTCTGTTTTCACATTCTGAAAATTCCCAGCTGTTAAATTGACGGACCTTTTTCAAAAAAATATTTTTTTACATCTTATTTTGAAGCTGAAAAATACGAATTTTCAATATGTGAATTTTTTTCATTTTGCAATTTCAAAATAAAATATTAAATATATATAAATAAAATATTAAATATATTTTTAAAAAAAGGTCCGTCAATTTAACAGTTGGGAATTTCTGAATGTGAATACAGAATTTAAAAATATGTATTAGTTAATAAGTTATTTGTAAAGAAAATTTCCCCATAGAATAACATTGGTTCGGGCTTCTGGCGACGGTAAGTGAAGAGGGCCGTTAAACGCGGTAACGGAAAAGTGCAGTTGGAAGGAGTCACGTAAGTAAGTGATTTTTTTCTTTAGAATGTTAAACCATTAGTATCATTTCATCTTTTAGTTCATACAAAATAATTTTCGATGGGCTGCAGTGTGGACGAAGTCATACTTCGACCTTTATTATTTTATGACGAATGCCTGTTATAATACCAGTTCGTGTTCTATTTTCCCTATGGCTTTGCATTTATAACGTTTTATGGGGATGCAACTATCGTCAAGTTGCAAGAAATAATTCAACATCGGTCGTAACTTTTTTAAAGAGACGGCAAATTGGGATGTAGTACATGGGACAGAGATTACGAACCGCAATCCTGCAAGGTTACAAAAAAAATGCTCTTTTCATCGTTTTGAGCTTGGCACAGATGTCTGAAACAGGATCACTGCTATAAGGGTTTGTGCTGTACCATCCTCCTATCTTAAGTGACATGGAGTCACGTGTCCTGGATTTATTGAGATGTGTCAAGCAGCAGATGGCCAGAAATTCGGTTAATATTTCAATAACGAACATACAAGTGCTTCACAATTCTTGGAAACCGCTTCTAAGATGCTTTGATATAAAATTGGAGAATGGGAAGGCATTTCAAAGGCCAGATGTAATGATGTCATTCATGTCCAACTCAATGTACTATAGAAAAAGCTGGATTATCAGATGATCAAGTTTTTTTTTTTTTTTTTCATCTAAAAAACAATGCATGGTCAAAATTGTATAGAAATTACAATGCATCTAACCAAAGTCGTAGTCAGAAAAGATAGTTTGTAGAGGGTTCAAACTTTAGTACATAATGTTGAGTGTTAAAAATTTTGACAAATCAGCAAAATTTCGGGTCCCCCTTTCTTTAATTACGCGCTTGCACCTAAACAAAAACAATCATCATGGAGTTTGCTAATATTTATGTATATATATATTATATATAAATGATAGATATCGTAATAAAATTTAACCTTAAAAATTAGCAATTAATAGATACAAAACAATAGCAACACAGCAAAAATAGAACTGATTTTAACATGTAGGTAAGACTGACACAAAAATGTTGCGATACAGATTAAGAACCAATAAGAAACAAAAACAATTTAAATTACTTACGCCGACATGAATTATAATAATAAAAAAGGACCATTATACTTAATGACAGAGAAAATAACTAAAGGACCACAGAATTAATAATTGGATAAAAATGCTTAAAATTAGAAGTAAAAACTCGTCAGGGGGCAAGTACTTCATAAAGCTGTGAAAGCTGCTCCAAAAGTCCCCCCCCCCCTCCTAACTCGAAAATGAGTCGGAATTGTGAAAAATGGCAAAACACGTGCTCAAAGAATTCAAGAAGGACCTCTTTTGCTGAAAAAATTTTGGGCCCGGGGGTGGGGAGGGAGGGGGGGGGCTAGGGGGCCGCTAGGGAGGGCAACTTTAAAATTTCAAATAGGTAGGTATGTCTTGTGATACATCCCTGAAAAAGTCTCTTCAAAATAGTGAATTTGATATAAATAGTTTTGCCTTACGATGATTATTAAGGGAGATACAAGAGATTTTAGACTTTCAAAATGTGAATTTTATACTTATGTATCCCCTTTAATAATCATTGCAGAATAAAAACTGTTTATATCAAATTTATTGTCTTGAAGAGACGTTTCCAGGAATGTATCACAAGACATACTTTGCCCCAAAATGTTTGGGTTCGGGCAAGGGGGTATTAGTAGTGCCGCTAGGGAGGGCAACTTTAAAATTTCAAAGAGGAAAGTACGTCTTGTGATACATCTCTGGAAACGTCTCTTCAAGACAATGAAGGGTTATAACGATAAATTTTGAATTATGGTAGTCTTGCCTAATGGAATTTTTGTATAATAAGTAAGCAGCAATTATCTTTAAAGTACAAAAGTTTAGTGCAGCCTCTGAAAGTGCGCTTACTTATCTTCCTACATGTGATTTCGACTAAGCAATATTATGAAATGTCACTTTGACTGCTATCTTTACTAAAAATTTCGGTTTTTAAACAATAAATTATGTTATCTCAGTCACAACTTTGTGGACTCTCAAGAGATTCACTATTCGTACATAGAATCGGACGCTCACACACATTATGATTCATAAATTAAACAATTTTGTCGTTTTGTATTTTTACAAAACAGCTTTTACCCATTATGGTTAAAAGGAACATGATGAATAACTGAAAAATTAGTATTCGTCTCTTACAAGAATTCATAAACACGTCTGCTGTGGCAATCACAAAAATTTCCTCTATAGCTTTAACATACAAGGGTCAACTATACAGTTTAACATACATAAAAGTTGTCAACATTAGTTTATTATAAGAAAAATTTTGCATAAACAATTAGGTACTATTTTAATCAATAAATACTGACTTAATATCTGGAAATTGTGAGAAAGTATATCTCTAAAAAGATGCCTTACAATGCACACAGAAAACTACAGCACAGCAGCTCCCTTCATTGGTCGATATACACTAAATTGAATCACACTCTTTTTCATAATGGCTCTCACACATATAAAATTTTGAAGATTAGATGTAGTTTTCTCGTAAATGAAAAAAAATAAAGCATAGAATTGCCATCTATCTGTTGTCGATATATGTTAAAACCTAATGCCAATTGTATATCAAAGTTCATCCCAACCTGATATACAATTTTGTAGAATTACACATTGTACACAATACACTCAAAATTTTAGGAATCCACACACAGACATTTTCTAAAAACGGTCAAACCGTGTTCAGGATATCTCCAGACGTGTAAATCCATTTAAACTGGAGGTAAAAAATTAAGTTCAATACTTTCTTTATATATATATACATCATAGTAAAAAGAGAACAGATCCTTGTTTAATCTTCAGTGTTAAAGGGGAGATCTTTAAAAAAAAAAAAAAAAATGTATACATATATACAGTGGGTGATCAAGTTATTAGATTTTTTTTTTTTTTTTTTTTTTCGATTATCTAAAAGAAATACTAGACGAAATAGCCTAAAACTTCATGCATACAAAGAACAATTAAAAATTCACATTTTCCACTATAGATTTAGTCCTGAGTGCAATTAGGGGACCAACCACAAATTGAAGAAGAGCGAAAATACTTTAGATCACTCTGTACCACAAACAGACACAAATGACTTGTAACTTTAACACATTATTGCACATACTATGTACATTATTTGTATGGTTTGGTGCAGGAATTGTGCAATTATTTAGGCATATATATATATATATATATATATATATATAGAAAACTATTGAAATGAATTTATATATATATAAGTTTAAAGATTAGAAAAACCAAAAGAGAATTACAAACCAATGCGCAAAATTGCAGCGAAAGGAAATGCAAAACATTAATGTAGGAATATATAAACAAATGAATGAAATTAAACCCCAAAAAAACCCTGAGATCTTCATCAAGCCTCTCAGTGTAGGGGTGAAAGAGAACTTTCTGAAAGGACAGTAGCAATTAGCTAATAACTATCCTTAACCCCCAACTTCTCACCAAACAGAAAACCATCAATAACTGAAGAGAAATCAAACATATATATAATGTATAAAAATACTAAAAAAGTTATAAAATTACAAAATTGCAAAAGTTATAAAATTACAAAATTGCAAAAGTTATAAAATTACATCAATTAATTTAAAAATATATACAATACAATAAATAATTACTGAAGGTAAACAAGAAAGTATAAAATGAAATAAAATAGAACCCTTCATCTGAAAAACAAACCCTAGCCGACGGGGCTACTCGTCGGTAAACATTTCATCGAGAGATAAGTTTGTAAATAAAAAAAAAAAAAAAAAAACTGATCGTTTGCAAATTTTACTAAACTTTTGAGTAGGAGTGTATTATTTACTCTGTACAACTTTATGCTATATACTAAAATAAGGATTATTTCGACATGAGAAAGAAAATATGATTATGCGTTTGAAGATAATCTTTAACATTATTATGTATGATCTCCGCTTTTAAAAAATATGGTAACATTTCTTAATTATTTAATTAGTTTCCCATCATAGGGAATTTAGGTATTCGTCAACATTTTTTACTTCGTTATTACTTTTGACGCTTTTACATGTTTTGAAATTTGAGAAATTGTTTGTCAGTTTGTTAGTTCGTTAGTTAGAACGCCAGTTAATTTCTTAGTGCAGTAGAACCTCGATTAACCGAAACTCACCGTTAACCGAAGTCGGTTTCTTCACTTTTTTTTTTTTTCACTTTCTACTATCATCCAAAATTTTCTCTTAACAAACATGCATTTTTTAAGTTTTTTTTTTTTTTTTTCCCCACATTCCTTTTGTATGCAAGCCGTCCTTTCCAAACTACGAGTGCAGATAAATATTTTAGATGATTATTTATGAATTCTCGATTATCCGAAAATTTCGATTATCCGAAGTAGTTTCGGTCCCAATTACTTCGGATAATCGAGGTTCTACTGTATGTGTATAGACATCATCTGAAGACCAAGTGGTTGCGAAGAAGCCAGAGCAATTTTGAAATATTACTTACGATATTGACAAAAACCCTACTGAGATTTGTAACATTCCAATTTGAAAAATTCGTAAGTTATATTCGAAATCTACTTAAACATTTTTCTTATGGAAGAACAGGGCAAGTTTTAGCTTAAACATGCACTAAAAGGAATATTTTTTATCGTAAAGTTATCAGACCAATTTTAAAACATCATTTGTGATACTAGCACTGATGTCATCAATTATGAACATTCTACTTTGAAAACATCGTAAGTTATTTGAAATTTAAGATTTTCTTAACATATCAGAAAAAAGCAATATTTCACATAAACTTGCATTATAAGGGTCATTCAATTGGAAATAATATTGAATTCCATGAAAACTAAAGTACGAAAATATTCCTAATAGTCAGCAAATTAGGAATACGTAAAGGTATCGAATCGGATAGGGGTAGCTTAGTAGGCAGGGTATTTCAGTCTATGCTTATTATGCGAGTGATCCGCCAAATTAATGTCACTTAATCGGGGCCTGATTACCCAAAAGGCTCAGGAAGCACAAGCTTCCCTTCTAAAATTTAAGAGGGGGCCCCAAAATGACTAAAAACAGGTTCTTGGATATTCTGTTTCATATATTTACACCCTCAGATTGAATTTTTTCTGAGAAAGGTCGCCTAAAGCTCGGTAAAATACTCACTATTTCGGAAAAAATCTGTTATTTAGCCTCAAAAATCTGAATGTTCTTAATTAATAAGTTATACGATTTTAATGTTGTGTGTAGAAACCACCCAGGTATATGAATTAAAAAAAAAATTCCAAAATGAAAGGGGGGTCCAGAAATGATACTGAGCTCCCCCTTGCTTCAAAGCTTAATCGGGCCCTGCACTTAATATGAATATAGTGTGCCCTGTAGCAGAAATTTACGACTACATGTATATGAAAGGAATCTGTGCAGAATACAGCTGTAACAAATAATTTTTAATTATAAATATATTGCGGAAAAAGTAACAGCTTAGTGAATCCGGTTCCGGAGGTCAGAAAGTTGGAGATGTTCACGTCTTCTTAAAACAAAAGGGGAAAAAAAAAATCCTTTTATTAGACGAGCAAGAAAAATGCCTCCAAACTCGGAAAGAGAAATCTCCGAGTTTAGCAACTCGGGTCCAGTTCGGAATCACTTCCGTCGCGCTTTCACTCTCCTGAGCGGAAGCTGCGTTAGCGGCACCGGAAGCAGGATGCGGCTTTTGTTGGCAAAAGAGACACCTGTCGGCAAAAAAGCACCGACCTTATCTATCTAGAGGAATATTTTGCTATTTTTTTTTCTTTTAAAGTCATAACTGTGCGTGATGAAAATATAACGAGAAGGCAGGTAAGAAAATGCCTGCCAATATACGCATTCCTCGGTAAGAATTCGAACGTTATTTCATCGCTTCTGTATCATTTAAAAGTTTGCGGAAAAAAACAACTTAGCACTTGTGCTGAACAATAACAAATGAAAACTAGGTGAGCAAACACCATAAATTGCACAAAACACACAACTACTATTTCGGATCGAAATAACAAAGCAGGATACTTCATCAGGTGGAGTGAATTTAATATGAGTGGTAAAGGTAGCGGTGCTATTTTTAAGTTTCGCCTGTGCCTGCTCGTCTGTTTAATTATTTCTACCTAAAACAATAGCTGCGTGTTGTTTTTATAATATAACTTGTTTGCTTACAAAAAGGTCCATTCAGAATTTACGTGCTTATTGAAAAATATATTGTTGTATTACGTGTCAAATCTTGCATTCAATGGGGACAGTGCTGCTGTACTGGAAAAAGGGTCTGCTCTCATAGCTGGCAGACGGAAGATAAGGGTTCATATCCAGGTCGCCCACGTCGACCTAGCCATTTTGAGTTTTCCGCGGCTTTCTATGATACTAAAGTAAATATGGGCTAGAACCCCTTAGAAAGACCCCCCATAGAGGGCATTCCACCTAGGGCTAAGTTTCTAGTTTCTAGTAAAGACTTAAACTCAACACAAACATAACACCTAAATCGAAAAAGACCCCCTCCCCACCAAAGTAGTTTTTGATACTCCAGCAAAAAATTGGATTTATACACTTACTTTAAAAGGTATATGGGGCATTTTCATTTACTTATTCCAGAGGAAAAAAGAAAAGAGAAGATTCGAGCATAAAATAATACATGTTCATATTATACATAAATATATAGTACCAAATTATACGTACGTTTTACTAATACATACATACTAGAGATACGTAATTATACACACACTTTTATGTATATGCAAGGATCTAAAAGAATTAATATTTAATGCGAAAAAAATTATTATTTAATCAGAAAAACCTGTCAAAATTTGTAGTTTAAAAGTAATTCATAAAGCTCCCTAATAATCTTACATTCTTCACATAGCATTCTATTATGTGAGATTCGATAAAAGGAGAAATGATAAGATCATTTTAGCAGAATAAGCGCGATCCTCCTTTTTTTGCGTTTATACATAACTAGCAGGCTACGCCCACTTCGCTGGTCCCTCTTTTTAAATGAATCACTATAATTAATGAATTCTCAAAATTGCATTTAATTTTATCATATGAAAAAAAGAAAAAAGAAAAAAAATCTGATCAGGAAAAATGTCGCACCGGGTTCCCACTGCCTTCGGCAGCGCAGGCCATTGTGCGCTGCGCGCGCACATTTATGTTCGACACTCTTGAATCACTATATTATCGAAAGGGAAAAAATATAAAATATAAAAAAATTCTTCTCTCATCGGTGGGATAATCGGTCCGGACCCCCACTGCGCGTACGACGCGATTGTTCCTGCTCCCACCGTTCCCGCCTCTCTTAATAATTCTATACTTTCGAAAATATCCTCAATCGATTTATGGGCCTTAAAACTTAATAATACTAATTATCAACGCTCTAACACTTATTTCTATTATTTTCCCCTTTCGCCCCCCCCCCTCTCGTCTATCCTAATAATTTTACAAATTCGAAAATATCCGCAATCGATTTGTAGGTCTCGAAAATCTCAATGTACCAATTTTGAACGATCTAACTCTATTTTTATTTTTTCGTCTTTGTGTGCAAGGTAGAAAATAATTACTTTAATAAGTATTTTGAGCTAGGGTTCTGTCAAATATCTGCGTTTTACGAAAACTGAATCTCTCGTTAGCTGTAAAATGCACCTAAAAACTTGTCGGTAATAAATAAAAATTTTTGTAAAGCAAACACTATAAATCGCAAAACTTGTTGCATTGTTTCGGGTCGTAAGAATAACGCGATCCTTCATCAGACGAGCAAAGTAGCCACATCTGCAATCTTGAATCGGCATCACTCCAATCAATTAAAATCTGAGAAGAAAAAAATGTAAACAATTGTTTTGAATCGAAATAACAGCTCTACCTATCATCAGACAAAATACGTAGATGCGGGTGCGATCCACGAATGTAGCATCAAATCAGTAACACTGAAAACCGAAGCGACGCTCGAAAGTCGTTAGTGGCAGGAGTTATCAGTCATGTAATAAATAGCTAAATGTCAATCTAAGCTGGATAGAACACAAAGCCAAAAGGATGCGTTTAAACTTTAAACTAATGATAAAGAACCTATATAATATTTCTCTAACGTGGACCAGTTCCGATTATTTTTTGTCGAAACGATACGATAATTATGTAATTTAAAAAATCAGCGAGGATAAAAAATAATATTTATAAATGGACAATATTTAAGCACGCAGACACATTTCAATGATATAATAAGAAATGATGACGACATTTGTCTGGGGAAATTATTTTATGGAAGAATGTATTTTTCAAAGTTGCTTTTTCAAAATCTTTGTAAACGTCATTTTAAACATAGCAATATTTGAAAGATATATATGCATTACTTCAAAAAATATGAATTATTATCATAAATTGACTAAAAAACGCAATCATAAAAAGTATAATCAAAATAGGAATTAGTTGGGAAAAAAAAAAAAAAATTCTGCCAAAATAAATAAATGAAAAGTCATCGCCACCAGAGCGACAAAAATTATCTAGTTTCATCAGTAATCAGCATTCAGTACAGCCTAAATTGCACGATAAAAAAGGGATGAAATAAACATGAGAACGGTTCTTAGTCGGAACGACATCTTTAAGAGAAATAGTAATTTAATTTTATTGACGAGTTTGAAAAAGATTCTAAGACTTTGCAATTTTGATATTCCATTCGCACTTACTTAAAAAAAAAAAAAAAAACGGTAAAGGGTTATGCTGATATTTTGATTCGAAATAATTTTTGCAATTTATGGTGTTTTCTTTCAAAGTTTTTTTTTTTTAAATTTATTATTAAAAAACTCGCCATTTATTAGTATTATTATTATTATTACTTTACAACTTGTTAACGATTTTACATATCGTGCCTATTCTTCCAAATGTGGTTCTCTCTTGTTTGAAACGGAAATCATTGTTATTTCATGTAAGATATTTTAATAAGGTAGGTCAGAAAACATCATTAATCATAAAATAAGAAAGAAATAACAGCCACGGGGGGGGGGGGGGAATTAAACTGCTCTATTTATTAACCTTCTAACAGTGCTGACAAATTTAAGAATTCTTTTATTTAACTGTCACCAATAATTTCGAGGAGTGATATTTGATATGCATGATGGACAAATAACCTTCGAAGTGATTAGGCAACCGTTACAGTTAAAATTTAGTGTTAAATATTGAATAAATAAAGTCTCTAAATTTGGTAACACTGCCTTCTAACGTTTATTGATTTCACACTGAAACCAAATATTTAACAATTTCTTTCTGTAACAATTTTTCAATACTTTTTTCTAATTTCCATCAATTTTTAAACTTTTAGTTTTTCTCTGTTCGGCAGATGGCAGCACTAGTTTGAAATTTACCAAACGATGTTTCAGAGGAAACCATATGCAGAAGTAACTTTAAATTTTTTTAGTAAGCGTGAATGCACATTGTTGCTTTTAGCATTGTTGTCCTTGCACATTGTTGCCCTTGTATCCAGATTTTTTTTTTTTTTTTTTTTTTTTGTACCTGATTAAGGGTCATGCTGTTATTTTGACCTTAAACTGTTCTTACAAGCTTTTGTGATTTATAGTGTTTACTTACGAAGTTATTTAATTATTAAATTAATCATTACTTGAAGTTAATCAAGTTAACATACAGAGATGTTTCAAACCAAAAATTTCTCAAAAATAAAAAATGCTAATTCTTTCTTTTTACAGATTTATAAACAGCTATGTGTCAATCCAATACGAGCTATTTCCAAAAGAAAATACATAATAAAGGTTAAAGGGTAAAAAGTTGAAGATTCCTCCAAGCTAGCATTCATCATACCCATTCATAAATGATAGAGCTGCCTTAGTAAAGCCATCAATATAGGGTATATTACACCTTTCCATCCGATGTTGCGAGATACTGAATCTGAATTTAAAGCTTTTATTACTGTTTATTTATTTTTATTGCAACCCTCTATCTATAACTACAACTGTTTTTGTAACTTTGATGAGTAATCTGAAGAGGATGAAAATGACCCTTTTGCTAGCATGTATAAAATTGCTCTTTCCTCAGTTTGGACATAACCTCCTAAACTAGATGCCTGCCGCGTGGCTCGGAAACTTGGCAACAGTTCAAGTGGTAGACAGCGCCACCTGGTACAGATTGCGTGACTTTTTTATTCAACAGCCACCAAAAAATTTTTAAAGTTGGATTTGATATACATAAAAGGTGAATAGAATCGAAGAAACGCCGATTATATACATTATATATCACTTCTTAAAATTATTGGTGACAGTTGAATAAAAAAGTCACTCAATCTGTACCAGGTGGCGCTGTCTACCACTTGAATTGTTGCCAAGTTTCCGAACCACGCGGAAGGCATCTAATTTAGGAGGCTACGGTTTGGAACAACATTCAAGCATTGAATTTCTTAAAATAGCACGGGGGCCCGAATTTCTAATCTGCGTGACCGCATCGGACCTCTCGAATCTAAATTGTCAAATGTTGCACGCCTCTATAAAAGAGTAGATTTAGCTTTGATGTTGAGATCGTCCCGTACAAAGGGTTAAATCCAAGCAGCTCGACTGGTGGCAGAGTATTGCACCCGCTTCTCGACGGAAACAGCTGCTGTGGCCCCGTCGCCATCGGCACGCTAACATTCAGCCCCCGATTCTGTCAGGGGTGCGCACTTGAAGTGGATTATCCCCACGCACAATGCAACCGCAAGAGATTCGCTGTTTTCAATTGAATTCAATCCTATATCTTTTCAAGCGTTTCGATTTGCAATTTGGGATGATGTACGTACAAGTACGTAGTTTCTTACGGTCGTATGCCGAACTTGAAAACCTAGAATATCTGCCCACTCATTGCACATCGAGGAGTAACCAGTGGGCTCGCTGGTTCTTCACTGTACTCTATTTTCAGAATCCAATCCAAAATTGAGCATATGGACTCCTCTCTTTGTGAGGAAATGTACTTATGACGTTTAAAGGGGATAAATGCGTGATGAGAAGTATTATGGGCGACAGAAAGCGCAAATGAATATTGTTGAGTACGTGTATTTAATAGTTATTCATTTAATTAATAAAAATATTAATAAGCATGTGACAGAATTAAATGATCTGAAAATGAATTAAAAAACAGGGAGAACCTCGGAAAAACATAGAATCTCAGAGAAAAATCCGAGATCTATTGGTAAGATGACAGCACTTATGAAAATTTCAACGCCAATATGCAACACACAAAGCAAAGTCCTTTGAAGGGAAGCCTTTATCTCTGCAACCGTTCATCGCAGACAGACATACACTTCTAATTACAAAAACACCTAGAAGAAATGTAGGCATTTATGTTATCGAAATTGAAAAAAAAAAAAAAAAAAAAAAAAAAAAATGTGAATTTGTCTAAAAACTAACTTTTTTTAGACAATTTTTCGGTTCCTGTAGTCATATTCTGTAAAAGTTAAGGCTTACCCCAACAAACACAATATAAAAAAAAAATCTCTTCTTCACGACAAAAAATTGATCGAGATGTTGGAATTCAAAGTCTGGGATTTTTTTTTTTTGCCTTTCTTCGGGTTTCTTTAAGGGTTTTTTAACCGACCCTCTAATGCAAATGCATAACATTTTTCCTTTTGGAACACACCTTGTATAACATTTTATCTTATAAATCTTAATTCTTTGTTAACCTATTTTTAGCCAAACTTTATTTATTTATTTATTTATTTTTTCACACAAATCTTTAACGTAGTACATTCTTTACTAGGCTCTAGTAAATCATCTAGTAAAAAAAAAAAAAAAAAAAAAAAAAAAAAATTAATGATACATTCAGATAGATCGCTGTCAGCTTGATTTTAATTCAAAAATAACAACGCGAAAACTTTTAAAACAATCAATACATTTGGTACTTATTGCATCATGTGTACAGGACTGTGGCTAAAAATGGGTTAAATAAATAAATAGGGCTTACTAATTGATCTAACCAGTGGCTGAGAGGTTTTATTCTCTAAACTGTAAAATAGAAGTGCTAGGTTCGAACCCGGGTCATGTTAGTCGGAAGCTGTTTGCAGTTTTCTGTGATTTTTCACCTTAACTCGAGTGAATATATAGGCTACAATGATCCCCATGGAGAACATTATACCCATACCAGGGTTCCTAAATTCGACAACTGGCCTTACATCACCAACCCTAATCTAAATTTTCCACACATTCCTCCTGGAAGCGTTAGGAAAATATCTAATAACTGAAAACCGCATTAGTAGAAACCGTATTAATCGAGGGATACCTATATACCACAGCAAAAATTAAGTCACAGTGACGCATTGGTACACACTCGTGCATTATTATTGAACCTTTACACAGTAATTTATTTTTATATTTTTGTATAACTTTTTCATAAAAATTTGAAGTTATGCAACTATCTAATATTTTCAGTTATTCATGGTCAAGCATTTCCCAATTATCCGGGCTATTGAAGAGCCTACTGTAAAAAGAAAGTTCTGCGAATTTTCAAATCGTATACTTCGTTCGTATACTTAAACCATTATACTTATGTTCTATTGATTTGGGTAACCTATTCCTCACCCCTCGAATTTTAAAATTATCTTCAATGAACCTTTACATAATAATTTTTATATTTTTGTTTAATTTTTTCATAAAAATTTAAAGTTATACAACTATCTAATATTTTCAGTTATTCATGGTCAGGCATTTCTCAACTATATCCGGGCTAATGAAGAGCCTACTGTAAAAAGAAAGTTCTGTGAATCTCCAAATCGTATACTTCGTTCGTATACTTAAACCGTTATACCACAGTTGTTCTATTGATTTGAGTACCCTATTCCTCACTCCTCGAATTTTAAAATTATCTTTAGCGAACCTTTACATAATAATTTTTATATTTTTTGTGTAACCTTTTCATACAAATCTGAAGCTATACAACTATCTAGTCTTTTCAGTTATTCATGGTCATCATTTCTACTTACTATTATTACTTTCCTTATTTTTTTCAGCCTTGTTAAAATGGGAAAAAATGAAATGAATTCGTCATAAAGGCAGTAAGCAAATATACTTATGGATTACGATTGTAATCAATGGATAAAATAACTGAATCTTCTATGATGCCCCCTGGAATCCACCACGGATCGGTAAAACAGGCATGGCATTTACATACATTATTCGTGATAAAATTAGTTTGTTTATTTACTCCCTGTTTTCTTCTATCCACAAAAATAAGATACTGGATTTATAAAAAATTTCGAATTCTGGTTTTGAACGATTTCATGCATTTTAAGCACCATTTTTGGACCGATGTCTCTCTGTATGTACCTGTGTGAGTGAAAACTTTTGTGACAATTCTAGATCCAGAACTATTGCACAGTATTTCATAAGAAATTATGTAACATGTTTGTGTCTACCAGCTTTTAGTGCATATCGTCCAACAGGTGACGATGTTATGCTGCAATTTATTTCGATATACCGGAAGGCTATTTCTAAACTTCAATTTTGTATATTTGCACAAAACTTGATATGGTAAAATAGCCATTTTGAAAAAAAAAAAAAAAAAAAATTCTAACTTAATTTGGATTATATCGGCCGACAAGCGGCGAAGTTATTTTTCACCTTCTGTGATTTTCCATATGGCTATAACTCAACATCTATTGGTTAAAACAGCACTAATCTGCAATTGGGGAAAACCATGTTGAATGCATTTTTGTGCATATTAGCCGGTAGATGGCTCTGTTACACAGAACGACAAAGGAAAGGTTTTGCGTTGGCTACAGCATAATAAACTCACAGTTGCTTTATTATCTGCTCTGCTGTATGATATGTTATCGTGGATGGATCCCTTTTCTCCCCCTTTTGCTCCCGAGAAGGCTCATCATTTTTTGACGAAGACGTCGCGCGTGCACTGTCAGGTGCCCGAAAGGGTTTGCGTGTGTGCCGCCCTAAAATTCACTTCCCCCTACCTTCGAAATTAAAAGAAAATTGGGAGGATTTCCTTCAGCTGTTTTCCCTTTCGACGTCGGACGCGCATTCCTTGGGCCTCTCACTAACTCTTTTTTTTTTTCTCTCTCTCTCTTTCTCTGTCTCTCCCTCTTTTTTCCTCCCAATACTTTTCAACGTTGAAAAGTGTTTATAAATCTGATTTGTCTGTCTGTCCGGCTCTCAATACCGTAAATATTTTTAGATGCATTGAAACTAATACAAGTTTTTCAGGTTCACTATAGCATGTTTTCTACTGAAGACGGTACAAATGGCAGCAGATTTGTTAATAAGAATTTACAAAAAAAATTCAAATGCATGATAATCTATGAGAAGTACGTCTGTAAAGCATAATTTAATATCTTTATACTGCACAAAACAAAAACTAAATTAACTCTTTATCTTGCGACGGAACATTCGGGAGTCATCTTTATACAATAGAGAACCAATCCACCTGGATAACCAGAAAATGTCTACACAATGAAAACCGAAAATTATCAACAGTCGAATACGTGCGAAATTTTTATGTAGTTGTTGTTATATGACGGGTAATAATAACGCCTTAGCGTATGGCCATTGCATCACCATGATTTGACTTTTGATGAAGTAAAAATTTTTCGGAGCGGAGATGTGTAAATGTTGCATATGCGCGAACAGGTAATAAATTCATGTAAAGCAGCATCTCTAACAACACACTTGTACACAATACATCTCCAAGATGTCCATAGCATAGATATAGTACTAAGACATAGATTGATCAGCGACAGGGAAAAAGTGATACCTTTTTTTTCGGGAAAAGTCACTCTAATGGCTGCCTTTCCCCGAGTAAATCGCACACAGGAATACACACGGATAATTTAGTAAATAAAATTTATGAATAATTTATTTACTAAAGGTGAATGAAAAACTCCAGATAGAGTTTCAAATTCATTTTTCTTCTTTTTTTCAATACTCTCTAATGGCTGATTTTAGAACTTTTTTTCGGCATCAAAATTTTTTGCTCGATAACATGGGGATGATAGATCTATATATATATTACTATATCTATGGTCCATAGACGTCCTTTTCATCCATAGGACATCCTGAGGATGTCGTTTGGAGAAGATATGTTGATATTTCCTGTAACTTCTACGTGTGGTGGCAATTATCATTTTATTGAATATTTATGGCGAAATGGAATATGTGCACGATAACGCAATCAAACTAACAATGCTGTAGAAAGATAGAATTGGAAGTATTGACATAAAAGAACCCCAATGTCCAATTACACTGCTCTGCATGAAAATCGGCTTCAACACCATTTTTGTAAACTCTCATGTAAAATGAACTCTAGAATCTGAATAGGACTCTCATTTTGCTCCATCACCCACCGTTTTTTCGGGACGACGCCCCTCTATTTTAACCACTTTTCGGTAATTTTACGGCTATGAATTTAGTTTGGAGAGGGGTTGGGGGGAAGGATTATCCTAACAGTTAAATACCTTCTGGGGGGCTGCAGAAGTGAAAAATTCTAAAACATGAACATTTGTCGCAAGGGGGAAATTTAAAGGGGGGGGGGGTGGTTGCCACTGAAATTATAAATTACATTTGTCATATTTTTCTAATCTATTATTATTATTATTTATTATTATACATTATATTTTTTGTTTTTAAGTGTTAAAATAATCTTTTTCCATCCCCCAAATCAAAGTCATTGCCATAAAATTACTGAATAGTGATACAAATTGATGGAGGAGATGGCGTCTCGAGAAAACGGTGTCGTGCCCTTAGCGACCGTGCCCTTAGCGGAACGTGCCTTTAGCGGAATGGGGTGAAAGGAAAGACAGAGGAATAAAAGAAGCCGTGCCCTTAGCGGAATTAAAGTGTGCGTGTGGCAGATTGAAATATGTTACTCAAATGCACAAAAGAATGCTTTCTATAGAATGTAGTATGATTAGCATTAAATTTACAGAGTCAAACAAAAATATTCAGTTGACACTGACAGTGGCGGATCCAGAACTTCACTTTTGGGGGGAGGGGGGAGCTAAGATTTTTCAAAGTGTTATTCCAGACCAATAAAAAATTTACAATTGCAATATTCAATAGTGAATGTCAGTTTTTTTTTTTTTTTTTTTTTTTTTTTTTTTAGGGGGGGGGGGGCCTTCAGCCCCCTAGCCCCCCCCCTTAAATCTGCCACTGGACACTGAGGGTTATTATTGGAAATTTGCGAAATTGCATTTTTGTTTACATTAAGCGTTTATTCTACCATTTTTTACAACGTGAATATGATTTGAATTAGAATATTTGTCTACTCTACTGTCCGTTTGTCCGCCTCCAGCGTCCGTAAATATGTTTTTTTTTTTTTACTTTCTTCTATATTCAGTAGAAGAAAGTATTGGATTCGTAAAAATTTTCGACTTGCGGTTTTCGACGGATTTATACGTTTTGAGAGGTCTAGAACACCATTTGACTACTTTTAGAAAATGTCTGTCTGTCTGTGTGTGTGTGTGACAAAAATTTTGTGGCAACTGTATCTCCGGAACTACTTTTCAGAATTACATATAAATTTACATGTAGATGCACTTTGAGCTAAATTAGTGCCTGTCAACTTTTGGTGCCAACCGCTCAACAGGTGGCGCTGCTATATAGCGGTTTCCACAATTTAAGGGAAAGCTATATCTCAGGTTCTATTGCGTATAATCAAACAAAACGTGATTATATGTGAAGGCCATTAGGAGACATTATGCTGATTCAATTTGGATGATTATTGGCCAATAGGTGGCGCTGCTATACTGCAAATTTCCTCGATAATGGGTAAGCTATATCTCAACTTCTATAGCATATAACTGTACGAAACTTGATAAGTGAGATAACTACTTTAAAAATGCATTTTTTAAGATGTCATTTATAGCTAATAAAACTGTCTTTCTTTGGACATTTAGTGTTAGTTTTCTCTAAGATGAAAATTAATTATTTGCACTTAGTGAATTTGTATAGGAAAATAAAGTCTTGTGGTGGCCACAACATACTAGTTCTTATTTTATTTTATTTTATTTTATTAATGATATGTGTTATTCAAATTCTTTATTGAATTTCCATACTTAAAATGGCTCTAATAGAAAATATGCCGCTGGTTTGTGTACACTAAGCGACAAAAAAAAAAGCCGCACTGCGGAAAAAATGACTTATACTTTTTTTATTTGTAATAACTTTAAAATTAATGTTTGAAACAAATAAAACTGTCTTGTTTGCATAATACCAAAGGTATGAAATGATACCTATGTACATTTTCGATTTGATATTTCGTTTTATTCCACTTTACGAAGTACTTTTTAAAAATCTGCATAAAACTTTCATTTTGAACATAATGCAATAACCATACACTTTCCATTCTATTATGATTTATTATATGAAATAAACAAGTTATATTTTAATATATGAAATAAAACTATTTATCTATTAGATCTAAGCAATATTTTGTTAAAAATATGTTTTCTGCATTGGGTTAATTCCACCTTTATATGGAATTACTGCATTAATGCGCAATGGCATAGTTTTATACAGTGTTTTAATATAAATCTCAGAAATTTCAATGTGCCAAATATCACAAATAATTTTTTCTAGTTCTGGCAGAGTTATAGGCTTCAAATTTCGAATCCTGTAACCTCTCCCCCGCCTTTTTATAGACGAAACATTTTCGAGTGCATCGCAATTTTGACTATTCCCATGTCTGGTAAAGAAGAAATTCTACAATATCCTTTGCGGTATGTAACTTAAAGGGAAAAAAGATATGATTACTTACAGAATTATAGGTTCTTATGGGAATGTAAGTATAAGAAATTTTGACAATTTGAAGTGAATAAACTTACCACAGACGCAGTGTAGTAAGGTGCCTTATTATCTTCAAATGTTGTTTACGGAAATGTCCAAGATACCTCCAAAATAGTCGGTCAGGCACCACTTTTATGCAGATTTTGTTTTATTTCGAGTTAATTGATCCCTTGAGCATAAAAATTTTCCCGAGTGTTTGAAAAGTTATGCAACTCCTTACCATAATGTACAGAGAATGTGTCATTGTTTTAAAAGTGTTATTTTCATTAAGTCGGTCGTATTTTCGTTCTCAGATCTGCTTGTTTTCTTTAGCTCGAAATAAGTTAAACTTGACTCATCAGAAAGAACCAGTTCAGCCCAATAATTAACTAATAATTTTTTAATTTTTTTTAGCCATTTGAGGTCTTGCTTTCCTACTTCTCTTCACTAAGAATGGATTTTTTTCAAATTTTCTGTCATTAAATCTGCTTTGTTTAATAGTTGTTGTACTGTAGTTAAAGAAATTATGCTACTAAACACTTTTTCTGGAGCTCTTTTATGTTCTAAATGTAATACAAACCGATTTTATAAGCAATGGCTTTTTAACTTATGGTCATCTCGCTTGGATGAGCAGTGTAGCCACCTAAAACCAAATTTCCAGTTTAAACGGCCAAAAACTTTTATATCTTGCTGAAAACCCTTTTACCAATATTTCGTTAAAATTTAATTATTTTGCCATCTCACGTATTAAAATATTTTTTAATTTTCATTCAAAAATTAATACTTTTTTTGGCATCGTTAACTGCTTTATTCCTATCATTTTTGAAATAAATTCTAAAATTACAATTTTCCTGACAATTGCATTTTGTTTTTAACACTGAACACAAAGCTAAAGTGTATGTGGAGGACAACATAATAAAATCTGTTCGAAAATTTGCTTTTTAAACGATAAAATTGGCGGTTGTAGAAGGCGAAAAGGAAAACGTCCAAGTGCGGCTTTTTTTTTTGTCGCTTAGTGTACATGATGGACATCCAAAAAATGCCAATGCATTGCGCTTTAGGGAAGACATTTTTATAAATCACATTTAAATAACTTCATCAAAAAATAATAAAGAAATTCGTATTTATTGTTTATATGCTAAGAAAATGTTTTGTATAAACTATAATATGCTTAACCTCCAGATTTACAGGGCTAAGCAAAAAGTTTCGAAATATTAAGGGGTGCAAATAGGAAATTAAGAGCAGCATTTCTGTTTGTGTTAAGCCTTTTTAACACTTTCCAACAATGTTTCAGAGTGAATTCAATTAGTCTATATGTCTGCCTTTTTGTCTGTCCATTGTGTGATAATATAGACAAAGAACATAGAATGTTATACGATACAACGAGTACGTACAGTTCGAAAGTGTTGATAATCAATGTGTACCTCCTGATTTTTCGTTTTCGTTTTAAAAATGTGTAATGCTTAATTATATTTCCAAAAACTTAAATAAATCATAAAATGGCAATAATGTACGTTTTCGTATGGAGTAGTGTGATTCATTAAATTTTATATGGTTACAGATAACCGTTCCCTCAAATAATGGCTTAATCTACAGCATGCATGCCTATTTTTTGCGACAGGTTACTTCTGAAGCAAAATATAGCCAGTGCTAAATGTGGATAAAGTGTGGAGGAAAATTGAGAGTTATTTTTTTTTAAATTTTTTTTTTTTTTTTTAAATTTATTATACATTTCCGCTAAAGGCACGTATGCTAAAAGCACGCCACCGAGGGGGGATAACATTTCCGCTAAGGACACGGGTTTATAGATTTCCGCTAAGGGCACGGTCGCTAAGGGCACGGCCCCGAGAAAACAGTGGGTAATTGAGCAAAATGGGGGTCATATTCGGATTCAAGGAATCATTTTCAGAGCTGCCAACCTAATTCGGCAAATTGTTAGTACGGCCCCTTTTTCTACACCACTTAATTTTTAAAGTAATTTTCTTCAAATATATTTGCGATGAATTAAGAAGAAAAAACCTCTAAGAAATGACTGGTGTGGAAAAAGGGGTTGTACTAGCAATTTGCCGGATTAGGTTGGCAGCTCTGCATTTTACATAAGAATCAGCAAGAATGGCATCAGGGTTCGATTTTTTTTTTTTTTTTGCAGAGCAGTGTTACTGTTAAAATATTTCATTCCACACACGCACCATACACACACACGCCACACCACACACACACAAAATCTGAAGCACTTGGCAATATAGGAGTAAAAAAAAAAAAAAAAAAAAAAAATTACAAGCGTCTCGAAGATACAATGACAGAGTTTAATAAAACAAATAATTTAAAAAAAAAACCTTGAAACTTTTCAGCTACATTTCGAAATTTGAGTGATGAAGAATTTGAATGTTTGCTTTTTTTTAAATTTAATAGTGTATGTTTGAATATAATTTAATCAATAAAAGGAGAACATATTTCTAGTCAACTGCTTTTCCTATGATTATGTCTTTGACCGCTTTTTGCATGACCGATTTCCGCACGTAATTAAAATAGTAGAACCAAAAGAAAAATATAAAAATAAAATAAATAAATACAGTTTCTTCTTTCAGCGCAATATAGGAAATAAGTTAATGTTCTTGCGAGCGAACCTAAGTGATCAGTTCATAATGTACAAGCGCAATAATGAATGTTTTAGTCTGGTGAATTTCATTTCCTCTTAATGAGTTCCTCACACCATCTGTTTGCTTCTAATCACATTTCCACAATATAAAGTAGAATACAATTTTACTTTTCTTCCCAGAAATTTTAGTGCTGCCATCTGTTGGCGGACTGAAAAAACTATATATTCTAAAATATCTTTTTATAAAGTAAATAAATTTTTTAAAAAATGTCGTTTCTTTTCTTTGATAGTGCTACATTCGTAGCCAAGGTTTGAGTCACACACCTAGGGCTCGTTAAAATTCATGGGCCTCTCTATAAATATAGTGTATATTTATTTTTTTTATATCCGTTTATCAAAAGTTAATATGAGATGTGTCATTTATTGTCATATTTCTTTTATTTAGAAATTTATCATTTTATTTTTAAAAATGTATATATATATGCATATTGTATAGATATATATGTATAATTCTCAACACTGTACTTCGAGATAAACGAGTCGAGAAAAAATATCTCGGTC